>JAFMOC010000329.1:20000-515000 GCA_019802505.1 Corydoras sp. C115 | reverse complement strand
TTCAAATCACGTCGAGGTCAGTGTCTTTGGAAATGTCCTTTTTTGATCTACACTTTCATTCCTTAGAGTCCAAACAATTTAATAATTTTATTGTTTTAATAACATGTACTGTGTTACATATAACCTGATTATACACTGTATCTATAAGTTTTATGATGTAAAGTCGAATTCTGGAATGAGACGTTAACAAAATGTTTTTTTTCCCTGACCGGGAACCAAACCCGGGCCACAGCGGTGAGAGCGCCGAATCCTAGCCACTAGACCACCAGGGACACTTCAAAAGAAGGCGATTACCCTCAGAGCAAACGATTTAAACTTAAACTTTGCACTCTTTGGAGCATCTCGCAAGAGAAAGAAACTCCCTTCAAAAATGAGAAACAGAGGGGAGTAAACTGTGTAGTTTTAGTTCTGATATTTTATATTATTCTAAATCATTTAATTAATTATTTAAATGTTTAAAGACTTATTAATTTATAATAAGAATCAATAAATCAGGTAAATTAACTGAGCTGGTTTGTTAGTGTTGTTGGGGTAACATGGTGTCTCCTGTTGGTGTTCTGTAATTATTTAAAGAAACATATTTCACCAAAATCATATTATAACTTATATTTATGATGTAGATCTAAAGAGTGGATTTCCAAAGACTCTGACCTCGACGTGATTTGAACACGCAACCTTCTGATCTGGAGTCAGACACGCTACCGTTGCGCCACGAAGTCTCTGAGCTGAAGCACTGAAACTGATCAACACAATCTGAGTAATTTCTGTTTTTAATCATAATCAGAACAGGAATTACTCAGATTGTGATGATGAGTTTTATTGCTTCTGTTCAGAGACCTCGTGGCACGATTGTGTGTGCAAATCATGTTGAGGTCAGTGTCTTTCATTCCTTAGAGTCCAAACCAATAAATAATTCTATTGTTCTAATAACATATATCACGTTATAATATTATTTAGTTTGAGCCGGAAGTACAAATAAGGACATTTAAAAACTCTCTTATTTGCACTTGATCACTTAGATCACATTCCGTACTGGACATTTTATTTTTGGTTAATATTACCGTTTTGACACTTTATAACTGTAAATGTAAATATATTTTTTTTACATTAATTACCTTTATTACAATACTGTTTATTTTCTTGCATTGATACTGCTACTGACTGCTAAATGTCCTTTGGGATAAATAAATTGACATGATACTGTTATCATAAATAATTATTTCTATTACATAAATGACTTTTAATGTTTTCTGATGTAAAGTCGAGTTCTGGAATGAGACATTAAAAGATTGCTTTCCCTGACCGGGAATCGAACCTGGGCCGCGGCGGTGAGAGCGCCGAATCCTAACCACTAGACCACCAGGGACACTTCAGAAGAAGACCCTTACCCTCAGAGCAAACGATTTAAACTTAAACTTTGCACTCTTTGGAGCATCTAGCAAGACAAAGAAACTCCCTTCAAAAATGAGAAACAGAGGGGAGTAAACTGTGTAGTTTTAGTTCTGATATTTTATATTATTCTAAATCATTTAATTAATTATTTAAATGTTTAAAGACTTATTAATTTATAAGAATCATTAAATCAGGTGAATTAACTGAGCTGGTATGTTAGTGTTGTTGGGGTAACATGGTGTCTCCTGTTGTTGTTCTGTAATTATTTTAAAGAAACATATTTCACCAAAATCATATTATAACTTATATTTATGATGTAGATCAAAAGAGTGGATTTCCAAAGACTCTGACCTCGACGTGATTTGAACACGCAACCTTCTGATCTGGAGTCAGACACGCTACCGTTGCGCCACGAAGTCTCTGAGTTGATCTTATAAAACCGATCATCGTAATCTGAGTAATTTCTGTTTTTAATCATAATCAGAACAGAAATTACTCAGATTGTGATGATCAGTTTTATTGCTTCATTTCAGAGGCCTCGTGGCGCAACGGTAGCGTGTCTGACTCCAGATCAGAAGGTTGCGTGTTCAAATCACGTCGAGGTCAGTGTCTTTGGAAATGTCCTTTTTTGATCTACACTTTCATTCCTTAGAGTCCAAACAAATTAATTATTCTATTGTTTTAATAACATGTACTGTGTTACATATAACCTGATTATACACTGTATCTATAAGTTTTCTGATGTAATGTTGAGTTTTGGTAGGCGCCAATGAAACTCGAATTTAAAGAAAGATCAAAAGACATCTTCAATCAATCTGACCTCGACGTGATTCGAACACGCAACCTTCTGATCTGGAGTCAGACGCGCTACCGTTGCGCCACGAAGTCTCTGACCTGAACTAATGAAACTGATCACCACAATCTGAGTAATTTCTGATCTGATTATGATTTAAAATCAAATAAGTCAATAAAGACTTTTTAGCGCGTCTCACTCCAGATCAGAAGGTTGCGTGTTCAAATCACGTCGAGGTCAGAGTCTTTGGAAATCTACACTTTCATTCTTTAAATTCGAGTTTTATTGGCTCCTACCAAAACTCCTCAAAAAGTTGATCCTCCTGTGAATTTTTACTCTGATGTTTTAACTTTTTTAGAGAATATGAATGATGATGATGATGATGATAATGATGCATATGCACTTTTCCTTTATTCATGGTTATCAAACAATTGTGTTTTTAATCATGGATGGGCATGGGGAACCCCACCGCGACCCTAATAGAGGATAAAGTGGGAGATAATAAATGAATGAATGATTTAGAATAATATATATTATCAGAACTAAAACAAGTGCAAAGTTTAAGTTGAAATTATTTGCTCTGAGTGTAAGTACCTTCTCCTTAAGTGTGTCTAGTGGTTAGGATTATTCTTAATTAGTATAGATTCTTTTTGTAATTAAGCCTTTAATATATTATAAGCATTAAAATAATGAAGTAAATGATTTTAACAGTTTAGTTATCAGAACTAAACCAAGTGCAAAGTTTTATTGTTGTCGCTCAGAGACTTCGTGACTCCAGATCAGAAGGTTGCGTGTTCAAATCACGTTGAGGTCAGAGTCTTTGGAAATGTCCTATTTATATAATAATATATAATTTATATAATGATAATGATATAATGATGATAACATGATACTGTTATCATAAATAATTATTTCTATTACATAAATAACTTTTGAAGTTTTCTGATGTAAAGTCGAGTTCTGGAATGAGACGTTAACAAAATGTTTTCTTTCCCTGACCGGGAATCGAACCCGGGCCGCGGCGGTGAGAGCGCCGAATCCTAGCCACTAGACCACCAGGGACACTTCAGAAGAAGACACTTACCCTCAGAGCAAACGATTTAAACTTAAACTTTGCACTCTTTGGAGCATCTCGCAAGAGAAAGAAACTCCCAACAGAGGGGAGTAAACTGTGTAGTCTTAGTTCTGATAATTTATATTATTCTAAATCATTTACTTCATTATTTAAATGTTTAAAGACTTATTAATTTTTAATAAGAATCATTAAATCAGGTTTTAACATCAGAGTAAAGATGATAAAGATGATGATGATGATGATCATGATGATGATGAAGATGATGATGGTGATGATGGTGATGATGATATGCACTTTTCCTTTATTCATGGTCATCAAACAATTGTATTTTTAATCATAATCAGAACAGAAATTACTCAGATTGTGATGATCCATTTTATTGCTGCAGTTCAGAGACTTCGTGGCGCAACGGTAGCGCGTCTGACTCCAGATCAGAAGGTTGCGTGTTCAAATCACGTCGAGGTCAGAGTCTTTGGGAATCTCTTTTGATCTTCACTTTCATTCTTTAGAATCCAAACCATTTAATAATACTATTGCTTTAATAACATGTACTGTATTACATATAACCTGATTATACACTGTTTCAATAACAACACTAACAAACTGCAGTTCATTTACCTTATTTAAATGTCAGCAAAAGACATCACTCTTTATTGACTTATTTCAGTTAAAAGCATAATCAGAACAGAAATTACTCAGATTGTGATGATCAGTTTTATTAGCTCTGTTCAGAGACTTTGTGGCGCAACGGTAGCGCGTCTGACTCCAGATCAGAAGGTTGCGTGTTCAAATCTCGTCGAGGTCAGTTTCTTTGGAAATATCCTATTTTGATCTGCACTTTCATTCCTTAGAGTCTAAAGAATTTAATAATTCTATTGTTTTAATAACGTGTACTGTGTACATACAACCTGATTTTTCACTGTATCTATAAGTTTTCTGATGTAATGTTGAGTTTTGGAAGGCTCCAATGAAACTCGAATGTAAAGAATGAAAGTATAGATGAAAAGACTTCTTCAATTAATCTGACCTCGACGTGATTCGAACACGCAACCTTCTGATCTGGAGTCAGACGCGCTACCATTGCGCCACGAAGTCTCTGTTCTGATCCCATGAAACTGATCATCACAATCTGAGTAATTTCTGATCTGATTATGATTTAAAATCAAATAAGTCAATTAAGACGTCTTAGCGCGTCTCACTCCAGATCAGAAGGTTGCGTGTTCAAATCACGTCGAGGTCAGAGTCTTTGGAAATCTACACTTTCATTCTTTAGATTCGAATTTTATTGGCTCCTACCAAAACTCCTCAAAAAGTTGATCCTCCTGTGAATTTTTACTCTGATGTTTTAACTTTTTTAGAGAATATGAATGATGATGATGATGATGATGATGATGATGATGATGATGATGATGATGATGATGATGATGGATAGAGGATAAAGTGGGAGATAATAAATGAATGATTTAGAATAATATATATTATCAGAACTAAAACAAGTGCAAAGTTTAAGTTGAAATTATTTGCTCTGAGTGTAAGTACCTTCTCCTTAAGTGTGTCTAGTGGTTAGGATTATTCTTAATTAGTATAGATTCTTTTTGTAATTAAGCCTTTAATATATTATAAGCGGGCGGCACGGTGGCTTAGTGGTTAGCACGTTCGCCTCTCAGCACTAGGGGTTCCCGGTTCGAATCCCCATCTGGGTGGAGTTTCCATGTTCTCCCCGTGTCTGCGTGGGTTTCCTCCGGGTTCTCCGGTTTCCTCCCACAGTCCAAAAACATGGATTAAGTCAATTGAGTTCTCAAATTGCCCCATATAGAGTGTGTCTGTGTGAGTGATTGTTTCCAGCGATGATTGGAAGCCCTGTCCTGGGTGTATCTGCCCAGCGCCCGAGATGTTCTCCCCTGGATGAAACCCCACCGCGACCCTAATAGAGGATAAAGCGGGAGATAATGAATGAATGAATATATTATAAGCATTAAAATAATGAAGTAGATGATTTTAACAGTTTAGTTATCAGAACTAAACCAAGTGCAAAGTTTTATTGTTGTTGCTCAGAGACTTCGTGACTCCAGATCAGAAGGTTGCGTGTTCAAATCACGTTGAGGTCAGAGTCTTTGGAAATGTCCTATTTATATAATAATATATAATTTATATAATGATAATGATATAATGATGATAACATGATACTGTTATCATAAATAATTATTTCTATTACATAAATGACTTTTAAAGTTTTCTGATGAAAAGTGGAGTTCTGGAATGAGACGTTAACAAAAGATTTCTTTCCCTGACCGGGAATCGAACCCAGGCCGCGGCGGTGAGAGCGCCGAATCCTAGCCACTAGACCACCAGGGACACTTCAGAAGAAGACGCTTAGTTTTTTTTTTGCTTCTGTTCAGAGACTTCGAGGCGCAACGGTAGCGCGTCTGACTCCAGATCAGAAGGTTGCGTGTTCAAATCACGTCGAGGTCAGAGTCTTTGGGAACCTCTTTTGATCTTCACTTTCATTCTTTAGAATCCAAACCATTTAATAATTCTATTGCTTTAATAACATGTACTGTATTACATATAACCTGATTATACACTGTTTCTATAACACTAACAAACTGCAGTTCATTTACCTTATTTAAATGTCAGCAAAAGACATCACTTATTATTGACATATTCCAGTCAAAATCATAATCAGAACAGAAATTACTCAGATTGTGATGATCAGTTTTATTGCTGCTGTTCAGAGACTTCGTGGTGCAACGGTAGCGCGTCTGACTCCAGATCAGAAGGTTGCGTGTTCAAATCACGTCGAGGTCAGAGTCTTTTGAATGTAAAGTTTTTTTCTTTTGATTCGAGTTTAGACAAAAATAAAACTTGTTTAATCGACAATTGTGTTCAGCTCGACAGCTGCGAGCTAAAAGCAGCACATTTAAAAGCTTCATTTTTGATTCCAAAAGATTTGTACCAAACCATTTAATAATTCTATTGTTTTAATAACATGTACTGTATTACATACAACCTTATTATACACTGTTTCGATTACAATTAACAATATTTATATTTTAATAATTTAATAATTAATGGTTTATATTTATTCTCCGGTTTCCTCCCACAGTCTAAAAACATGGATCAAGTCAATTGAGTTCTCCAATTTGCCCCATGTATAGTGTGTTTGTGTGCGTGTCTGTGTGTATGAGTGTGTGCCCAGTGATAGATTGGCGCCCTGTCCTGGTTGTATCTGCCCAGCGCCCGAAACGTTCTCCCCTAGATGGGCATGGGGAACCCCCCCCCCCCCCCCCCCCAGACCCTAATAGAGGATAAAGCGGAAGATAATGATAATGAATATCGAAACTGACTCCACATCAGAAGTTTGCATGTTCAAATCACATTGAGGTCAGATTAATTGAAGATCTCTTTTGAGTTACACTTTCATTCTTTAGATTCGAGTTTCATTAGCTCCTTCCAAAATTCGACATTTGATTGTTAAAAATAATTTTATTTAAATTATTTATTTTAAAAGTTTATAATAATTGTATCATGTTATAATAGTTTTGTGGGTTTTAAAATAAAATTATCGAAAATGTTTGAAGATTTCTTATTAAAATTCATTTACTTTATGTACATCAAGTGTTAGCCTGCAAACCACTTGTCTACTGTATTTCGACACTGGAGGGCAGTGTAGGATTTAGTGCAGGAGATGGTCTAGCTGTGTTCAGATGTGTCTAGAGTTCAGTGTCTAGAGTTCAGATGTTTTACAGTTTTTATTGATTGCTTTGACCTGTTTGAAGAAACTGGGAACCTCTCAGTCTTCATCGTCACCATGTCAGCAGAGCAGAAGACACCTCTTGCAAATGTGTTAACCCATTCTCATTGGATTGACAGTTTTCCCACCCTTTCGCAAAACAGTTAACGCAGATGTCATTCAAGAAGTCCAAACTCTAGTAATTTAGCTGTGGTTACAGAACAGAAACCATATGCTCCAAGCTCACACACCCTGATCATTATGAAATCACTGAAAGCACCTGTTTGACACTTCTTCACAGAATTTTTCAATTTGCAATCAGTCTCAGGCCTATGATCTTTATACTCTTATAGTATAGAATCCTGCTATAGATTTTTGTACTTTATTGTAAAAGTCTGTGTTTTATTTTCCTCATTTCTCACACAGTAATGGATTTTATTTTTATTTCCATGTATTCTCTGTTGGAATATTTCATTTGTCAGCCACAGTCTGAAAAAATAAAGAATTTAATCAATAAAATTTGCATCAAAGCATATCTGATTCTGGATGCATTTTTTCTAGAGGGCAAATTTGACTAAAAACGGCACTGGCATGTAAGCTACGAACAGTCATAGGCTACAATGACAAGCAATGGTCACTGATTCACACATGAGTGCTGTATTTTGTATTTTGTTGCCCATTGTGTAATGATTGATTGGAGGTGCTCATACACTTGTATCAAAGTTGAGTTGTTTGAAGGCAAAATTTGCTTTTGTCCCATATTTTAAAGGTTTAGGCACAGTTAGGGCTTTTTGCAAACAAAATGTTTCATTTTGACCACTGTGGCACTGTTTAGACCTCTGCATTAAATGTTTTGAAAAATGTGGAATTTGAGTTGATGGCTGCATCGAAAGAATAAATAAAAACTGTAAAAGGATGCATCTCAGTGGTTTCTTAAAAACGCCAAGTGATTCTGCCTTTAAGGACAGAGTTGGGAAGTTGGTTCCACCATTTTGCAGTGGAGAACGCCACAGAGTGAGAATGAGCTCCTCGGTGAGGTGGAACCACCAGGTGACAATCATCACTAGTGCGAAGTGAACAAGTCGGAGTGTATTTTAAAAAGATAGAGAACATAGACACCGACATGGTCATGGTTTTCTGGATCAGCTGCCACTTAGCGGCGCTCGGGCCCATCTTGCCAAAAATCAAAGGCTTCCCGGACACAACGGTTTCTTAGCGAGGGAACCCAAAAACAAAGGAAGGAGGATCTCAGGACCTGGAACGCCACAAGCGAATGAAAGAGCTGCCGGCTGGTTCCCACCGTCGTGGGAACTGGGTTAGAGTGCGGATGATGTCGGCAGGTAGTGGAAGATGCGAAAGGGAGCCACCCCCCTGCTACATGAGAACCTGGTCATGTGATGCCGACCTCTACTGGCGGGGAGCATGAGCGTGGTCCCAAGGACCTGCAAGAGAAAGCAGACCAGGGCATTGAAAATGAGAGAGCAGCGAGACAACAGCCAGTGTACTCACGAAGATCCTTGGCGATGGAGAATGGGGATCCGGAAGCCTAAAATAGGGAAGGAAGTGGGTGGGGAGAATGAGCGTGAGCACCTGAAATTAATGAGAGGGTGAAATAGAGTGGGGAGACTCATCCTTCTTGATTGGGGCGGCAGCATAAACAGTGTAGACAGCCATGTACAGATTGTGTGGTGACAATGTGATCCGTATTTAACAATTAGAAAACTATATAAGATAATACAGTATCATCAAGTTCAGTCACACATGTTGCATCTTGATTATACACACTTTGTATGGCTTGTTTTATTTTTTTTATACCAGTATAACTTCCACTTTATCCTCTACTAGGGGCGCAGGGGGTTCTCCATGCCCATCCAGGGGAGAACGTTTAGGGCACTGGGCAGATACACCCAGGACAGGGGGGCAATCTATCACTGGTAACACACTCACTCACACACTCTATATGGGGCAATTTGGAGAATTCAATTGACCTTGGTCCATGTTTTTGGACTGTGGAACCCACGTGGACACAGGGAGAACATGGGAACTCCACCCAGATTGGGATTTGAACTGGGAATCCCCAGTGCTGAGAGAAGAACATGTTAAACCACTAAGCCACCCTGTCTGGGGTTCTTCTCCCGCAATTTTCAAGTTATCATGTGTATGGTATGGTTATTACAAGACACGTTCGGAACGTTGGAGATGCCACTGCTTGTATACAGCTAAGAAATCAAACTATTCCCGAGATATTCCCATTTTTTCCCATTCACTTTGCAATAGGAAAATATTTGCACTCCTGTAACTCCGTCACTTTTTTAAAGACGAACTTGGCTGGAGTTGGAGATGGCTGCAGCTAGATCGGTCTTGTGAAATCACAGACTGATCAAGAGAAACCCTATTGCTCAAACATGTTTTTGGGAGAACATGGAAACTCCCCACCCAGATTGGGAGGGGAGTTCTCCTCTCAGCACTAGGGATTCCCGGTTCAAATCCCAATCTGGGTGGAGTTTCCATGTTCTCTCCATGTCCGCGTGGGTTTCCTCTGGGTTCTCCGGTTTCCCCCACAGTCCAAAAACATGGATCGTGGTCAATTGAATTCTCCAAATTACCCCATATAGAGTGTGTCTGTGTGAGTGATTGAGTGTGTCCAAAACGTTCTCCCTTGGATGGGCATGGGGAACCCCCCCCCCTGCAACCCTAATAGATGATAAAGCGGAAGATAATGGATGGATGGATCTTATAAAAGTGCAGTCTGTAAGCCTGAAACCCCGAAGTAAAAAAATATTCACTGATATCTAATTATTTAAAAGAAAAGTTACCGGTGATTAGTAGGACATCTGGCAGTTTAGGGCATGTCGGGCTCATGCTGGGACGTGTAATCTGTAATGTTGGAAAGAGCCGAGACCACGCAGCAACTCAGCGCACTGCGTTTAACACTCATCTCCTGCATCTCGAACCTGCGACACAGAAAAAAGAAAGGGAACACTCAAATGACACATCCTAGATCTGAATGAATAAAATATTCTCCTTGAATACTTTGTTCTGTACAAAGTTAAATGTGCTGACAACAAAATCACACAAAAATCATCAATGAAAATCAAATTTATTAACCAATGGAGGTCTGGATTTGGAGTCACACACAAAATTAAAGACAAAAAAAACATACTATAGGCTGATCCAACTTTGATGTTCATTCATTCATTATCTCCCGCTTTATCCTCTATTAGGGTTGCGGTGGGGTTTCCCATGCCCATCCAGGGGAGAACGTCTCGGGCGCCGGGCAGGACAGGGCGTCAATCCATCACCGGGCACACACTCACTCACACAAACACACTCTATATGGGGCAATTTTTTTGAGAATTTAATTGACTTGATCCATGTTTTTGGACTGTGGGAGGAAACCCACGCAGACACGGGGAGAACATGGAAACTCCACCCGAATGGGGATTCGAACCGGGAATCCCTAGTGCTAAGAGGCGAACATGCTAACCACTAAGCCACCGTGCCGCCCCAACTTTGATGTAATGTCCTTAAAACAAATCAAAATGAGACTCAGTATTGTGTATGGCCTCCACGTGCCTGTATGACCTCCCTACAATGTCATCCTCCCACAGTCCAAAAACATAGATCAAGGTCAATTCCATCCATACATTATCTTCTGCTTTATCCTCTACTAGAGTCACGTGGGGGGGGGGGGTCCCCATGCCAATCCAGGGCAGAACGTTTCGGCACACACTCACTCACACACACACACTCTATATGGGGCAATTTGGAGAATTCAATTGACCTGGATCCATGTTTTTGGACTGTGGGAGGAAACAGGAGAACCCGGAGGAAACCCACGCAGACACAGGGAGAACGTGGAAACTCCACCCAGATTGGGATTTGAACTGGGAATCCCTAGCGCTGAGAGGCGAAGTTGCTAACCTCAAGGTCAATTGAATTCTCCAAATTGCCCCATATAGAGTGTGTCTGTGTGAGCAAGTGTGTCCAGTGATAGATTGGCGCCCTCTGCTGGGTGTATCTGCTTAGCGCCCAAAACATTCTCCGCTGGATTAGAGGATTAAGCAGAAGATAATGGATGGATGGCAGTAATCACTGTATACTGTATTACTTTTTATTGTTTTTTATACCATTCATTAGTTTGCTCGTCATAATATTCAGATCTACAGGTGGTTCCATGGCTGGTGTAGCCACCGACTACATACAAGCGCTCATCCATCATCTGAAAATAGAACCAAAAGAAGAAACCAGAAGAGTGATGAGACCAAAAACACATCAGTATATAATCTCATGAAGAAACACGAGCATCTTTACGGAAATACAATGTTTTGTTACTTTTCAAGACGTCAGAACACCATGTTACCATTAACGTTCCAACTGTGAGTAATTTATATGAATTACTGCACTTCTGCTTTGTCTTGTACCTCAATTCCAAAGTTGCTTCGTGGTTCAAACATGGGTGAGCGAGTGCTCCAAGTGTTGGACTGAGGGTCATAAACCTCGACGGTCATCAGATGTTCAGTTCCATCATAGCCCCCGACCTGTAAACCAAAAAAACATCCATCTTCCACTTTATCCTCTGCTAGGGTCGTAGGGCAGATACACCCAGGACAGTGTGCCAATCTATCGCTGTACACACACTCACTCAGAATCTATCACTGGGCACACACTCACTCACACAGACACACTCTATATGGGGCAATGTGGAGTTTACCTTCATCCATGTTTTTGGACTGTGAGAGGAAACCGGAGAACCTGGTGGAAACCCACACAGACACGGGGAGAACATGGAAACTCCATCCAGACTCCATCCAGGCATTCGAACAGGGAATTCCCAGCGCTGAGAGGAGAACATGCTAAACCACTAAGCCACCATGCTGTCTTCATTTAAGTCATTTATAGATATTTTGCTTGGTACATGAATTTAAGAAAACAATTAATGTGAGGAGGGCAGCATGGTGGCTTAGTTAGTGGTTTAGCATGTTCTCCTCTCAACTCTAGGGCTTCCCAGTTCGAATCCCAATCTGGGTGGAGTTTGCGTGTTCTCCCCGTGTCCACGTGGGTTTCCTCTGGGTTCTCCAGTTTCCTCTCACAGTCCAAAAACATGGATCAAGGTCAATTAAGTGCTTCAAATTGCCCCATATAGAGTGTGTCTGTGTGAGTGAGTGTGTGCCCAGTGATAGATTCTCCCTGGATGGGTGTGGGCAACCCATTAAATGTCTCTAATATAAACTACAATGGACGTTAAGTGAGGTCACAGATGCTCTGTTAAATAAATAGATGGACAAATCTAGAAAGTCTTCTAGAAAGCCTTCCCATTGGAGTAGACGCTGTAATAGATGTAATGAAGAAACCATCTCAGCAGGGAAGGGGGGGGGGGGGGTCCACAGAGGCTCCCCTGTGGGTGTAATGTGTCCAAATACTCTTTAGAGCCTTAATCCAAGTTCAATCCAGAGCTGTTAACCATCTTAAAATCTTTTTGGTACCAAAGAACTTCCTGCAAGTTCAGCCAAATATCTGTAGTCATCTAAAGTTCCTATTAATAGGTACCCAATAAATGTAAAGCATTCTGCAACCTATAACTTTTGACATAAACCATTTAGAACAGCCTTGAGGAACATCTGAGGAGTGTAGTTACCAGGTGTAAGGTATCTGGACTCACCACATAGATCTGATTGTTAAGAGTGGCGACCCCCACACCGCTCCTGCGCTCAGACATCGGGGCAATGAAGGTCCACTGGTCACTTTGGGGGTCGAAACACTCGGCTGTGAAGTGACTCTCGTTTCCATTGAAGCCTCCGCAAATGTAAATCTAAAGAAGACTAGTTAATTTGACATTCTGGAGGTTTGGGAGTTTATGAATCGATGCAGTGCCCAGTACTACCTTGCCATGCAGGTTGGTGGCATTGGCGTCACTTCTCTGCACATTCATGGGCGCCACATAGCTCCACTGGTTGGTCGAGGGCTTATATCGTTCGGCTGTGTTTTGCCGATCGATGCCATTGAAGCCTCCCATGGCGTACATGTATTCATCCAGCACAGCCACGCTGACATAGCAACGACGCGAGTGCATGGGTGCCACCTCATGCCAGGTCTGAGCAACAGGATCAAACTTGCACATGCTGTTGTAAAACTCTCCGCCGTTATACCCACCAACAATGTACAGGAAACCATCAAGGAAGGCTGTCTTGTGATAGCCTCGGGGAATTTCCTCCTGGCAAACGATCACCCTCCAGGAATTAGCCCTGGAGTCGTAGGCTTCGATGGTGTTGCATGGGTCTCCATCAACCCAGCCTCCAATAGCTAGCAGGACCGAGTGGGGCACACGGGGGCGATTCGCAGGCTTGGGGAAGACCGTGTTGCTCAGGCCACACTTGTTCAGATGGCCTTTCATCACCTCGTCCTGTAAGAATTCGGTACTCGTGAAACCCAATCGGACCTGAGAATACGACACAAATCAGCTACATGAACCGGACCCACGTGATCACCAGATACTTTCGCGACATCATCCCACTGCGCCGATCATTTATATTTAGAGATCATCTATAAATTATTTCCTGTAACTCACAATGAGAGCTTATAATAGTAAAGGGGTCCAGGTGCTGTGGACTTCAAGGGGGGGGTTCCCCATGCCCCCACACACTCACTCACACTGGGGGTTCCCTGTTTGAATCCTAATCTGGGTGGAGTTTCCATGTTCTCCCTGTTCTTCCTCCAGGTTCTCCGAGTTCCTCCCACAGTCCAAATACAGATTTGGGCCTTAGATTGCCCCCCTGTCCTGGGTGTATCTGCCCAGCACCCGAAACGTTCCGCCCTGGATGGGCATGGGGACCCCCCCCCCCACATATAGAGTGTGTGTGTGTGTGTGTGTGTGTGTGTGTGTGTGTGTGTGTGTGAGTGAATGTTTGCCCAGTGATAGATTGGCACCCTGTCCTGGGTGTATCTGCCCCCCCCCCCCCCCCCCCCCCCGCGACCCCAGTAGAGGATAAAGCGAAAGATAGTGGATAGATGGACTTGACTTGAGGGCTTGAACTAACAGCTGGGTAGCATGTTCAGTCAAGAAAGGTCTTGTCAAGAAAGGATGTTGTAAAGAAGCAGGAATGGGCAGGAATGGGCAGTTTTGGTCACATGATCAGAGAGTGGCCTTCATCCAATCAGATATGTCGGTGAAGCAGGCCGATATCCAATTTGAGGTCGTGGTGTCATCAGGGGCAAAAGGCAAATGAAGCTGAGTGTCAATAGTGTATATACCTGAACTAAATAAATATACTATGATTCAATTTAAATAAGATCTCCAAACAAGATGAGGTTTAAGGTCAAGCTTTTAATCTGAACACAGCAAATTACATTCAGTCCTTAATAAGTCGTATGAAATAAGCCTCCTGTCAGATCACCTTTGGCAGCAGAGTGATGATGTGGTGTGAGCGCTGTTTCAGGTCATGCTCAATCCAGGTCATCATTGCTTTAAACACTGTTTCCTCCTCCCTCACATTCAACTGGTCCTGCTCCAGAATGCTGCTGAGGTCTGGCAGACTCATCTCCAAGAACTCCAGAGTTGGAGAACAGCTGATCTCCTCAAAGTGCTGTAGGATATAGGTGAAGGCCCAATCACGTAGCTCAAGGCAGGAGTAGACGTCAGCATACTTCCAAATGCTGATGCAGTTGAGTGGACTGAGGTTAAGTTTAAGGAAGTCACAGCAGAGACGAAGGAGGTCTTGGATGTCGAGGTAATCGGCCGCGGCCAGCAGACACCTCACATTACTGACTGTGATTTCTGTATGGCCTGTGTAAGCATACTGAATTATCAGCTCCATCATGTCTGCTGACACCTCAGGGATGCAGTACACCCTCTTCTCCGGGCTGTACCAGTCACCCGCAAAGAGAGATCTGCAGTTAAAGGAGAAAGTCATGATGAGATAGATATTGTCAGGAGGCGGGGGGCGCTCTATCACCCAGACCCGGAGGCAGACAGCATCGGAACGCTGAGGATGGCAGACCCGCTGGCCAGCGTGAGTTACTGACGGTGTCCATGAAGTTTTCTTTGTCCTCAATAAATGAGTTGAGATGACCATTTTTGCATCAGCTCGTTCTTTCTGACTTTTTCAAAATCAAAAGATCCTAACAATATCCATCCATTATTTTTCGCTTTATCCTCTACTACTACTAGGGTAGCAGTGGAGTTCCCCATGCCCATCCACGGGAGAATGTTTCGGGCTCTGGGCAGATACACCCAGGACAGGACGCCAGTCTAGGACAGGACGCCAGTCTAAACTCACACAGACACACTCAATATGGGGCAATTTGGAGAATTCAATTGACTTGATCCATGTCTTTGGACTGTGGAGAACCTGAGAACCTGGAAGAAACCTATGCAGACACGGGGAGAACATGCAAACTCCACCCCATTGGGATTCAAACCAGGAATACCTAGAGCTGATAGGAGAACATGCTAAACCACTGTGTCCCTTTAGTCTAAAGGGAAGATCTGTCTCATTAATAAGGGCTGGTTCCAAAACACAGTGTAAAGAACCCCTTCCTTCACCTGAAATACTGGCTGCACCCACACAGGATAAGTTTGTGAGCTTTAAAGTCGATGCCATCCACTCTGATAATGACATCGCAGAACACGCCCTGCTCTCGCAGCTCGTTATAAATGTCCATACTAATCCAGAAAAAAATGGACACTCTTCTCTATCTAATAAACACTCTGCAAGTGTTCTGGAACACTGATTAAAGGGAACCATCCTGATGACCTGATGACATCAGAGTATATATTGCAGCACCATGGTGGAACCATACTGCAAGCTGTCTGCAGGTATTACCGTCGAGGTTACATTTTATCGAGGAATATTTTATTAACCATCAAAAAATATAATTTCAATGACTGTACCGACCCACTTGTTTTCCGTGGTGATCCTTTATTTTGATAGATGATCTCACAGTGCAGAATAATAATAATAATAATAATAATAATAATAATAATAATAATAATAATAATAATAATCCATCCATTATCTTCTGCTTTATCCTCGACTAGGGTCGCGGCGGGGGGGGGGGGTTCCCCATGCCCATCCAGGGGAGAATGTTTCAGGCATTGGGCAGATACACCCAGGACAGGACGCCAATCTATCGCTGGACACACACTCACTCACACACACACACTCTATATGGGGCAATTTGGAGAATTCCATTGACCTTGATCCATGTTTTGGACTGTGGGAGGAATCCAGAGAAGCTGCAGGAAACCCATGCGGACACGGGGAGAAACTTCACCCAAATTGGGAAGCATTATCTTCTGCTTTATCCTCGACTAGGGTCGCGGCGGGGGGGGGTTCCCCATGCCCATCCAGGGGAGAATGTTTCAGGCATTGGGCAGATACACCCAGGACAGGACGCCAATCTATCGCTGGACACACACTCACTCACACACACACACTCTATATGGGGCAATTTGGAGAATTCCATTGACCTTGATCCATGTTTTGGACTGTGGGAGGAATCCAGAGAAGCTGCAGGAAACCCATGCGGACACGGGGAGAAACTTCACCCAAATTGGGATTCAAACCGGGAATTTCTAGTGCTGAGAGGAGAACATGCTAAACCACTAAGCCATGATGCCACCCAATAATAATAATAATAATAATAATAATAATAATAATAATAATAATAAATAATAATAGAGGGCTTCCTCCTGGTTCTCTGGTTTCCTCCCACAGTTCAAAACATGGCTCAAGGTCTATTGAATTCTCCAAATCCGAATTCTCTATGTACCGCTGACCATTATGATGTCATCACATTTAGAATCTTGGGAATTAGAATCTTACCATCACTTAGGGAACCGCAAATGTTTCAGAGATCAATGGAATTCAGTCATGTGTAACTGAGCGGTACGGATTAAACGGGTTTATACTCTGGTAATATTACATCATACACTGTTATCTACAGGGAAGGAAATTCACAAATATATTTATATAATGCTTTATAATGACACTAATTTAAATAGGGCCTGAAATAAGTTTGCATTTATTCAAACAGATATTGAAAAAAGATCTACTCTCTAAAAAAAAAAACTAAATATGTAGCCCCATATAGAGTGTGTGTGAGTGTGTGCCCAGTGATAGTTTGGCATCCTGTCATGGGTGTATCTGTCCAGCGACCAAAACGTTCTCCCCTGAGAACATGCCAACCACTAATCCACCGTGCCGCCCTCATTTGCATATCGTATTTTATAATTTTTTGTTCCTCTGATAGCTGAGTATATAACACCACATTCATGTATTAGTCTGTAAATCGAAAGGCAAAGTATAACTAATGCATTTTTCACTTCCTCCAGGTTATTTTGTGCCGGAGTTGCAGTTGGAATGGCGTTAACATCGTGGGATATGTCTACATATGAGCTTCTTTTTGCCATTTTAACAATAACCACATTTTTCCTGTTGGTTTGGCTGTCGAGTTATTGCTGTTTTGGCTGCTGGTACAAGAAATGGCGTTCGAACAGAGTCGGCGTCATGCCTCCGACAACGGCTGGAATAATGTTGCCCACGGTCATTCAAAAACAAGGACCCAAAGTTTTCAACTTTCCTTCTCATTTCGATCGACCAATTGAAGTGGACGTGCCTGATGGAAAAGCGGAGAACATGCAAACCCGCGCACAAAGGAAAACAAACCATGCATGGGTTTAATCAAAGTTCAAGTACAACCAATTTATTTATAGAGCACTTTTTTTTTTTACGACAGTACAGAGTTGTAAGACTTTTAAACCCCCAAAAAGCAAGCTGAAGCGACAGCTTCCTTGTTATTGTAAGGAAGAAACCTTGTGAGGACCGATGCTTGGTGGGGGACTCATCCTCCTTGAGCGGCCGGGCAGCATCAACAGTGTAGGACAGCCATGTACAGACCGTGTGGTGATCATGTGACCCGTATTTAACAATTGGAAAACTCTATAAGTCCATTGAGGGCGTCCTGCAGGACCACCGGTCCAATAGAATTCCAGGTTCTGTTCGGCAATCATCGTGGCTGCAGTGCTCCGGCAGAACCATGATGAAGAGCTAATGATGCCCAAAACAAAACAACGGACAACGAAAGCAATTAGAGCTAATAAAGAACAGTATTTAATTAATAGACAGAGTTTGATTGACACAGTGCATCATGTGACACTTGGATCAATGACTAAAAGGGTTCTGCAGAATCTATTTTGAAAAAAAGATTCTTTTCACGGGTGTAATGTTCTCAGAAGTTCTCCCCTGGATGAGCATGGGGAACCCCCTCGCGACCCTAGTAGAGGTTAAAGTGGAAGATAATAGATGGATGGAAGATTTCATATTTCACGGTTGCTTAGTGGTTTGGCATGTTCTCCTCTCAGCGCTGGGAATTCCTGGTTCGAATCCCAATCTGGTTCCCCAATTTCCTCCCACAGTCCAAAAAACATGGATCAAGGTCAATTGAATTCTACAAATTGCCCCATATAGAGTGTGTTTGTGTGAGTGAGTGTGCCCAGCACCCGAAACGTTCTCCCCTGGATGGGCATGGGGAACCCCACCGCAACCCTAGTAGAGGATAAATTGGAAGTTAATGGATGGATGGATTTCATATTAAAACTGATGTGATTTTTAACACATGGTCACAAGCAGTGATCAGGTGTGAGGCTCAGGTGTTTGAGCGCCTATGTAAAGCGCCGCTCTACTCTGTTCCGGGTCGCACTGTCTAAACTTTCTGAGGAAGAGTTTTGGTACACGGCTTCTTTGTAGAGGGACCGAGGAAGATGGGACCGAGGTAACAAGTTTGTGTATTAGAGACGTTCTAGAGCTCGTTTCTAAAGGCCAGTTCCTCATCTCTGTACCATCTCGGTCCTGCCAGTCCCATGTCCCATGTCGTGTCTGGGAGCATGACGGTTGGCTGCACAGTGGTCTGACCTGAGCATCTCGCAGCCCTCAGTAGTGCCTCATTTCTCTGAATATTTTCAGTGTGGTCTTTTTAGCACCTTTATATATTTTACATACCGTGCAACCGGACCTGAGCATGCACATAATAGACATAATTCATGGGTTAGCTGTTTGGGTTCTATCATATCACATATAGTGAAGTTCAGTTAAATAAAAGTTGCAGTGGCAATATTCATGTAGAATCTGTATGTTATTTTATGAGAATAAAAACATGATAATTATGTATCTGCGCCTCTTATTTATCATTGATGGAATACAGGACGGGCGGCCCGGTGGCTTAGTGGTTGGCATGTTCTCTCAGTGCTGGGGCGTCCCGGTTCGAATCCCAATCTGGGTGGAGTTTCCATGTTCTCCCCGTGTCTGCGTGGGTTTCCTGCGGGTTCTCCTGTTTCCTCCCAGAGTCCAAAAACATGGATCAAGATCAAGTGAATGCTCCAAATTGCCCCATATAGAGTGAGTGTGTGTGATTCTGAATGGATGGGAAAGGAATAGAAGGAAATTTAGCAGCCAGTATCATAATAAAGGGAATGAATACATGAAAGAGAATACATTTACAGTTATAAAGTGTCAAAAATGTAATATTAACAAAAAATAAACAAAAAAGTGTCCAGTATGGAGGGTGATCATGTGCAAGTTTTTAAATGTCCTATTGACCTTATTTGTTCTTCCGGCCCAAACTAGTTATATTCTAAAGCCTGATGGCACTCGGAACAAAAGATCTCAGTCTGTCTGTGGAGCAACTCAGTGACCGCACCCTGCCACTGAACGTGCTCCTTTGGTCCATAATGATGGTGTGCAGTGGGTGACCATCATCGTCCATGATGGAGTGCAGTTTGTTTAGTGTCCTCGCTGCCACCTTAATTGCAGAGTCCAGTCCTCCACCATTGACTCCGCATGTCTAACCAGCTTGTCCAGCTGCCGCACATCTCTCTTCTTAATACTGCCACCCCAGCATAGAAAAGACAGCTGGACACCACAGTCTGCTAGAACATCTGCAGGAGCTTCCTACAGATGTTGAAGGACCCCAGCCTTCTTTATTTCAACCGTTCAACCTCCCTTCAGCGAGTTTATGTGCCCTCTAACATGGGATCAGTAGTGTAAATTAAATTAAGCACCCAAGCTCAGTGACGTTCCAAATCTAGATTGCCCTGACCATTGACGTGCCCACGGCTTATTGACACCCTATTAAATGATAATTTTTTTAACTAGTTTACTGTATTGCTTTGATATACGTGTGCACTGTGACCTCTACGGCCACGCCACAATCACTCGCAAGTTCTTCAGAAAATGCGCCTTTGTAGTCTTTATTTAATATCTTTAAATGCATTTGTTTCAAAATGACCAGAACGCATTTAAACATCTATCCTCTACTAGGTTCGTGGGGTTCTCTATGCCCATCCAGGGGAGAACGTTTCGGATGCTGGGCAGATACACCCAGGACAAGAGCGCCAATCTATCACTTGACACACACTCAAATAGATACACTCTATATGGGGCAATTATAGAGTGTAACCAGGGAACCCAGAGGAAACCCACGCGGACACGGGGAGAACATGGAAACTCCACCCAGATTGGGATTCGAACTCGGCACTGAGAGGAGAACATGCTAACCACTAAGCCACCATGCTGCCCTCATTTAAACAATAAAAAAAAAATTATTAACAAAAAAAAATTAAACAAATTCAGTTTATTAAGCACAAACAACTGTCCAATCAGCGTTAACTTTTGTTCTTGAACATTAGGTTCCTTCAACAGAACTAACTGTTTTAAATATATTTTAATAAAAGAGATTAATTACATATAACATAGTTATAATTCCAGCTACTCAATTAAATAAAATAATGTTTGTGTAGCTAATGAATCAGAAATAACTAGAGCAGGTGTTAAAGCCAAAAAAAGGCCAACTATTGGCAAAATAATATACAGTAGGATACTGTATTTAATAAATATTTTGGCTTTTTTAATTTAATTTAAATCAATACACCTCTTACGAAATAACTCAAATGATCAATTTGTGTAAGTAATTGAAAAACATGGAGAAGTGTGGAGCAGCAGTTTGCCCTGATGCTCACTGCAGGAGGACAGAAGGGCGAGAAAAGAGCTTGTGTGCGCTCAGATCAGATTGATACTGAATTCCTGTAAGAAATCAAAACAGTTTGGTGAGAATTAATATAAAAATTAATTAAATTAATTAAACAGATATTTAATTGATTATTAATTATTTAAAACACTTTTCTCTTTAAGGGCAAAAGAGGCAGTCGCATGGGCATCACTAGGGGGTCTATCTGCTGTTTCTAGACTGCTGCTAACCACTGCTAACATGTTGCACACACCTTTCGCACACTTTTTGCACATTTATAAATAACTGCTGCAATTAAAATACATCCTAAACATCAGCTGGAGGTTCTATATTAAATACAGATGATCACATGACACTTTAATTCATTATACATTATCACAGATCCCTCAACTTATAGACAAAACATTAGCTCATTTGTAGTGATTCATTTACAATTAAAATCTTAAATCTTAAACTCATTAAGATTTTACAATCAGGGACATTTTTTTGGCACATGTGGCTCACACCACTAGGAGGCCACCTGCACTGTTACCTACCCACTTAATGTTGCTGTTGCAAACTCACTAAGCGTTTACTTCATCGTTACTTGAATGTTTATCGTATTGGGTATCGTCCTGTATTTATTGTGATCTTTGTTTTTGCACACGTGGTTGTGTTGTAACTGTTATAAGCAGCACCTTGTTCCTGGAGAACGCTGTCTCGTTCCACATATACTGTACTGTACTTTATATTGTGGAATGACTAATAAAATTCTTGAATAAATACTTGAATACTATCTGTGCACATACCTGCCATGCAGCAACTCAGCGCACTGCATTTAAATCCTGTCCTGTCAAAGCGTAAAATCTGCAACAAAACACAACGATTCATTTTAAACCTCCAAAAACCTAAAATCCTAAAGAACAGTAAAATATACTCCCTGCTGTTTGCTATTTCTATAAGTTTTTAAGAACGATGGGGTAGTCGGTTGGACATGGCAGTTTAGGACGTGTTGGGCTCCTGTTGGGCCGTGTAGTCAGTGATGTTGGGAAGAGCCGAGACCACGCAGCAAGCTTGCCCGAAGCGTTTAAAGTTCATATCCTGCATCTCAAACCTGCAACAAAGCACAAAGGTTAAATATTAAGCCTTAAAGTCTTCCTGCACGTCGTCATGCCTGTCACATTCCACATACTACACCACCCAATGTATGCAGACACCCTTAATTTGTATTGTTATTATGGTTCAAGCCCGGGCGGCATGGTGGCTTAGTGGTTGGCATGTTCTCCTCTCAGCACTAGGGATTCCCAGTTCAAAGGCTGATCAGGGTGGAGTTTCCATGTTCTCCCCGTGTCCGTGTGGGTTTCCTCCAGGTTCTCCAGTTTCCTCCCACAGTCCAAAAACATGGATCGAGGTCAATTGAGTTCTCCAAATTGCCCCATATAGAGTGTGTGTGTGTGAGTGAGTGTTTGTGATAGATTAGCGCCCTGTCCTGGGTGTATCTCTCCCCCCCCCCAACCTGCGACCCTAATAAAGGATAAAGTGGAAGATAATGGATGGATGGTTCAAGCTCTCAACCAAACAAAACTCACAGTTCTGGTAGTGTGCAAGAATACAGTCTATTAATACAGTTGAAAGGCTCAAAGCTCATGGTTCTGTACCATTTCTCAGTTTTTTCATCATAGTACTCGGCTTTAAAGGTCCCTGAAGTTCCGTTATAGCCACCAACTACATACAAGCGCTCATCCATGACCTGGAAACAGAGAAAAATGAGAGGGAAAAAGAAAAACAGAAGACTGGTGAGACCAAAATCAGAAAAATACACATAAATTTAAAAGTTGGAGCGGTTCTGTACAAATACAATTGTTTTGTTGAGTTTCTAAATGTAAGAAGATGATCACAATTTCTTTTTGAACTATTAGTCATGTTTATTGCTAGTCGTACTTGAAAGTATAGGGAGTTACTGCATGCAAAACATTTATTTACATTAGGGCTGCAACTAACGATCATTTAGGTTTTATTATTTGAAAATGATTTTTTTTAAAAATCCATGTCTTTATTAAACAGGTCAATAAATAAATAAATGTCTGGGTTTATTTACAGTATGAGTTTAAGGCATTTAATTAGCCCAAAGAGCAATTAAACACACATCTCACATACACACTGACACAATATGTAGCATTGTGTGTAAAAAAAATACTAAATTACACAATTATGTGTCGCTCTAATATGTTACCTCATCCCCGTCTAAAGGCAATTCATCCTTACTCCCATAGAGGGCAGTGTTTTCACTCATAATTGGTCAGAAAATTCAAACGTGAAGCTTAATCATTAATTAGCAGCATTGTGTACAAGTTGTATGTATTTCTAAAGCACATTTAAAGACTGCTTAAAATAATTAAACCAAAATATAAAGTACCACACGTTCTTCATCACTGTCATTATCCAGAACAACCAAAAACAGCATGAAGCTGCTGTGGTTCTCATAGTGTGAGTGCACCGTTGATTAACTTCAAAACTAAAGAACCTCAGGATATTGTAGTGATTCACTCTGCTGTTGAGCTCATCACCGTCGTGCTCCATGCAGGTCAAATAATTTTTGCAGAGCTTGCATGTTCTGTTGTGTGAAGTGTGAAATGCTCCCGCAGTTTTGATGATTTAATTTTTAAATCAAAGTTTTATTTGTAGAGTTTATTAAATTTTGTTAAACTTGTTTTGCAGATTCCACCTCGTTCTTTTCATCTCATTATTATTATTTTTCAGCATTGTTGAAGTGCTGCAGGTGACGTAAGCAGTTACGACGATGCGAGTAACGTGGAAATCATACGACACAACATTCGATAATAAATTCGTTGTCGACACTTTTCATAATTGATTTTTAGCGATTTTATCGATTTGTTGTTGCAGCCCTAATTTACATTCCAATTAGTTATTTAGCAGACACCTCTATCCAAGGCCCACATCTAGCTAAAGTCGCTAACATGGCTAACCATTTCAAATCAAATCATGATGACGAATTTCGGCTTGGTCTTGGTACCTCAATTCCAAAGTTGCTTCTGGCTTGAAACATGGGAATGCAATTCCTCCAAGTGTTGGACTGAGGGTTGTAGACCTCCATGTTCTTCAGACGTTCATTTCCATCAAAGCCCCCGACCTGGAAACCAAAACAACGTGGAAATGTAAAAAAGACAGCAATTTAAAGCATAAACAATACCTTTGTTACCATCAGAAGCCATGGTAGGTACGTGTAATGTGTCCAAATATTTTTGTTCAATCTGGAACCATCTTAGGGCGGCACGGTAGCTTAGTGGTTAGCGGTTAGCACGTTCTCCTCCCAGCATTCGAATCCCAATCTGGGTGGAGTTTCCATGTTCTCCCCGTGTCCACGTGAGTTTCCTCCAGGTTCTCTGGTTTCCACCCACAGTCCAAAAACATGGATCAAGGTTAATTGAATTCTCCAAATTGCCCCATATAGTGTGTGTCTATGTGAGTGAGTGTGCCCAGTGATGGTTTGCCCCCCTGTCCTGGGTGTATATGCCCAGCACCTGAAACGTTCTCCCCTGGATGGGCATGGGGAACCCCCCACGAACCTAGTAGAGGATAAAGCAGAAGGTGGATAGATGGATAGAACCATCTTATAACCTTTTTGCATGTTTTGCCAGTTATAAGTTCCCATTTTTTGGGTACTCAAGAACCATTAAGCATTCTGCAACCTAGAACCTAAACTCTACGCCCAAACCTAAACCCTTAAACCTGACCCATTAAGGGCAGTCAGAACAGATTTGCCACATTCCTCAACCAACGTTCATCTGAAGAAACCAACATCCTTTAAATGTTTATGGCAATCAAAGTACCCAGCTGATCTAGAACCCTCAAACATTCAAGTAACCCTTGAAGGTCAAGCAGGGACCTTCTAAACAAGCCACCAGAAGAGTCCTTAAGGACCCCTGAGGAGTGCTGTTATTGGGTGTAAGTTATTTGGACTCACCGCATAGATCTGGTTGTTGAGAGCGATGATCCTGACGCCACTCTTGCACTCAAGCATCGGCGCAATGAAGGTCCACTGCCTAGTTTGGGGGTCGAAACACTCAGCCGTGAAGAGACAATTGCTTCCATCGAAGCCTCCGCAAATGTAGATCTAAAAAAAACATTCGGGAGAGAGTGGAATTTATTTCGAAATTTTGCCCAAGACAATAACGGGCAGGAGTTTGAGAGCTTAAAGGACGCAGTGTCCATTATTACCCTGCCATTCAGGGTGGTGGCGCTGGCGTCACTTCTTTGCTCATTCATGGGTGTCACGTAGCTCCACTGGTTGGTCAAAGGCATATAACGTTCGGCTGTGTTGAGCCGCTCGATGCCATCGAACCCACCCATGGCGTATATGTATCCACCCAGCACCGCCGTGCTAACGAAGCAACGATGCGAGTGCATGGGTGCCACCTCATGCCAGGTCTGAGTGACAGGATCAAACCTGCACACTCTGTTGGAACATTCCAGGTTGTCGTAGCCACCAACGACGTACAGGAAACCATTTAGAAGGGACGTGTTGTGATGGGCTCGGGGAGATCCTCCTGGGCAAATGATCACCCTCCAGGAATCAGCTCTGGAGTCGTAAGCCTCAATGGTGTTGCGTGGGTTTCCATTACTCCAGCCTCCGATAACAAGCAGAACAGAGTGGGGCACCCGGGGGCGACTCACTGGCTCGGGGAAGACCGTGTTGCTCATTCTGTACAAACTACTCATTAAGCCCAGCCGTACCTGAGAACACAACACAGACTGGCTACATGAAACTTAACCACATGCTCACAGCAATCACATGGCCTCAAGTTGTCATTCATACAGATCATACTTTCACTCAACATTATCCCACTGTCCTGATAATTAGTGTGATCACACATGGCAATCTAACTGCCGTTATATTTTTATTGCCGTTATATTTTTATGATTCCACCGTTTTTGTCCAAATTTTTTTATTTTATTTTTTTTATATTTCTATTTTTTTAATGCTCAGAGTGGGGTGGCACGGTGGCTTAGTGCTTAGCATGTTCGCTAGGGATTCCCGGTTCGAATCCCCATCTGGGTGGAGTTTCCATGTTCTCCCCGTGTCCGCATGGGTTTCCTCCGGGTTCTCCGGTTTCCTCACACAGTCCAAAAACATGGATCAAGTCAATTGAGTTCTCCAAATTGCCCCATATAGAGTGTGTCTGTTTGAGTGAATGTGTGCCCAGTGATAGATTGGCGTCCTGTCCTGGGTGTATCTGCCCAGCACCGGAATGGATGGGCATGGGGAAGCACCCTGCGACCCTAAAAGAGGATAAAGCGGAAGATAATGGATGGATGGAAGGAAGATTTGCAAATTCGATAAATAGAGGTGAACTGAGCGCTTAAAGAAACACTAGGGGTGCATTGAGAACTTAAATAATTACCAGAGGCACACTACACACTGGGCCCAGCTCCCAGTGCCCGAAACATTCTCCCCTGGATGGGCATGGGGAACACCCCCGCGATCCATCCATTATCTTCCACTTTATCCTATATTAGGGTGGGGGGGGGGGTTCCCCAATGCCAATCCAGGGGAGAACGTTTTGGGCGCTGGGCCCAGTGTGTAGTGTGCCTCTGGTAATTATATAAGTTCTCAATGCACCCCTAGTGTTTCTTTAAGCGCTCAGTTCACCTCTAGTTATTTATCTAAGTCATCCTTCCTTAGGACCCAGAGGCCCCAACTCCTGAAAGAGGCTTGCATGCTTCTAGCTCTCAATCGGCCCAGCTGACTAACAGCTGATCTTGCTTGATGCTTACACCCACACTACCCTGACACAGTGGAATTACACCTAAACTCCAAAAGTCTAATTGCTTGGGTTTTATAGTCGTATGAAATAAGCCTCCTGCCAGCTCACATTTGACAGCAATGGGATGATGTGGGGTAAGCGCAGTTCCAGGTCATGCTTGATCCAGGTCATCACTGCTTTGGACACCGTTCCCTCCTCCCTCACATTCAACCGGTCCTGCTCCAGAATGCTGCTGAGTTCTGGCAGGCTCATCTCCAAGAACTCTGAAGTTGGAGGACAGCTGATTTTCTCAAAGTGCTGTAGGATAAAGTTGTAGGCCCAATCACGCAGCTCAAGGCAGGAGTAGACGTCAGCGTACCTCCAAATGCTGATGCAGTTGAGTAGACAGAGTTTAAGTTTAAGGAAGTCACAGCAGAGGCGAAGGAGGTCTTGGATGTCGAGGTAGTCGGCCGCAGCCAGCAGACGCCTCACATTACTGACTGTGATTTCTGTACGGCCTGTGTAAGCATACTGAATTATCAGCTCCATCATGTCTGCTGACACCTCAGGGACGCAGTACACCCTCTTCTCCGGGCTGTACCAGTCACCCGCAAAGAGAGATCTGCAGTTGAAGGAGAAAGTCATGATGAGACAGATATAATAAATTTATACAGAGTGAAGCAGCTCAGTATTTGTCAGAGGGGGAATATTAGATACATGATGTTAGCGACAGATCATTGAGTGGGTTGAGGTGTTTGAGAAGAGAGGGAATCTGGAGAACAGGAACTTAAAAAAGGTGAATACAAATATTTTAGCACCTACATTAAATTAATTATTCATTTGAGCTAAGATAAGATAAGCCTACAAAAGGATATCCATCCATTATCTTCTGCTTTATCCTCTATTGGGGTCGCGGGGGGGTTCCCCATGCCCATCCAGGGGAGAACGTTTCGGATGCTGGGCAGATACACCCAGGACAAGGGTGCCAATCTATCGCTGGGCACACACTCACTCACAAACACACACTCTATATGGGGCAATGTGGAGAATTCAAATGACTTGATCCATGTTTTTGGACTGTGGGAGGAAACTGGAGAACCCAGAGGAAACCCACGGGGACACAGGGAGAACATGGAAATTCCACCCAGATTGGGATTCGAACCAGAACTCCCCAGCACTGAGAGGCGAAGGTGCTGACCACTAATCACCCGTGCCACCTAGTTAAAAATATATGTCAAATAAATATATATTAAAAAATGGTACCTATAGGTGAGGTAATTAAAAATTATAATACAAATTAAATAAATTTATATAAAAATGTTGTATAATACATGTACAGGGAATACGATATTTTGTAAAAAAAGATTTTCCTGACTATTATTTGAATCAGTGTTATTCAACAATATTTATTTTAAAAATCTACAATTGATTTTTTAATCTATTAAATTTTCGCACTTGGTTAATTCAAATTTGCTGCAGTTCACTGAGCGATTAACTGAAACTTCCATCCATCCATTTCCTTCCGCTTTATCCTCTACTAGTGTCGCTGGGGGGTTCCCCATGCCCATCCAGGGGAGAACATTTCAGGTGCTGGGCAGAAACACCCAGGACAGGGTGCCAATCTATCGCTGGGCACACACTCACTCACACAGACACACTCTATATGGGGCAGGGAAGTTTAGTTTTGAGAACTAAATTGGGAGGAAACTGGGAACCCGGAGAAAACCCACGTGGACACAGGGAGAACATGGAAACTCCACCCAGATTTGGATTCGACCCGGGGATCCCTAGTGCTGAGAGGAGAACATGCTAACCACTAAGCCACCATGCCATCCTTAACTGAAACTTTCCATTAATAATTGAGTTCACGTATATGTAGTTAAGTGAATCTGAATCAACCAAATCAATGAATCATACCAGGCCATGGTGGGGTCTATTTCAATGAATCAATTGGAAAGGAGAATCACATGACTTGATTGTGAATGTCACATTTTAATGGATTTTAGAACATGTAGAAATACATTTTATATAAAGGTGTCCATTATATATATATATATATATATTTTCTTTTCCAGTTTATTTCTGTCTCATGAATAAGGGCTGATTTGGAAATGCAGTGTGAAGAAAACCCTTCTTCACCTGAAATACTGGCTGCACCCACACATGATAAGTTTGTGAGCTCTGAAATCGATGCCATCCACTCTGATGATGACATCACAGAGCTTGTCCTGCTTTCGCAGCTCGTTATATATGATTCTCTCCGTGATATCTCCCAAAAAATGTATGCTTTGTTTTAATCGTGTGCGACTCATTGAAACACTCTACAGGTCTTCTGGAACACAGACGAAATGTTGTCGTCTTGACAACCTAATGACATCATAGGACATGCCGAAGCACAATGGTATGTGTCATTTGGTGATTTTTCAAGGTTTACATTTACATTCCATTTGGTCATTTAGCAGACATGTTTATCCAAAGGGTGTGGTAACTCAGTGGTTAAGGTGTTGGGCTAACAATCTGAAGGTTGTGGGTTCAAATCCCAGGTCTACTGAAGTTACCAATGTGGGTCCTTGAGCAAGTCCCTTAGCCCTCATTGCTCCAGGGGGTGCTGTACCAACCCTGTGCTCTGACCCCAACCAAATTGGGATATTTGTAAGTCGCCTTGGAAAGTCGGCTAAATGACCAAATTTAATCCAAAGCGACTTACAAGGTGAGCACAGGGTTAATCACAACATCCCTAGAGCAACGAGGGTTAAGGGCCTTACCCAAGGACCCACATTGGTAACCGCAGTGGACCTGGTATTTGAACCCCCAACCTTCAGATTGATAGCACAATGCCCTAACCACTGAGCTACCGCACCCTCCATGTGCTCAGGTTAGTGCTTTTACAACGAGGGTGTGGTAGCTCAGTGGTTAGGGCTTTGGGCTATCAATCTGAAGGTTGGTGGTTCAAAGCCCAGGTCCCCTGAAGTTACCAATGTGGGTCCTTGAGCAAGGCCCACATTTTTCCAGGGTTGTTGTGTTTAACCCTGTGCTCACCTTGTAAGTCGCTTTGGATAAAAGCATCTGTTTAATGACCAAATGTAATGTATGTAAACATAACGGTGTGATCGTAGCTTCATGAAGACACTGAAGAACAAGCTAGAGTGACAGTGGCAAAAATACTCCCTGACATTTGATTTTAGGAAGGCGTCAAAAAAAAACCCAATGCAGTCCATTTCACTGTTATTCTAATTAAGCGGCTTATTTATGACAAACCAGTGTGTTCTTCCAAGACAAGCCCAAGACCGCGATTGGCTCTGACCTCAGCACAGCACCAGGCCTCCCCAAGACAGAGCCCCGATGTTTGGTTGCTGCTTCTATTTATTCTATAGCCATCCCTTAGTTCTGCTTTTGTCTGGAACCACTAGTTCAAGGGGTTATCGATTTACATTTACATTACATTGGTCGTAGGGTAGGACGAGCAGTTCTGAGACGTCAGATACAGAATTTTCCTTTTTCCCTTCACCTTTATTTACAATATTTACAACAGCTATGTACAATATATACAGTGGTGCACCGATTATAGGGATCTCTATACTGATCACCACAGTACTGCAATCACACACAATAATTAACATTTCACTTTAGTTTATTAAAACTATGCACAAATCAAATGTTCTTGCTATAATGACACTGTTAGCTTTACTTGCTTCTATGCACTTACTACTCAACAAAAACAGGTGTTCTGCATCCCCAGATTCCCTAGAGCATGGGTTGATCCAGGTGGATAAGAAGCGTTGCTTTATCCTGCCTATTCTTTTAGGCCCCAACAGGTCAGGGTCCACCACAGGTAGGTTTGGTAAGTAAACATACTTAATGTCTATGGTGAGGTGTGTTTTACACCATCAGACATAGTTATACTCAGTGAAATTCTTGTACGACCCGAGGAGAAGTCACGACGGCAGCCCAACACAGTGTTGCTAGCGTTCGAAATAGGCGGAAAATGTGATACATTAGGAACATAGGCAATAAAAAAACAACCCGCTCCCAAACTATGCCTTAATAAGCACAGGTTGGGGGCCCGAAAAAAACACCTATTAGCACACAAGCAAATACAGACATAAAGACATGGACGAGACGCTGTAGTAGACGTGTCCAAGGGGTTCGGAAAGCAGGGGCAGTCTATAGGAGAGACACCAAAATGCAGATAAGTCTGTTTTAGACAAAACAGTTGGCAGCCATTTGATTGAACTCATCAAAACTAGTTTGCAGATCGATAGCCTCTCCAAGATGGATTCCATGTTGCGATTAAAAGTCACAGTCTTTTTTGTGACTCTTTTTTGTGATTGATGCCCAGCACATCAATCATGTTGGGCAGTTTCTTGGGGCTATTGACATCCGACCCAACGCTCTTAATTTGGCGATACACCAGGGCCATGCATAATCCAATAAGCAGAAATCCCAGGATCATAAATCTGGATAGGTAGACATCTTCCACATCTTCCCTGTACAGAGGGGCCAGACACACGATCCGACAATTCCCCCAGGTGTCCATCGTGTATGCAGCCGGGGCAAGCTGGTTCCCCCGAACCACGACTTCTCGTTGAGAAGATGGTGTCAATAGCATTGAGAAACCATTTAATGAGTTCCATATTTTCGTTTCGAAGAGCAGTGTTATGATAGATCCTACACAGACAAGACAGAGAAGCCAAGCAGGAATGAGAGGACCGAGAGGGAGAAAGTGCGACCGCCTCCTCTGAAAATATACAGTATGTTATTCCTACTATTTATCTTACCAGAAAAAATAATAGTTATAAATAATAAAAAAAAAAAAATAAATAATAATAAAAAAATAAAAGGATGAGAACACAATCAACATCTGTGTGATGAAAATCGGTTATATTATGTGACACCAAGACCCAGGCGGAGTTTGTCGTGACCCAAAACCACAACAACACTTACAGCAGGGGTGCCCACAATTTTCTGGCCCGAGATCTAATCTAATTTTCCATTGGACAGGTCATCGAGATCTACCATGGTTAATCTTTTTTTTAGGCTTTTAAAATGAACCCTGTTTACAAAACATAATGTTACTATTGTCGAATCAGCATAGAAAAGATGGCTGCAGATTGCTATTTTCATAGATATTGCTCTTTTACTAAACACATTCCATCAAATAGCATGACATTGGAACTTCTTTGGTGGACGGCACGGTGGCTTAGTGGTTGTCATTTTCTCCTCTCAGCGCTAGGGATTCCCGGTTCGAATCCCAATCTGGGTTGAGTTTCCAATGACTCTAATTGTGTTTTTTTAAATTTGCGCGTGTGTACAAGTGCTTCAGATACTGTGCTATAATAAAGCGCTGATGAGCCTAAACCTTAAACCTTCATCGCGCTCTACCTGACACCCCTGCAATCGCGATCTACATACTGGGCACCCCTGTCTTAGTATAATGATCAATATATGATCATTCTGAAAGCTCATTTGGCCATCCCCATGCTTCTGCAGACCATTCAAAATGGGTGACGTATGCCTCCGCATCGTCCATCGGTCCCATCTCAGCCAAGACGGGGGCTAGTCCGATCGTACCGGTGGCCGTGCCTCCAGTTATCACCTTTGCTTCGATCAAATCCTCCATGATCTACAGTCCAATCTCTGATTTACTGTAATCAGACGCCAGATCCTCTTCACCTGTCACCACGCTTGGCTCCTCCTGCCGTACCTTCTCAGTCCAGTCCGTCCGCAGATCTCCACTGGCCTGCATCTCTTCTGAGGACCTTGTTCCTTAAAATTTTTCCATTTAATTCCATTTAATTTGTGTTTTTGGCTGATTGAAGCAATTGCATTAATCTGCTTTTTTGACTGTGGAGCCGTTCTCCTTTTTTATGGAGAGCAGTAATGTTTAAAGATTTTTAAATGTAAAGTTTATTTTTCTAAAATGGCCCAAGAGCATTGGCACCCTGTCCTGGGTGTATCTGCCCAACGCCTGAAACGTTCTCAGTGCTGGGGATTCCCGATTCGAATCCCAATCTGGGTGGAGTTTCCATGTTCTCATGTTCCATGTGGAGTCCGTGTGGGTTTCCTCTGGGTTCTCCGGTTTCCTCCCACAATCCAAAAACATGGATCAAGATCAATTGAATTCTCCAAATTGCCCCATATAGTGTGTTTGAGTGAGTGTGTGCCCAGTGATAGATCCTTTATCCTCTGTAGGGTCGCGGGGGGTCTGGCAGAGCAATGCTTTACAAAACCACCTAAAATAAGTTAATAAAAGATTGTAATATCAAATTTTATTTTAGGTTTCTAAAGAAAGATAACCTATATTTGTATTTGTCCACTATATATTAGACCGGCCTCTTCACTGTCCACTTTTAGATCTACTCTTAAAAAGTTTTTTACTCTCTGGCTTTTAATACACCATGATTTTATAGTGGTTTTACATTTAAATGAACTCATTTTATTTTAGTCATGCAGAACAGGTTATCCAAAGCTCCAGCACAAACGTCTGACTTGTTCTGAGTTTTTAGGGAAAACTGGCTAACTTTTAATTGTTTACCACCGGGACACGCCCCCTCCGGAACAATAACACGTTCAATGCAAGATAGGCAGCAGACCGAAACTACAACTGCAACCGCTGATGACCACTATATTCTCACTAACCGGCAGTAATTTTAATATCTAAGAATGAAAACACCTGTAATTTCGTGCACCTGTTTCCAATCACATGTTTTTTTTAAACCCGCGTGTTCCTGTTTCCAGCGCCAGTTGGTCTCGTGCTCATGCCTATGCTTTGCCTCGTCTTCTCTGGCTCACTAATACTCCTTTCTCTTAGTGCTCTTGGCTTAATTGTTTCTGTGTTGTGTGTGTCCCTGGTATTCGTGCTGTTTGTGCTCTGTGTTGGCAGCTCACCACCTTGCCGCTGCTGCCTGCATGAAGTCACCTACTCTCTCAGTACTGTGTACTGGCGGATTGGGATACGGCACAGAGATGTCACACACGGACTTACACCAAGATGTCACGCCACCACCTCCGCTTTCCCAGTGTTATCCACCAGCGTCTCGCCTCATCTACTTTACATTTTCTCATCTGTGTTTGCAATAAAATCCCTGTTCACTGTCTACCTCAGTCTACAGACTGTTTTGTTCCGAGTAGCCGATCCAATGCGTATTGGTCTGATGACCGTAACACAAATTGCCCCATATAGAGTGTGTGTGTGTGAGTGAGTGTGTGCTCAGCGATAGATTGGCGCCCTGTCCTGGGTGTATCTGCCCAGTATCCGAAACATTCTTCCCTGGATGGGTATGGGGTACCCCACCGTGACCCTAGTAGAGGATAAAGAGGAAGATAACAGATGGATGGGTTGTTTTAGGGAGCGTGTTTAGGGAGCGTGTTTTATCTTTAGGGAGAGTCTTTTATCTTTAACTCTTTTTCAAATAACGTTCCTAAAAGTGCCATTCTAATAAACAGGACACCAACAACTTGCAAATTTAAGTGAACCGTGTGGTTCCACTAATTAGCTGCAGCATACGTTCTGATGTCATTAGGTTGTTAAGGCTACCGCATTTTGTCAGAGTTCTAGAACATGTGATGAGTGGTTATTGAATCACACATGATTAGTGGAGAGCGTGCATTTTTTGGGAGATAGTATGGAGAGAAGAGTTTACAACGAGCTGCGAGAGCAGGACAAGCTCTGTGATGTCATCATCAGAGTGGACGGCATCGATTTCAGAGCTCACAAACTTATCCTGTGTGAGTGCAGCCAGTATTTCAGGTAAAGAATGGGTTCATTACAGTGGGTTTCAAAATCAGCCTTATTTAGTCTAAAAGAGATAAACAATACAAGACATCTATATAAATATATATACAGTCAAGCCCGAAATTAGATAGGATAGATTGCCCCCCTGTCCTGGTTGTATCTGCCCAGCGCCGAAACGTTCTCCCTTGGATGGGCATGGGGAACCCCCCGTGATCCTAATAGAGGATAAAGCGGAAGATAATGGATGAATGAATATTAACATGAATTATTAGATAACCCATTAAAAATGTGAAATGCACAATGAATTAGCATATTTAATATTCAATTATTATTGAATTATTATTATTATATTATTGAATAGCATGTTCTCTCAGCGCTAGGGATTCCCGGTTGGAATGCCAATCTGTGTGGAGTTTCCATGTTCTCCCCGTGTCCGCGTGGGTTTCCTCCAGGTTCTCCGGTTTCCTCCCACAGTCAAAAAACATGGATCAAGGTCAATTGAATTCTCAAAATTGCCCCATATAGAGTGTGTCTGTGTGAGTGAGTGTGTGCACAGTGATAGATTGGCGTCCTGTCCTGGGTGTATCTGCCCAGCGCCTGAAACGTTCTCCCCTGGATGGGCATGGGGAACCCCCCCGGGATCCTAGGAGAGGATAAAGCGGAAGATAATGGATGGATGGATATTAGTTATAAAAAGAAAAAAAAATTACAGCAGCAGTATGTTCTGTGGGGGGTGCGGCGGAGACAAGATACAGCAAGGTAAAGATAAAAGCGATCATTTGTCTCACTCAGCGGGCCTCGAACCAGTGAGGCGAGATGTTCCAACCACTAATGCTATATACCACTCCAGTAGTTGGAGCAAAGTGTGCTCTAGTGAATGAACACAGGAATAATAAAAAATAACTAAGTATTAAATCGAACTATAACTAAGGACGCCATCAAAAGATGCTGCTATAACACAAATAAAACAACCTGAATACAAGGCAGCAAAAGGCTGCCCTTAGTGGAGAAAAGAGCATGAAAGAAAAGAGTCAAATATGGAAGAAATTCTGTCCCTAAAAGAGAATTATTACTTCTGCATTGCATACCACAGACCCTCTACTAAAGGCCCGTGAACCTTTAACCCTCTTAAAGATGCCAGATTTTGGCATGAATAGGAGTTATGCTGCCTGAGGGGAGCAGAACAAAAAGTTGGTGTGCTATGTGAGTGGGGTACTTGATGATGCAGAAGGCCTTTTTCTGCAGAAGGACATCTGGAGGTGTAGATGTCTGTGGTGGTGGGCAGGCTGACTACGACAGTCCACTGTGCCTTCACTACTCTGCAGAGCTTTTCTATCTGGTGTGCCTTTCTCACTAGACTGGAAGTGTTGTTGCTCCAGGTGAGGTTGTTACTTGGATGCACACCTATGTACCTGTAGATGGAGACCACTTCCAACACGGATCCTACAACGTCAAGGGGGGGGGGGATTGTCTGCCCCTTCTGGAGACCACAATCATCTCTTTATTCTTCTGCACCTACCCTCCACGTGTTCCAACTCCTGCCTGTAGCCAGACTGTCTGTAATCCAACCGTGGCTGTGTTGTCTGCAAACTTTAAGATATGACAGCCCAGATGAGTTGAAGCCTGGCCTGAGGGGCACCAATTCCAAGGATTATGGTGGAGGATGTGGTGTTGTGGATCTTCACAGACAGTGGCCTGTTGTTCAGGAAGACCAGGACCCAGTTGCAGAGGAAAGAGCTCAGTGAAGAAAGTTTATTTGTCCGGGCCTGAGCAACCATAATGTTGAAAGTGGATATGAAGTCCACAAAGAGCATATAGGAAGCCTTCCACTCCAGGTGGGTGAGGGCAGTGTGAACCAGGGAGGAAATGTCATCCTCTGTGGACTGAACCAATGAACCAATTTTTCAAAGCACTGAGGGCTATTGGCTGGTAGTCATTTAGACCTGTCAATACGGAGCTCTTTAGGACACAGGTGATAGTGGCAGTCTTCAGACAGGTGAGGGAGGTGTTGAATATGTGTGCCAAGAACTAGGAGAGCTGATTGTCAATATTCCTTAGCACCCGCCTGGCGATGTTGTCTGTGCCAGTGGCTTTTCTGGTGTTGAGGGGTACTCTGAAGGGTCTTAACTTGTGCTGGTGTCACGCTGAGGGGCTCTTATCCAGGTGACAGAGTGTATCTGGTGCTGGGGGGATGTCAGTGTCCTTAAAGCAGGTGTAGAATTTGTTGTGCCATTGTTCTGCAGTGAGCTGAAGTTGTCATGTAGCTCATGTAGTGTGTTGTTTGCATTGACATAAGCATTTATTGGCAAATAAACTTAGTCAGGAAAAAAAATTCACAAATTAGGGGCATGGGGGGGTCAATTTGGAGAATTCAATTAACCTTAAACCTACGTGGACACGGGGAGAACATGGATACTCCACCCAGATTGGGATATGAATCCCTAGTGCTGAGAGGAGAACATGTATGTAACAAATATTTGTATTCACCTGATTTAATTGCTTGTTCTCTAGATTCTCTTTCTTCTCAAACACCTCAACCGACTCAATGATTCGTCCCTAACATCATGTATTACATATTCCCCCTCTGACAAATACTGAGCTGCTTCACTCTGTATAAATTTATTATGTCTGTCTCATCATGACTTTTTCCTTTAACTGCAGAACCTTATTTTTGGGTGACTTGTACAGCCCAAAGAAGAGGGTGTACTGCATCCCTGAGGTGTCAGCAGACATGATGGAGCTGATAATTCAGTATGCTTACACAGGCCATACAGCAATCACAGTCAGTAATGTGAGGCCTCTGTTGGCCGCGGCTGATTATCTCGACATCCAAGACCTCCTTCGCCTCTGCTGTGACTTCCTTAAACTTAACCTCAGTCCACTCAACTGCATCAGCATTTGGAAATATGCTGAAGTCTACTCCTGCCTTGAGCTACGTGATTGGGCCTTCAACTCTATCCTACAGCACTTTGAGGAGATCAGCTGTCCTCCATCTCTGGAGTTCTTGGAGATGAGCCTGCCAGAACTCAGCAGCATTCTGGAGCAGGACCGGTTGAATGTGAGGGAGGAGGAAACGGTGTTTAAAGCAATTATGACCTGGATCGAGCATGACCTAAAACAGCGCTCACACCACATCATCACTTTGCTGCCAAAGGTGAGCTGGCAGGAGGCTTATTTCATACGACTTATTAAGGACTGAATGTAATTTGCTGTGTTCAGAGCAGAAGCTTGACCTTAAACCTTATCTTGTTTGGAAATCTTAAATTTAAATTTAATCATAGTACATTTATTTAGTTCAGATATAAAACCAAAGCAAAAACACTTTAGAGTTTAAGGATTAATTTTTAAGTCTGGCTGAAAGAGTTTTTATGAACATATAGTTGCAGACAGGTTTAGAAATACAAGTACAAAAAACAATGAGCTCTAATAATGGCAGCCCAGTTGGCATATGGATGTGGACCACCTGTCTGCCTGCATGGCCCTCATATACAAACATACATTGAGCCCACAGGTGCCGAAACATACCTGGTTCATATTTGGCAGAATATATGTACTGTACTATGTACTGTACCTGCACTGTATATACAGTAGAACCCATATGGGTCACATGATCCAAAGTCACCTGTGGCTGAGGTGAGACCCTAATCTGTTGGCCTACATTTTGCAAATGGTAGCGTTGCACCTGAGTGGTCCAGATTGTATGTTCATTAAGAGTAACAGCCGTCTCTGTGAGTTAGAGAAAATAATTTATAGATGGTCCCTATAAATTATCAGCAGAATTGGATGATGTTATATCATGTGATTGCGGTGAGCACGTGGGTCCGGTTCATGTAGCTGGTCTGTATTGTGTGCTCAGGTCCGACTGGGTCTCACAAGTACCGAGTTCTTACAGAACAAGGTGAAGAAAAGCCAGCCTGTCAAGAAGTACAAAGCGTGTCGCCCCATCATCAATCGCTCCATGAAGATCCTCAATAACATTAACAAGTATGGCCTAAGCAAGACGGTCTTCCCCGAGCCAGCAAGTGGCCCCCGGGTGCCATATTTTGTCCTTCTTGCTATCGGAGGCTGGGATAGTAGAAGCAAGTGCATCACCATCGAGGCTTATGACTCCAGGGCTGATTTCTGGAGGGTGATTGCTTGCCCAGAGGAAACTACCCGAGGCTATCACAAGACGGCCTTTCTTAATGGTTTCCTGTATGTTGTTGGTGGGTTCAACTACAATGAATGTTTCAACAGCATGTGCAAGTTCGATCTCGTCGCTCAGACTTGGCATCAGGTAGCACCCATGCACTCACGCCGTTGCTATGTCAGCGTGGCTGTGCTGGATGGATATATATATTCCATGGGAGGCTTCGATGGCATCATGTATCTCAACACAGCTGAACGATATACGCCCTCGACCAACCAGTGGAGCTATGTGGCACCCATGCATGAGCAGAGAAGTGATGCCAGCGCCACCACCCTGCATGGCAAGGTAATACTGGATTGATTGCATTGATTATAAACTTCTGCCCGTTGTTGTATGTTGGGCAGAATGTAAAAATAATTCCACTTTTTCTAATGGTTTCTTCAGATTTACATTTGCGGAGGCTGCAATGGAAATGACCTATTCACGGCCGAGTGTTTCGACCCCCAAAATGGCCAGTGGACCTTCATTGCCCCAATGCTTGAGTGCAGGAGTAGCATGGGGGTCAGCACTTTAAACAACCAGATCTATGCAGTGAGTTGATACCTTACACCTGATTGTTTAAGATTTCTAGATTATGGAAGCTCTGAAAGATGTAATTGCTCCTGGCTCCGACAGCAGGGTACTTAGATTTTTTGACTTTAGGTCCAATCTAACATGAAGGTTCAACAGATTATGATGGCTTCACTTGAATGTTAGTAAAATGGTTAAGGGGACAGTTCCTGACTGCCCTAAATTGTTCTTCAGAGGTTTAATAGCTCTAGATTGTAGAATACTTTAAGGTTCTTTGGTATCTAACAAATGGGAACTTTATATTTTTGGCTGGAGGTAATTGGTACCAAAAAGCTTCCTTCAATGGTTAATGGTTCCAGATTGAACTTGTAGAAGGCTCTGAAAAGTTTTTGGACACATCTTTTTGGACACCTCTGGGCCTCTGGGCCGTGTGGCAGGTCTCAGGGATGCTCTCTGGCAACCTAGCTTTAGTAACATGCCGACAGGCTTTGGGGCCACACTCAGGCCGACAGGCTCTGGAGCCGCTACAGGCAGGCTGACTTCGGGGGTTGGGTTAGGGCCGATTGGGTATGTGACCGCACTAGGGCCATTAACAGGCGGGCTGGCTTCGGGGCCGCACTCAGGTGGTGACTTTCCCTGCGGCTGTACGCTGAGCTTGACCAATAATGGTGTTGGCCGGTGAACAGGTGTAACACCTGCTCCATACACATTTACATTTACATCTACATTTTGTCATTTAGCAGACACTTTTATCCAAAGCACCTTACTAATGAGAACACCACAAGTCAGTAGTTATGAAGAAAAACCAACTACAGTGTAGAATTATCAAACCTGATTGTTATTTGATGCTGCCCTCCCTCTCCTCCCCTCACACGCTCCATCCTGGACACAATACAAATACAAGCAGACAGCCATACACTCTATGGATACAGGAACCATTCACACGTACCACATTCTCAGCTTACATACTGGGGTCCCTGGGGGCGCCCAGTGTGCTAAAGTCCAGCGCTGAAAAATAGTAATAAGAGCGGGTTGAACAGTACAAGGCGGAGCTCTACAAATGAAACACGACCGACACTGAAAAAAAGCTCCGGCTTAAATCATGAAAAGTGAGGAAGCACTTCACGCTTCACACAACTAAAAAACATGGAACATGCAAACTTTGCAAAAATGACCTGCACGGAGCACCACGGTGATGATACACCACCTGAAACGAAACATTTTGGATCATCGATGAGAATGAAGATGAGGATGAAGGAGCTGAACAGCAGAGTGAATCACTACAATATCCCGAGGTTCACACTATGAGAACCAGAGCAGCTTCATGCTGTTTTTGGTTGTTCTGGATAATGACAGTGATGGAGAACGTGTGTTACTTTATATTTTGGTTTAATTATCTTAAGCATTGTTTAAATGTGCTTTATAAATACATACAACTTGTACACAATGCTGCTAATTAGTGATTAAGCTTTAATTTTCTGACATGAGTGAAGACACTGCCCTCTATGGGAGTGAGGATGAATTGCATTTAGACGGGAATGAGGTAACATTAGAGCGACTCATAATTTGTGTAATTAATTTTTTTTTACACACAATGCTACATATTGTGTCAGTGTGTGTGTGAGATGTGTGTTTAATTGCTCTTTGGGCGACTTATATGCCTTAAACTCATACTGTAAATAAAACCAGACATTTTTAATAAAGACATTTATTGAAAATTTTTTTTATCCGATTAATTGAAAAAAGGCGGCACGGTGGCTTAGTGGTTAGCACGTTCGCCTCTCAGCGCTAGGGATTCCCGGTTCGAATCCCCATCTGGGTGGAGTTTCCATGTTCTCCCCATGTCCGCGTGGGTTTCCTCCGGGTTCTCCAGTTTTCTCCCCCAGTCCAAAAACATGGATCAAGTTAATTGAGTTCTCTAAATTGCCCCATATAGAGTGTGTTTGAGTGTGTAAGTGTGTACCCAGTGAAGGATTGGCGCCCTGTCCTGGGTGTATCTGCCCAGCGCCCGAGACGTTCTCCCCTGGATGGGCATGGGGAACCCCACCGCGACCCTAATAGAGGATAAAGTGGGAGATAATGAATGAATTAATGAATAATTGAAAAAATAATCAACCGTTTAATCGATTATCAAAATAATGGTTAGTTGCAGCCCAATCACACAGACCCACTCTATATAGGGCAATTTGGAGAAATCAATTGACCTTGATCCATGTTTTTGGACTGTGGGAGGAAACCGGAGAACCCGGAGGAAACCTAAGCGGACACGGGGAGAACATGCAAACTCCACCCAGATTGGGATGGATTGGATTCTTTGTGCTTTTAATTTCTCTGTTCTTTTACATTCACATATCTGGATTGGTTTGGTTTACAGGTCGGGGGTTGCAATGGAAATGAAACTCTGAAGAGTGTGGAAGTTTACAACCCTCAGTCCAACACATGGAGCACTCGAACCCCGATGTGTCAATCACGAAGCCACTTTGGATTTGAGGTACCAAGATGGAAGCACATATTCAGCATGAGATATAAAACATTTGTTTAGATAAACAATCATTTTGGCATCATGAATTGATTTGGGCTTTTTGATGATACGTTGGCCCTCCCTGCAATATTTTACCCTCCCACTTCATCCTCTACTAGGGTCGTCTCGGGTGCTGGGCAGATACACAGGGTGCCAATCTATCACTGGGCACACACTCACTCACACAGACACATATGGGGCTCTATATGGGGCAATTTGGAGAATTCAATTGACCTTGATCCATGTTTTTGGACTGTGGGAGGAAACCGCAGAACCCGGAAGAAACCGATGCGGAAACGGCAGAACATGGAAACTCCACCCAGATTGGGATTTGAACCGGGAATCCCCAGCTCTAAGAGGAGAACATGCTAACCACTAACCTGACATGACTTACCAAACTTTTACATTACATTGTATATTGATGTGTAGATTTCTCTGTTCTCAGGTGATGGATGAGCGATTGTACGTTGTCGGCGGCTATACTGGAAATGGATGGACCTCCACAACCGAGTACTATGATGAGAAAACTGATAAATGGTACAGAACTATAAGCTTTGAGCCTTTAAACTTAAATACACTTCAATATTTTCAGCAACCGAGGATCGCGACGCCCAGGCCCACGCCTCTGACCACTGCCTGAGCAACACTGCACCGAACCCCTATTACTACCCCCCCACACACACATTTGGTGAGCCCATTTGAGGTGGAACCTATGTAGCTCATTCGGGCTGGGCCCGGCCGTGCACCATGGTAAAGTGCCCCCGACCACCAGATGCTCGCTGACGAACCCCATCCCCGGGCCTTGCTCCAGGGTGGGGCCCCAATAACCCTAATTTGGGCAGGGTAATCTTTGGGTTTCCACCGCAGGGTGGTTGGGCTCTCCCTTAGAGATAGGGTGAGAAGCACGGTCATCCGGGAGAGACTCGAGTAGAACCGCTACTCCTCTCCGTCGAAAGGAGCCAGTTGAGGTGGTTTGGGCATCTGGTAAGGATGCCTCCTGGGTGCTTCCCTAAGGAGGTGTTTCAGGCAAGTCCAGCTGCGAGGAGACCCTGGGGAAGACACAGGATACGCTGGAGGGGTTAGATCTCCCAGCTGGTCTGGGAACGTTTCGGGGTTCCCCCAGTCGAGCTGGTGGTGGTGGCTGGGGCGAGCGAGGTCTGGGTCTCCCTACTTGGGTTGCTGCCCCCGTGACCCGAACCGCGGACAAGCGGAAGATAATGGATGGATGGATGGATGGATGGATGGACACTTCAATCTTGGTTCTCACCAGAATTGTAAACTGAGCTCTGACTGGTTGAGTGCTGAAACCAATAGAAAACTAATAAAAATAACGGAATGCTTAAGTTACTAAAGGCTGTGTGTACAGTATATATTACATTATGTACTGAAGTTTGTAGGATGTGACGGACATGCCGGAGGGTTTAAAGGGTTACTATTTAATCTTTGTGCTTTGTTGTAGGTTCAATGTGCAGGTTATGAAAGTGAAACGCTACGGGCTAGCTTGCTGCGTGGTCTCGGGTCTTCCCAACATCACAGACTACACGTCCCATCGTCCCATTTAGGAGCTCAACGCGACCTAAATTGCCAGAATATACATACAATTGAAAATATAAGAAACAGGCTGCCCTCCTAAACTATTACGTGCTGAATCCGTAGGCACAATCGCTCAAATAAAGAAAGTCAGACAGCGCAGTTTAATACCAAGTGTATTTTTTGACTCACAGATACATCTACATACACATGTGTACGTTCACATCGATTAGCGAAAACATGTTCTAGATTGGGGCGGCATGGCTGCTTAGTGGTTAGTATGTTCTCCTCTCAGCACTATGGTTTCCCGGTTTGAATCCCAATCTCGATGGAGTTTCCATGTTCTCCCCGTGTTTGCATGGGTTTCCTCCAGGTTCTCCAGTTTCAATCAATTGAATTCTCCAAATTGCCCCATAGAGTGTGTGTGTGAGTGTGTGCCCAGCGATAGATTGGTGTCTTGTCCTGGGTGTATTTCCCCAGCGCCCGAAAACGTTGCCTGTATGGGCATGGGGAACCCCCCCCCCCACGACTCCAGTAGAGGATAAAAGTGGAAGATAATGGATGGATGGATGTTCTAGATTGGGACAGCATGGCAGCTGAGTGCCAGTTTTCACTAAAAACTCAGAACAAGTCAGGCGTTTGTGCTGTAGCTTTGGATAACCTGTTCTGCATGACTGCATGACTAAAATAAATGTATATGTAAATGTAAATGTAAATGTAAAATCAATGTAAAATCATGGTGTATTAAAAGCCAGAAAGTAAAAATGGGTTTTAAGAGTAGATTTAAAAGTGGACAGTGAAGAGGCCGGTCTAATATATAGCGGTAGGTCATTTCAAAGCTTAGGAGCCGCAATTGAAAAGGCTCGGTCCCCTCTGAGCTTAAGCTTGAACCTCGGTACCTCCAGGAGCAGCTGATCAGCTGATGCAGGTGGAGGAGCTCAGAGAGGTAAGGCGGGGCTAGTCCATTTAAAGATTTCAAAACAAATAAAAGAATCTTAAAATGAACTCTGAAATGCACAGGCAGCCAGTGGAGGGAAGCCAGGAAGGGAGTGTGTTCCCTCTTACGCAATCTTGTTAGAAGTCGGGCAGCTGCGTACTGCACCAACTGGAAGCGTTTGAGGGAGGACTGGGTAATGTGCATTACAGTAATCCCACCCCTTAAACCCCTTAATTTGCCTTAGATGCAGGACGCTCCTAAGCGCTAAACTTAAACTTTGTAAAAAACATCTTTAAGTCACCAAATGGGATTCACAATGTGCTCAGCGTACACTGTGATGTCATTTGGTTGTCAACACCACAGCATTTTTTTTTTTTTTTCAGTGTTCTAGAACACCTGTAAGGGCTACAGCATTTTGTCATTGTTCCACAACACATGTAGATTGTGTATTGAGTCGCACACAATCAAGAAAAGGGAGATAAATGGGAGATATAATGGAGAGAACCATATATAACGAGCTGCGAGAGCAGGACAAGCTCTGCGATGTCATCATCAGAGTGGACGACATCGACTTCGGAGCTCACAAACTTATCATGTGTGGGTGCAGCCAGTATTTCAGGTGAAGGAAGGGGTTCATTACACTGCGTTTTGGAAAACCAGCCTAAGTTGTTTTTATTTCCATAATTCCATTCAAAACGTTAAAGTTTCATAGATTATGGATTATTCAGGGCCCACAATTTAAGTATTAATTTGTTTGCGCTGGGCAAATACACCCCGGACAGGGGACCAATCTATCACTGGGCACTCACACTCACACACACACAAACACATCTTGATCCGTGTTTTTGGACTGTGGGAGGAAACACACGCAGAGAAGGGGAGAACATGGAAACTCCACCCAAATTGGCTTTCGAACCGGGAATCCCTAGCGCTGAGAGGAGAACATGCTAAACCACTAAGCCACCGTGCCACCCTAGCTGGGTAACCATTTAGGATTTTAAAAATAACTTTAAAAAATAAATCATTAAAACAATTGCAGCTAATATAGATCTATTTAAATGAATCAAATCAATTTGAAAGCAAATATTTAAATTAACAGCTAAAGTATTTGTATTCACCCAGTTCAGATCAATTTGTGATTCGTCCCTAACATTATGTATCGAATATTCCCCCTCTGACAAATACTGAGCTGCTTCACTCTGTATAGATTTATTATAGGTCTCATCGTGACTTTCTCCTTTAACTGCAGATCTCTCTTTGCGGGCGACTGGTACAGCCCGGAGAAGAGGTTGTACTGCATCCCTGAGGTGTCAGCAGACATGATGGAGCTGATAATTCAGTATGCTTACACAGGCCATACAGAAATCACAGTCAGTAATGTGAGGCGTCTGCTGGCTTCGGCCGATTACCTCGACATCCAAGACCTCCTTCGTCTCTGCTGTGACTTCCTTAAACATGAACTCTGTCTACACAACTGCATCAGCATTTGGAGGTACGCTGACGTCTACTCCTGCCTTGAGCTACGTGATTGGGCCCATGACTTTATCCTACAGCACTTTGAGAAGATCAGCTGTCCTCCAACTCTGGAGTTCTTGGAGATGAGCCTGCAGGAACTCAGTAGCATTCTGGAGCAGGACCAACTGGATGTGAGGGAGGAGGAAACGGTGTTTAAAGCAGTGATGACCTGGATCGAGCATGACCTGAAACAGCGCTCACACCACATCATCACTCTGCTGCCAAAGGTGAGCTGGCAGGAGGCTTATTTCATACGACTTACTTCTTCATTAATTGAATGTTTATTGTTCATTATTTGAATGTTTACTTGAAAAGAAAAAGTTCATTATTTGAATGTTTATTGTTCAATACTTGAATGTTTATTGTTTACTGTACTGTGTATCGTCCTGTATTTATTGTAATCCTTGTGTTTGCACATGTGCACTTTGTGTTGGCTGTTATATGTAGCACCTTGTTCCTGGGAACGCTGTCTCGTTCCACATATATTGCACTGTGCTTTATATTGTGGAATGACAAATAAAAAATACTTGAACTTGAACTTATTAAGGACTGAATGTAATTTGCTGTGTTCAGAGCAGAAGCTTGACCATAAACGTAATCCTGTTTGGAGATCTTATTTAAATTTGGCCCTCACATACAAACATACATTGAGCCCACAGGTGCCGAAACATACCTGGTTCATGTTTGGCAGAATATATGGCGGTTCTAAGTACTGTACCTGCACTGTATGTAGAACCCATCCGGCCCACATGTTCCAAACTCACTTGCGGCTGATATGAGGCCTTATCAGTTTTGCAAATAGCAGCGTTCCACCTGAGTGGCCAGAATAATTTTGTTCTCTTCCACTATCCATCCATCCATTATATTCCGCTTTATCCTCTATTGTGGTCGTGGGGGGGTTCCCCATGCCCATCCAGGGGAGAACGTTTCGGGCGATGGGCAGATACATCCAGGAGAGGGCGCCAATCTATCGCTTGGCCCACATTCACTCACATACACACACTCTATATGGGGCAATTTGGAGAATTCAATTGACCTTGACCCATGTTTTTAGACTGTCCACTGTGTGTGTGTGTGTGTGTGTGTGTGTGTGTGTGTGTGTGGATGTATCTGCACAGCGCCCTAAACGTTCTCCCCTGGATGGGCATGGGGACCCCCACCGCTACACCGCTAATAGAGGATAAAGTGGAAGATAATGGATGGATATATATATCTCATGCTGAATGCCGGTGCTGTTCTGACCTGATTTGCATTGTTTGTGTTGGTGGGCACGCCCTTAACATGCGTCCGCGTTCCTGATTGGTTGATATTCAAACAGCCCGCCTCTCCCCCGATGACAAACAACACAGCCATCTAATGGCAGATTATAAGAAACACATTTTAAAACAGGAGTCTGATTTTCAATAACAATGCGGGACGTCTCAATTTGTGGAACACCTAAAAAGTAACGAAATTGCGTCACTGGTCACCCTAGAAATGGTCTATACGAATGAAAACATATGTGTGAGAAATCATGTGATTGCTGTAAGCATATGGGTCAGGCTCATGGAGCACATCTGTGTGGTGTGTTCAGGTACGTCTGGGTCTCATTAGTGCTAAGTTCTTCCTCGACACGGTGAGGACAAGCCAGCTCATCAAACAGTACAAGGAGTGTCGTACCATCATCCTTTACTCCCTGAAGATTCTCTGTGACATTGAGAAATACGGACTGAGCAACACAGTCTTCCCCAAGCCAGCAAGTGGCCCTCGGGTCCCGTACTCTGTCCTGCTTGCTATCGGAGGCTGGGGTGTTGGAATGCAATGCAACACTATCGAGGCTTATGACGCCAGGGCTGATTCTTGGAGGGTAATTCTTTGCACTGAGGAAATTCCCCGAGCCCATCACAACACGACCTTCATTGATGGTTTCCTATACATTATTGGTGGGTATAACACGATAAAATATTCCAACAGCGTATGCAAGTTCGATCCAGTTGCTAAGACCTGGCATCGGCTATCACCCATGCACTCGCGCCGTTGCTACGTTAGTGTGGCTGTGCTAGATGGACACATTTACGCCATGGGTGGCTTTGATGGCACCAATTTTCTCAACACAGTCGAACGATATACACCTTTGACGAACCAATGGAGCTTTGTGGCGTCAATGCAAGAACGAAGAAGTGACGCCAGTGCCACCACCCTGCATGGCAAGGTATTACAGGACACTGCATTGATTGCAGTGAAGTTCCCAAACTCCTGCCTGCCAGTGTGTATTTTCAAATAATTTGAACTCATTCGAATGTTTTCTTCAGATTTATATTTGCGGAGGCTTTAAAAGACATGACTGTCTCTACACAGTTGAGTATTTTGACCCGCAAAGTGGCAAGTGGACCTTCGTTGCCCCGATGATTGACCGCAGGTGTAGCATGGGGGTCACTACTCTTAATGACCAGATCTATGTGGTGAGTCCATATACCTTACACCTGGTAACTGCATTCCTCTCTGTGTCCTCAAGGGCTATTCGTGTGGTTACTTGTTTAAAAGGTCCCTGTCTTTCCTGAAGGCTTCCTAGAATGTTTGATGGTCCTAGATTATGGAAGCCCTGAAAGATAAAATTGTTCCGGCCTCTTGGAGTCGGGTAACCTCAATAACCCTTGAGTGGGATCAATTTAATAGAAATGGCAATCTTGCACTTTTAAATGTATTTAAATTTGGACATGCCTCTTTTTCATATAATAGATCTGTTTATCTAATCTACCAACCAATTACCCACCTATTTACCTCCTTACCTGATGTCATAAAACCTCCTATAGGTGTAAAGGTAGGCCCGTTGTAATAGGGCAAGCAAACCAACCAATTGCCTACGGGCACCCCAATCAAGATGTTTTATATATTGTAAAAATATAACATAACAGGGAGTTTTGGGTTGCTCTTCGGGGGTTCAGATTCTATACACTGTAAAGTTGTTTTGTGAAAATGTGCTATATAAATAAATTGAACTTTGATTGGTTAATGACTTTAAGTTAAACCTGCTATAAAGGTTAATTAGATTTTTGTGCATTTAGATGAATTTTAAGATAGTTAAGGGATGAGTAAGAGTTCACGACTGCTTTAAATGGTTCCTCAGAGTACAGTTAGCAGTCATCCATCCATCCATTATCTTCCCCTTTATCCTCTACTAGGGTTATCCTCTACTAGGGTTGCAAAGCAGATTTACAGAGTTATAAACCTTTAAACCCCCAAGGAGGTCAGGACTCCATAACCCCAACTTTAAGGATCCTGCTTTAAGTCATCCTGGAACACAAAAGGGATCTTCCCCGAACTGTTCCTACGATACTAGAAGCAGACGATTGTTTTCACACCCCTGTCAATAGCACAGTGACCCCAATACTTTTGTCCATGTAGTGTATAATAGCATCTGACAGTAACGATGAGATTCTTCATGCTTTGAATATCTCTCTCCATTTACATTTACACATCTGGATTGTTTTACAGGTGGGTGGCGGCAATAGAATTGAAAATCTGATGAGCGTGGAAGTTTACGACCCTCAGTCCAACACATGGAGCAATTGCACCCCCATGTGTGAACCACGAAGCAACTTTGGAATTGCGGTACCAAGACGAAACTTCACAATATATAAAAAAAACAACCGTCAATTCATCATGATTTGATATGAGTTTTTCAAACTGGTTAGCCAAGTTGGCGACTTTACAGTACCGATGTGGGCTATGGATAGAATGCTAAATGAATAATGTAAATGTAATGTAATTTGAATGTTTTGCATAATTTTGCTCTCCCTGCAATACTTTCACCGTCCATTAGAGGGAATAAACCCATCCATCCATCCATCCATCCATTATCTTCTGCTTATCCTCCACTAGTGTCGTGGGGGGGGGGGGGGGGGGGGGTTCCCCATACCCATCCAGGGGAGAACGCCCCAGTCGCTGGGCAGATACACGCAGGACAGGACACCAATCTATCGCTGGGCACACACTCACTTACACAAACACACTCTATATGGGGCAATCTGGAGAACACAATGGACCGTGATCCATGTTTTTTGGACTGTGGGAGGAAACCGGAGAACCCGGAGGAAACCCATGTGCACACAATGGAGAACATGGAAACCCAGATTGGTTTCCAACCAGGAATCCCTAGTGCTGAGAGGAGAACATGCTAACCACTAAACCACCGTTCCGCCTTAGGGAACAATTTAAAGAGGTGACATTGTGTTCTGACATTTAAAAAAACATCAAACATCAGAAGCTCAAACTTTTAGAAGTCTCAACATTCTTCTGGTTTTCCTCTTATGTTCTTGATTTTTCTCTGTTCTCAGGTGATGGATAAGCGTTTGTACATAGTCGGCGGCTATACCGGATATGGGTGGACCTCCAGAACCGATTACTATGATTTCAAAACTGATAAATGGTACAGAACTATAAACTTTGGGCTTTACATTTTTTTCTACCATTTCTACCATTACATTTTTTTTCATTGTATACAGAGTTCTGTATGCTTAAGAGCTAAAGACTATTATAAAATTAATAAAAATCATATAGTACTTATATTATCAAAAAGTGTCTACATACTAGGGGTGCTGAAAAAAAAACGATTCTTCAATGAATCGCGATTCGTAGTCCTGGAGATTCAAGTTTTTTTTTTTGGTGCCCCCTCCCAAGCGTTCTGCATATTGCATTACGTATCCGCTCGGCCACTGTACAGAAAGCTTGTTAACCAGCTCCTGTTGTAGTTCGCTAGTATGCTAGTTCATGCTAGCGGGACGCATGGAGCAGGGATTTCAACCCTCCTGTCGGCATTAAAAGCCAGTGTTTGGCTTTTAAAGCCAGAGAGAGAGAGCTCGACATGAGTATGATTGTTTACAATGAGTGTAAAGTGAAATCGAGGTACTTTGGAAATATGTCATCACGACATCAACCTGAACTAAAAGAAGTTGAAAATATATTTAATATTTAAAGTTAAGTTTTAAAAATGTAGCAAATGTTGGTGCAATATAATTAAAAAGACTGAAGTATGGATTTTATTTTTTAATGTTTAGTTTTAAAGATTCGCAAAATCTAAATGCACTCTGACTGTAAAGTCTGGATTTTAGTTTCGATTAAAGGTGAATGCACCATGGGAAACTTTTGTATTAATATATTTAGAATTAGTTGTCCATTGATGTTTTTTATGTAAGAAAAAGCCGGGCAGCTAAGCGAACCTAACACTGCTCATTTTAATTTAGCGCATTATTTTTATATAAATATAAAATGATGCAAAATGATTTGATACAGGATGGAACCTGAACGTATTGTTTTAAATAAATGTTCTATTTGTTTACATCATCGTTTCATCTCGTCAATCACATCATTTAAACTAAATTTAAAGAGCATTTGAACTGGAAAAATAGTTTCTGAATCGAAAATCGAAATCGAATCGAATCGAATCGAATCGCCAGACACTGAGAGCTTCGCACCCCTACTACATACATTGGGTCATGTAGTATGTGACGGACATGATCAGGTGCAGAAAAGTTGATTGGCTTAATATTTAATCTTTGTGCTTTTTTGCAGGTTCGAAGTGAAGGGTTTAAGCAGTAAACGCTTTGGGGTAGCCTGCTGCGTGATCTCGGGTCTTCCTAACATCACAGACTACACGTTCATCCAGACGCCCAACACGAACAAACCTGCCAGACATACTATATGAGAAACGGGCTGCCAAAAATTCCAGATAAGCCTGCTAATAAAATAAAACTGGTGCATATTGCCCCGCCCCTCTTAGACATGTCACAGATCCATACAACGAACAATGCATACTTTTTTAACATCTATTCAAAACTATACAAATTATATATAAATATATAAATTATAGATCATTATATATATTAGGGCTGCAACTAACGATTATTTTGATAATCGATTAATAAGTCAATTATTTTTTCGATTAATCGATAAATCGGATAAATAAATAAAAAAATTCCATGTCTTTATATTTACATTTAATCATTTAGCAGACGCTTTTATCCAAAGTTTTTCAGTAAAATTATTCTATAGTATAGTATTATATATAGTAATTTTATTCAAAATGTTTAAGTTAACATTTCCTGTAATGAATGAAAAGCACAATGAAAGAAATAATGTATCATCTAAACATCCCTCACTTAACAACAAAAGTCAACTCCAAATAACACATGATGCTCAGTTGCCCTCAGTAATGAACCAAATATTGTCTGTTTGTAGCGGATTCCAAACACCGGGAAAAAAGCCAAAAATGTTTAATATAATAAAAAACGGGACACCAACGAAAATGGGGAACAAACAAAACAAAGTAATCGGGTATCATAACACCAAAACAAAGACGTGCGCCAAGTACCGGGAAAAAAATAAATTAACAAATGAACTAATTATCAATCAGCTATTGAAAAAAATAAATTAATAAATGAACTAATTAACAATCAGCTATTGAAAAAAATAAATTAACAAATTAGCCAGTTAACAAAAAAAATACCTCGTGTGAAATTTCATTTGGACACCGGGACATATGCGCCTGCTTTGCACACTGTGAACAAGGTTTCCCATTTGTCTCGACGCGGTCTGAAAGCGGGGACATTCTTTTGTAAACAGACACTTGCGCTTCAGCATGTTTTTCTGCGTTGGCTGTGTTTCATTTCTACGATTTATCAACTTGTTTTGCAGACTTCCGCCTCGTTCTGTTCAACCCGCTATTATTTTCCAGTGTTATTGAAGCGCAGCGCCGTACCGTGGTTGTACGCGGAAGGAGAGTCCAAACACCGGGATAAAAGCCAAAAATGTTTAATATATAAAAAATTGGTGACGGGACACCAACGAAAATAACAAACAAAACAAAGTAACATCGGGTATCATAACACCAAAACAAAGTGTACCGGGATTTAAATAACAAACCCAACTGACATTGCGAGTAACAATGCGAGGGAATTAGTGTGACACCCTCACTGAATCAACTCCAAATAACATTATGAGCTCATTGCCCTTAGTAATGAACCAAATATTGTCGTTCTGTAGCCTATTGGAAAAAGTAAATCGAAATTTTATCAATCAACTATTGTTGTTGCAGCTCTAATTAACAATAGCTATATATAATATAACAAATTAGCGGCACGGTGGCTTGTGTGAAATTTCATTTGGACACCGGGACATTAGCACGTTCGCCTCTCAGCGGTCTAGGGGGATTCCCGGTTTTGAATCCCCATCTGGGGCTGTGTTTCCATGTTTTGCTCCCCTCATGTCCCCGTGATTATTTTCCAGTTTCCTCCGGTGTTATGACATTGCTCCGGTTTGCGACTCCCACAGTCATTATCGAAAAACATGGATCAAGTTATATATTATATATATATATATATACGAGTTCTCTAAATTGCCCCACCCAGTGATGGATTGGCCGCCCTCCGGGTCCCGGTTTCCACAGTCCAAAAACATGGGTCTATCTGCCCAGCGCCCGAGACGTTCTCCCCTGGATGGGCATGGGGAACCACACCGCGACCCTAATAGAGGATAAAGCGGGAGATAATGAATGAATGAAAAAAAAAAAATATATATATATATATTGAATTCTCCAAATTTGCCCCATATAGAGTGTGTCCGTGTGAGTGAGTGTGTGCCCAGCGATAGATTGGCGTCCTGTCCTGGATGTATCTGCCCTGCCCTGCCCTGCACCCGAAACACACACATAGACACACTCTAATTTGGAGAATTCAATTGACCTTGATCCATGTTTTTGGATTGTGGGAGGAAACTGAAGAACCCGGAGGAAACTCACACGGACACGGGGAGAACATGGAAACTCCACCCAGATTGGGATTCGAACCGGGAATCCCTAGTGCTGATAGAACGTGCTAACCACTAAGCCATCGTGCCGCATCAAAAACTAAAATTATTCATTTTTGTTCAAAAAATATAAAGAAAAATGTTTTACATGAGCTATACAAGTTAATAAATGTTCTGTGCTCAGCATATAAACAAAACCCCTCCCCAACCCTCTGCCCCCTTCACACGGGTGTGAGAATGTTAATGGTTTCACAAATAGAGTAAGACCCAGAGAATGAAAACATTAAAACTTTTACTTACCAAACCTGAACTGGATTACATCCTCCAACAAACATTTCTTCCTCCCGTCAGCATCCTCAAGCAACAGTGTTCTTTCAAAACAAGACTTCTGCATTGAGCGAAGCGGCTCCTGGGTCTAGCGAATCAGCTTCATATATCGCGAGCTGCTTTAGGTTACATTTATTCCTAGTCGTAATGTAGCTCCTAGGTTTCTTTAGTTTTTCACAGTAGATTGTTTTTTTACACTTTATATCATGTTCATAATATGTATCTACATTTATACACTTCACCTCTTTATGCAATGGTCGTTATTAATGCACTTTATGTAAATAATGTATATATTGCACTTCTGGTTTGATGCTAACTACCAACTTTTATTGGTATAATGACAATAAAGTTCAGTCTAATCTAATCTAATCTACAATCATGAGTCTGAATAACTTTGTTCTGAGGAGCGTATCGATTCTCGATGATGATTCCTTCGATTACTTTCTGTCTTAACACCTCCCTGCCCACGTCATACTAAACTCCCCCGATCTATGGCCTGGAACCTGTTCATACTCTAAGAGGTCTATTAATCAGTCGGCCTACACCAGTATTTGTGCTGCTCAGCCTCTTTGTTTGTGCTATTTGTTTCCGTATGTCTGCCCCACACATTTTGTAACCTCAGCGGCTTTCAGACTGCCTGATTTCTCTTTAACCACCTCTGAGGGGTCTAGGACAGACTTCTCAAGGCGTGTTATTGAGCGCCCTCAAGCACGTAAGTCCAAATGCAGAGGAAAGGTTTGACCAGCCTCCAGTTTGGTTAGAGGGGGTGGAGCCTCCCTTTGCTGTTTTTTGGGGTGTTTTTTGGCTGGAGCATGTGATGTGTCTGAAGTGTGTGAGTTGACTGAGGTGTGTAGAGATTCTGGTGTTACTGCTATGTTTGATAAAAGTGTGGTGTCCACAGATAATGTGGGTTTGGTGGTAAGTGCGATGTTGAATGCCAGTCTGTTGTCCAATGATTGTGTGGTGTGTGATCCTTATTCAGGGCGACCTTGTCATTCCTATCATTGTGGGTTATCTTCTTCCTGTTCTTAGCATGTTCTCTCAGTGCTGGGGATTCCCGGTTCGAATCCCAATCTGGGTGGAGTTTCCATGTTCTCCCCGTGTCCGCGTGGGTTTCCTCTGGGTTCTCCTGTTCCCCCCACAGTCCAAAAAACATGGATCAAGGTCAATTGAATTCTCCAAATTGCCCCATAGAGTGTGTTTGTGTGCGTGTCTGTGTGTGTGAGTGTGTGCTCTGTGATGGATTGGCGCCCTGTCCTGGGTGTATCTGCCCAGCGCCGAAAACTTTCTCCCCTGGATGGGCATGGGGAACTCCCCCGTGACCCTAGTAGAGAATAAAGTGGAAGATAAGGTAATTGAGAGTGTAGGACAGCCATGTACAGATTGTGTGATAATCAGGTGTCCGTATTTAACAATTGGAAAACTATATTGTAAGTAGGTCGCACAGTGGCTTAGTGGTTAGCACTTAGTGGTCCACCCCATCTGGGTGGAGTCTCCATGTTCTCCCCGTGTCCACGTGGGTTTCCTCCGGGTTCTCCGGTTTCCTCCCCCAGTCCAAAAACATGGATCAAGTCAATTGAGTTCTCCAAATTGCCCGATATGGTGTGTGTATGTGTGTGTGTCTGTGTGAGTGTGTGCCCAGCGATGGTTTGGCACCCTGTCCTGGGTGTGTCTGCCCGGCATCTGAGGCGCTCCCCCCTGGATGGGCATGGGGAACCCCCCCCCCCCGTCCCCCCCCCGCGTCCCTATTATAGAACAATAACTATATAACTATAAAAGTCTAGAAAAGTCTATTGAGGGTGTCCTGCAGGACCGCCAGTCCAATAAGAAACCAGATTCCATTCAGTCATTGTCGTAGCCGTAATGCATCAGCAGAGCCATGGATCAAAATGCGATGACACCTCCAAGAAATTAGCAACACCTTTTCTGAGTTTCCCAGGCCCCATTAACATCACCAAATGAGATTTACCATTGTGCTTTGGCATACACTGTGATGTCATTAAGTTGTCAAGACTACCTCTTTTTGTCAGTGTTCCAGAACAAGTTTACCAGAGTGTTTACAGAGTCTCACACGTTTAGAAAAAAAGCATACATTATTTGGGAAATATTACGGAGAAAACCATTTATAACGAGCTACGAGAGCATGGCGTGCTCTGCGATGTCATTATCAGAGTGGATGGCATCGACTTTAAAGCTCACAAACTTATCATGTGTGGGTGCAGCCAGTATTTCAGGTGAAGGAAGGGGTTCACAACACTGCCTTTTAAAATAAGCTGGAAATGAGTACTTGATAAAAGAGGAGTCTCAGAATCTGAGTCATTAAAAGTACCCAGCTAACCCATGACATAACGGCAATGTAATCAGTTGGTACTTTTTGGTCAGTTTGTGACTTACCAACTGGAGACATAGCCAGGCAGTACTGTAATTACCTTTAAAGAGGTAATGTAAAGTACGTTGTGGTTACTTTGCCAGCATAGTTTGGTCTCTTAACCCCTAAAATGTAAGATAATGTTCATACTAACTTGTTTTAGTAAAGTTTACCTTTTTGTATTATAAGTTTTGTTTCAGGGCGGCACGGTGGCTGAGTGTTTAGCACGTTCGCCTCTCAGCACTAGGGATTCATGGTTCGAATCCCCATCTGGGTGGAGTTTCCATGTTCTCCATGTTCGCATGGGTTGTCTCCGGGTTCTCTGGTTTCCTCCCACAGTCCAAAAACATGGATCAAGTCAATTGAGTTCTCCAAATTGCCCCATATAGAGTGTGTATGTGTGCGTGTCTGTGTGAGTGTGTGCCCAGTGATAGATTGGCGCCCTGTCCTGGGTGTATCTGCCCAGCACCCGAAACGTTCTCTATTGGATGGGCATGAGGAACCTCCCTGCAACCATAGTAGAGGAAAAAAGTGGAAGATAATGGATGGAATATGGGTGGCACAGTGGCTTAGTGGTTATCACGTTCGCCTCTCAGCACTAGGGATTCCCGGTTTGAATCCCCATCTGGGTGGAATTTCCATGTTCTCCCCGTGTCCGTGTGGGTTTCCTCCGGGTTCTCCGGTTTCCTCCCACAGTCCAAAAACATGGATCAAGTCAATTGAGTTCTCCAAATTGCTCCATGTATACTGCGTGTCTGTGTGTGTGAATGTGTGCCTAGCGATAGATTGGCACCCTGTCCTGGGTGTATCTGCCCAGCGCCCAAAACGTTCTCCAATGGATGGGCATGGGGAACCCCCCCGCGACCCTAATGTAGGATAAAGCGGAAGATAATGAATGAATGAATGAATGAATGAATGAATGAATGGATGGAATATGATCCTTAGAAGGTTGGACCTTAGAAGATTTATATTAATAAGGAATAAACCAATGTTTATGATTTATTATTAATAAATCTGCCCCGTGTCCGCATGGGTTTCCTCCCACAGTCCAAAAACATGGATCAAGGTCTATTGAATTCTCCAAATTACCCCGTATAAAGTGTGTCTCTGTGAGTGAGTGTGTGCCCAGTGATGGTTTGGTGCCCTGACCTGGGTGTATCTGCCCTGCGCACGAAAAGTTCTCCCCTGGATGAGCATGGGGAACCCCCCTGCAAATCTAGTAGAGGATAAAGCGAAAGATAATGGATGGATAAAGCTGTTTTAAAACCAATTTATGTCACAGTCTTTTTATCCTTACAGTTTTCAGTTCTTTGGCATTTGTAGTTGTAAAATCTGATTTAAAACAAAAGATAAAATTTAAAAAAATAAATGAGAAAAAATCTCATTTACCATCCGGCAACAAAACCACAACATCGCCACACAGTAAGTCACGAATCGATCAAAAAGTACCGACAGATTAAGATGCTGTTACGTCTTGTGTTAGCTGCGTAGTTTCCTTCTTTTTAATCCTACTAGCTTGCAAGTAAATTGCAATATCTGATTAAAGCTCGTGCGAATCTGGGAAATTTCCTGTTGTCACAACGTAATCGGTTACATCTCGGTGATGAATTATAACTGGGTAACTAACTATGTTAACTACAGGTAAATGATTAAGTTCAAGTTCAAGTAATTTATTTATATAGCGCTTTTTACAACAGTACATTGTCACAAAGCAGCTTTACAGAATGAAAAGCCTTTAAACCCCCAAAGAGCAAGCCAAAGCAACAGTCGCAAGAAAAAACTCCCTGTTATGTTGTTATTTTAAGAAAGAAACCTCGGGAGGACCAAGATTCAGTGGGGGACTCATCCTCCTTGAGTGGCCGGGCAGCATCAACAGTGTAGGACAGCCATGTACAGATAGTGTTGAGATCGGGTGACTGTATTTAACAAATGGAAAAACTCCTTCAACTGGAAAACTATATGTAAGTCCATTAAAGGTGTCCTGCAGGACCGCCAGTCCAATTAATATCCAGGTTACATCCGATAATCGTTGTAGCCGATTAACACCCTGTACTCGGTGAGTTTGTCTTACCTGTAAAGGCTGACATTGGGCAAATCTGTGGAATTTCCTGTTGTCACAACGTAATCGGTTACGTTACAGTGACAAAACTTCGGTCAGCAGTTACGTTAGATGGCCGTGACGACCATATAATTTGGTTAGCTGGGTAACCATTTAAGATTTCTAAAATAAAATTAAAAATAAAAACCATTAATAGCACTGAAAACTGTACTTATTTGTTGTATATGAAGAAGGCAAATTTTAGTCAGGAACAAATAAGTGACAAAATTAAAAGTATCATTAATTTGATAGCAGCAAATTAAATTAAGAGTTAAAATATTTGTATTCACACAATTCAGTTTCCTGTTCTCCAGATTCCCTCTTTTCTCAAACCCCCTAACTGACTTATTAGATTCATGATGTTGGGTACGAATCAATATTCCCCCTCTGACAAAAACTGAGCTGCTTCACTCGGTATAGATTTATTATATCTGTCTCATCATGACTTTCTCCTTTAACTGCAGAACCCTATTTGTGGGTAACTGGTACAGCCCGGAGAAGAGGGTGTACTGCATCCCTGAGGTGTCAGCAGAAATAATGGAGCTGATAATTCAGTATGCTTACACAGGCCATACAGCAATCACAGTTAGTAATATGAGGCGTCTGCTGGCCGCGGCCGATTATCTTGACATCCAAGACCTCATTCGTCTCTGCTGTGACTTCCTTAAACTTAACCTCAGTCCACTCAACTGCATCAGCATTTGGAATTACGCTGAAGTGTACTCCTGCCTTGAGCTACGTGATTGGGCCTTCACCTATATCCTACAGCACTTTGAGGAGATCAGCTGTTCTCCAACTCTGGAGTTCTTGGAGATGAGCCTGCCAGACCTCAGCAGCATTCTGGAGCAGGACCGGTTGAATGTGAGGGAGGAGGAAATAGTGTTTAAAGCAATGATGACCTGGATTGAGCATGACCTGAAACAGCGCTCACACCACATCATCACTCTGCTGCCAAAGGTGAGCTGGCAGGAGGCTAATTTCATACGACTTATTAAGGACTGAATGTAATTTGGTGAGTTCAGAGCAGAATCTTTACCTTAAACCTAATCCCTTCCTACCCCTGACTTTGGCCCCTATGTTTTAAAGTCACTTTTGGCTGATGTGAGGCCCAAACCAGTTTTGCAAATGGCATTGAGAGGAACAGTCATGTCAAGTTCAAGCTCTCACTGTGAGTTAGTGTAATTAATTTGTAGACGCTCCCTAAGTATAAATGATCAGCACAGTCCGATGATGTTGGGGGAAAGAGTCTATATGAATAGAAACTTGTTTGGGAGATAGATCATCTGATCGCTGTAAGCATGTGGATCAGGTTCATGGAGCTCATCTGTGTTGTGTGTTCAGGTACGACTGGGTCTCATTAGTGCTAAGTTCTTCCTCGACACGGTGAGGACAAGCCAGCTCATCAAACAGTACAAGGAGTGTCGTCCCATCATCCTTTACTCCCTGAAGATTCTATGTGACATTAACAAGTACGGACTGAGCAACACGGTCTTCCCTGAGCCATCAAATTGCCCCCGGGCCCCAAACTCTGTGCTGCTTGCTATCGGAGGATGGGGTAGTGGAAGGCAGTGCACTACTATCGAGGCTTATGACTCCAGGGCTGATTCTTGGAGGATAATCAAATGCCCGGCGGAAACTCCCCGAGCTCATCACAACACGGTTCTCCTTGATGGTTTCATGTACATTGTTGGTGGGTTCAACAAGATGCAATATACCAACAACGTATGCAAGTTTGATCCTATTGGTCAAATGATGCAACAGGTGGCACCCATGCACTCGAACCGTTGCTACGTTAGTGTGGCTGTGCTAGATGGATACATTTACGCCATGGGTGGCTTTGATGGCAATGGATATCTCAACACAGCCGAACGATATAGGCCTTTGACCAACCAATGGAGCTTTGTGGCGCCCATGCATAAACAGAGAAGTGACGCCAGTGCCACCACCCTGCACGGCAAGGTAATACTGGGTACTACATTCATTGTAAGTTCCCAAACTCTTGTTTGTCAGTGTGTATTGGGCAGAATTTAATAATACATTTATTTGAAGTAAAAAATTATCTTTTGCTAACGTTTTTTTAGCTTTACATTTGCGGAGGCTTTAAAGGAATTGACTGTACTCTCACAGTTGAGTGTTTCAACCCCAAAAGTGGCCAGTGGACTTTCATTGCCCCGATGCTTGAACGGAGGTGTGGCATGGGGGTCATCACGCTTAACAACCAGATCTATGTGGTGAGTCCAGATACCTTACACCTGGTAACTGCATTCCTCAGGGTTTCCTCAAGGGTTCTTTGTGTGGTTACTTGTTTAAAAGGAACCTGACTAACCTAAGGGGTTCCTTAAATGTTTGATGGTCATAGATTATGGAAGCCCTGTTCCTGTTTATCCAATGTATGTGTCCAAATCAACAGTGTCAAACCTATAACCCTTAAGTGGGGTCAGTTTTATTCATAACTTTAACTGCACTTTAAACTGAACTGCAATCTTGCACTTATAAATGTATTTAAACTTGTAAATGCCTCTTGTCCATAAACAGTGGGTTGCAAAAGTATTCATACCCCTTGAACTTTTCCATATTTTGTCACATTACAACCACAAACATAAATATATTTCACTGGAATTTAATGTGAAAGACCAACACAAAGTGGTATACAATTGTGAAGTGGAAGGAAAATTATACATGAATCAACATTTTTTTACAAATAAAAAACTGAAAAGTGCGACGTGCAAAAGTATTCAGCCCCCTTTTCCCTGAGTGCAACCAATTGCATTCAGAAGTTGCCTGATGAGTGCTAATGACTCAAAAGGGTCCACCTGTGTGTAATCTAATCAGTACAAATACAGCTGCTCCGTGACGGCCTCAGATGTTGGTTAAGAGAATATTGGGGAGCAAACAGCATCATGAAGTCCAAAGAACACACCAGACAGGTTAGGAATATGGTTTTGGAGAAGTTTAAAGCAGGCTTAGGTTATAAAAAGCTTTTTTTTTTCCAAAGCTTTGAACATCTCACGGAGCACTGTTCAATCCATCATCCGGAAATGGAAAGAGTATGGCACCACAGTAAACCTGCCAAGACAAGGCCGTCCACCTAAACTTACAGGCCGAACAAGGAGATCACTGATCAGAGAGGCAGTCAAGAGGCCCATGGTGACTCTGGATGAAATGCAGAGAGCCACAGCTCAGGTGGGGGAAACTGTCCACAGGACAACAATTAGTCGTGCACTACACAAATGTGGTCTTTATGGAAGAGTGGCAAGGAGAAAGCCATTGTTAACAGAAAACCATAAGAAGTCCCGTTTGCAGTTTGCCAGAAGCCATGTTGAGGACACAGCAAACATGTGGAAGAAGGTGCTTTGGTCAGACGAGACCAAAATTGAACTTTTTGGCCACAATGCAAAACGCTATGTGTGGCGGAGAAATAACATTGCACATCACTCTGAAAACACCATCCCCACTGTCAAATATGGTGGTGGCAGCATCATGCTCTGGGGTGCTTCTCTTCAGCAGGGACCGGGAAGTTGGTCAAAGTTGATGGGAAGATGGATGGAGCCAAATACAGGGCAATCTTGGAAGAAAACCTGTTGGAGTCAGCAAAAGATTTGAGACTGGGGCGGAGGTTCACCTTCCAGCAGGACAACGACCCTAAACATAAAGCCAGAGCTACAATGGAGTGGTTTAAAAAAAAGAATATTCATGTGTTAGAATGGCCCAGTCAAAGTCCAGACCTAAACCCAATTGAGAATTTGTGGCAAGATCTCAAAACTGCTGTTCACAAACGCTCTCCATCCAATCTGACTGAGCTTGAGCTGTTTTGCAAGGAGGAATGGGCAAGAATTTCAGTCACTAGATGTGCAAAGCTGGTGGAGACACACCCTAAAAGACTTGCAGCTGTAATTGCAGCAAAAGGTGGCTCCACAAAGTATTGATTCAGGGGGGCTGAATACTTTTGCACGTCGCACTTTTCAGTTTTTTATTTGTAAAAAAAATGTTGATTCATGTATATATAATTTTCCTTCCACTTCACAATTGTATACCACTTTGTGTTGGTCTTTCACATTAAATTCCAGTGAAATATATTTATGTTTGTGGTTGTAATGTGACAAAATATGGAAAAGTTCAAGGGGTATGAATACTTTTGCAACCCACTGTAATAGGTATGTTTATTTAACCTATTAACCAATTACCTACATATTTTATATTTATAAATAAATTAACTTAATTTTGAATTCAATTCAAACCTGCTATGATGGTTTAAAATATTTTTGTGGCTTTAGATGAATGTTCTCAAGATCATACAGGGGCTGTGGTACAGTTTCTGGCTGCCCAAAATGGTTCCTCAGAGTATTGTTATTATAATGATAATAGGTATATTTAGGGGCAGCACGGTGGCTTAGTGGTTAGCATGTTCTCCTCTCAGCACTAGGGATTCCCAGTTCGAATCTCAATCTGGGTGGAGTTTACATGTTCTCCCCATGACCGCGTGGGTTTCCTCTGGTTTCCTCCCACAGTCTAAAAAACATAGATCAAGGTCAGTTGAGTTCTCCAAATTGCCCCAAATAGATTTGTCTGTGTGAGTGAGTGTGTGCCCAGCGATAGATTGGCGCACTGTCCTGGGTGTATCAGCCTAGCGCCTGAAACATTCTCCCCTTGATCCGACCCTAGTAGAGGATAAAGCCGAAGATAATGGATGGATGGTATATTTAGCAGAATGCTTCAAGGTCCATTACAGGGGTGTGTTACTAATGGTGACTTTTGGCTAAATTTGTAGAAGTGTAAATGTTTATAAGATGGTTAATGGTTTCAGATTTAACTTGTAAAAGGCTCTGAAAAGTACTAAATTACTTGGATACCTTACACCCACTGGAGCTCAATGACATCTCTTTTTTAACTAGTCTCCCAATTTCACCTATAACAGCTTCTACTCTTATGGGAAGTCTTTCTTAAATATTAATTAGAAAGATCATTTGTCATGCCATGTCAGTCAGGTTCCTCCATAACCCTGACATAACCCAAGGTCCTTCTTTAAGTCATGCTGGACCATAAAATCGATCTTCATTAAACTGCTTTTACAATACTAGAAGCAGATGATTGTTAAAAATTCATGTCTGGGTGCTTGATTTCACATCCCTGCGTCAATAGCATAGTGACCCCAATACTTTTGTCCATGTTGTGTATAATAGCATCTGACAGTAATAATGAGATTCTTCATGCTTTGAATTGCCCTCTCCATTTACATTTACACATCTGGATTGTTTTGGTTTACAGGTGGGTGGCAGCAATAGAATCGAACATCTTTTGAGCGTGGAAGTTTACAACCCTCAGTCCAACACATGGAGGAATTGCACCCCCATGTATCAACCACGAAGCAGCTTTGGAATTGCGGTACCAAGACGAAACATAAATTCAGCAATCTATATATAGCAGCTGTTCAATCACACCGTCATCATGATTTTATTTGGGTTTTTCAAACTGGTTAGCCATGTTGGCGACTTTGGATACACCTAGCTAACATTAATTATTGATCAGCTTTTCATATAATCTCAGATACTGTACTGACGTGGGCTTTGGATAGAATGCTAAATGACTAGGTAAATTTATTGTTTTGCATAAGAATACTTACTCTGCAATACTTTTACCGTCCATTAGAGGGAGACATGAGAAACAGTTTGACTATAGTGACGTTATAACATAGAGATATTCAAACTTTTACATGACAATTTATATTGATTTTCTTCTGATATTGGTCTCATCAGTCTTCTATTTTTCTTCTTTTGCTCCTGATTTTTCTCTGTTCTCAGGTGATGGATGAGCGTTTGTACGTAGTCGGCGGCTTTACCGGAAATGGATGGACCTCCAGAACCGAGTACTATGATGAGAAAACTGATAAATGGTATAGAACCATGAGCTTTAAGCTTTTACATTTTTGTACATTCTTCTTACTACTAGAATTGCATACTGAGTTCTGATTGGTTGAGACTTACAAACCATAATAAAATTAATAAAAATAAAATAGTGCCTAGGACGGTACGGTCGCTTAGTGGTTAGCACGTTTGCCTCTCAGCACTAGGGATTCCCGGTTCGAATCCCCATCTGGGTGGAGTTTCCATGTTCTCCATGTTCACGTGGGTTTCCTCCGGGTTCTCTGGTTTCCTCCCACAGTCCAAAAACATGGATCAAGTCAATTTAGTTCTCCAAATTGCCCCATATAGAGTGTGTATGTGTGTGTGTCTGTGTGAGTGAGGGGGTGCCCAGCGATGGGTTGGCACCCTGTATAGGATAAATATAGGATAAAGCAGAAGATAATGGATGGATGGATGGATGGAAAAGAGTGCCTACATTACCAGTGATGATGTGGAAGGTTTAAATGGTTAATATAATACTTTGAGCTTTGTTGCAGGTTCAACTTACAGGATATGAATGTTAAACGCTTTGGGCTAGCTTGCTGCGTGGTCTCGTCTCTTCCTAACATCACAGACTACACATTCCACCCGAAGTTCTAAAGTGCCAGATGTCCACTTGACTAACCCTGTTTAAAAAAAAACAATCGAAAAGCAGGGAGTATTTTTTTTTTTTACAGTTTTTTTCTGGGTTTCAGACTTACAAGGTTTAATATTATTATTGTGCTTTGTTGCAGGTTTGATGTGCAGTATATGAGACCTTTGAGACCACCTTGGCTCATCCTCCTCCTCTTCTGGGTTATCAATCCTGCATTGCTGAGCACCAGGACAAACTACTGCTACACACTTCTTCATTGTTTTTGTCATATGTGAATACAATTTGAAGATTTAAGTTCTTTGACTAGAGGTGTTTTCATTAAAATAAAAAGTAAATATTTAAGTTGTAATTGTAAACTCCCTAATTTCTTTCCATCCATCTATTATCTTCTGCTTTATACGCTTCTAGGGTCGTGGGGGGTTTCCCCATGCCCATACAGGAGAGAACGTTTCAGGTGATGAAGGAGCTGAACAGCAGAGTGAATCACTACAATATCCTGAGGTTCTTTAGTTTTGAAGTGAATTAACGTAACGGTGCACTCACACTATGAGAACCGCAGAGCACGCTTGTTTTTGGTTGTTCTGGATGACAGTGATGGAGAAGGTGTGTTACTTTTAATTTTGGTTTAATTATCTTAAGCAGTCTTTAAACATGCTTTATAAATACATTGAACTTGTACACAATGCTGCTAATTAATGATTAAGCTTCACGTTTGAATTTTCTGTCAAAATATTGGTGAGGACACTGCCCCCTATGGGAGCGAGGATGAATTACATTGAGATGGGGGTATATGAGGTAACATATTAGAGCGACTCAAATTTGTGTAATTTAGTATTTTATTATACACGATGCTGCATATTGTGTCAGTGTGTGTGAGATGTGTGTTTATTTGCTCTTTGGGCGAATTAGATACCTTAAACTCATACTGTAAATAAACCCAGACATTTATTGACCTGTTTAATAAAGATATTTATTTAAAAAAATTATCCGATTCATCGATTAATCGAAATAATAATCGACCGATTAATCGATTATCAAAATAATTGTTAGTTGGGCGTCTCTCGAGACACTCTGTGATTTCAAAAGTCCAGTCTGGCTGCAGCCATCTATGATTCCAGCAAATTTCGTCTTTGTAGCTCAAAAGTCTGCAAAATTACCGTAATGTAAAGTGTATCTTGGGAACAGTTAGACAATTCGTTAGCTGTATACAAGCAGTTGTGTCAGCAATGAGTGTGAAATCCATGTCCATAGCTAAAACATTGCAGAAGGAGAAAGTCGGTACAAATATGGCAATCACACTAACTCCTCTACTTTCTCTCAGAAACAAAATTACATTTTTTAAATAATGTTTGGTAAATCATGACTAAATAGAGAAACTACTAGGGGTGCGACTCTCTCAGTGTCTGTCCGATTTTCGATTCAGAATCGATTTTTTTGTTTCAAAATCGATTTTTCAGTTCAAATGGTCTTTAAATTTTGTTTAAATTATGTGACTGACAAGATAAAACGACAATGTAAACAAATAGAACATTTATTTAAAACAATACTATCATGTGGCGGCACGGTGGCTTAGTGGTTAGCACGTTCGCCTCTCAGCACTAGGGATTCCCGGGTTTGAATCCCCATCTGGTTGGAGTTTCCATGTTCTCCCCGTGTCCGCGTGGGTTTCCTCCGGGTTCTCCGGTTTCCTCCCACAGTCCAAAAACATGGATCAAGTCAATTGAGTTCTACAAATTGCCCCATATAGAGTGTCTGTGTGAGTGAGTGAGTGAGTGAGTGTGTGCCCAGCGATAGATTGGCGCCCTGTGGCGCCCGAAACCTTCTCCCCTGGATGGGCATGGGGAACCCCCCCACGACCCTAATATAGGATAAAGCGTAAGATAATGGATGGATGGAATACTTTCAGGTTCCTTCCTGTATCAAATCTTTGTGCATCATTTTATATTTATATAAAAATAGGATTGCGCTAATTAAAATGAGCAGTATTAGGTTCGCTTAGCTGCCTGGCTTTTTCTTACATAAAAAACATCCATCAATGAACAAATAATTCAAAATATATTAATACAAAAGTTTACCATGGTGCATTAGCCTTTAATCAAAACTAAAATACAGATTTTACAGAGTGCATTTAGATTCTGCAAATCTTTAAAACTTAACCTTAAAAATAAAATACATACTTAAGTCTTTTTAACTATATTGCACCAACATTCACTACATTTTTAAAACTTGACCTTAAATATTAAATATATTTTCAACTCTTTTATCTCAGAGTGATGTCGCGCCAAAAGGGTCTCGCGCATTTGACGTTTTTACAAAGTACCTCAATTTCATTTTATACTCCTTGTAAACAGTTGTGCTCATGTTGAGCTCTCTGTTCCTGGCTCTAAAAGCCAAACATTGGCTTTTAAGGACGACGACGACGGGGGGGGTCGAATCGGGATCTTCCTGCTCCATGCTTCCCGCGAGCATGAACTAGCATGCTAGCAAACTCCATTCAGACAATGGGAGCTGGTTAATATGCAGTATGCTTGGGAGGGGGCAGCTTAAACGCATTTTTTTAAATCGATTCTTGGGCATTTTGAATTGATTCAGAATCGCCAGGACTACAAATCGCGATTCTTTGAAGAATCAATTTTTTTCTGCACCCCAACAAACTACAATCATTATATTTCATCAAAATCCCCTGTCTATCAATTTAGATAAAACTGCTAATAGAGCTGAAATTGTTGCAAAAGACAGTTGTGACCTCAAGAGACTGTTTAAAACCTATATGTTAAGATCTCAACTTTGATTACAACTGCTATGGACTGGAAACATTTCCAACACTCCACTGCACCCTCTGCAGAGCATTTAACGCCACAGAACCCACAAGTGGTTAGCACGATTGCCTCTTAGCACTAGAGATTCCCGGTTCGAATCCCAATCTGGGTGGAGTTTCCATGTTCTCCCCGTGTCCGCATGGGTTTCCTCTGGGTTCTCCGGTTTCCTCCCACAGTCCAAAAACATGGATCAAGGTCAATTGAATTCTCCAAATTGCCCCATATAGAGTGTGTTTGTGTGAGTGATTGTGCCCAGCGATGGATTGGCGCCCTGTTCTGTGTCTATCTGCCCAGCGCCCGAAACGTTCTCCCCTGGATGGGCATGGGGAACCCCACCGCGACCCTAATAGAGGATAAAGCGGGAGATAATGATCGAATAATGGTTTATCCTCTACTATCCTCTACACGCGAACACGGGGAGAACATGGAAACTCCACCCAGATTGGAATTTGAACCAGGAATCCCTAACACTGAGAGGCGAATGTGCCAACCACTAAGCCAACTTGCCATCCGTGTCGCTCTGGTATATCTGGAAATTAATAGTGTTGGATCAGCTGTCCATTGTCCCCACATGCTGCCCAATATGAGTGATTTGATGGGCAGAGCTGTTGGAACTATTAATCGGAACAGTGACTATTAAACACAACAAAGAAACAATCTTGGAGAAGCCTGCTGGAGGTAATTTTGCAGGGTGCTGGCAGTGCCCCTCCCGTTCCTCCTTGCACAAAGGTGGAGGTAGCGGTCCTGCTGCTGGGTCAGTGCCCTCCTACGGCCTCCTCCACGTCTCCTGGTGTACTGGCCTGTCTCCTGGTAGCGCCTCCAACCTCTGGACATTACGCTGATAGACACAGCAAACCTTCTTGCCCCGGCTCGCATTGATGTACCATTCTAAATGAGTTGCACTGAGCCACTTGTGTGGGTTGTAGAGTCCGTCTCATTCTACCACGAGTGTGAAAGCACCACCAACATTCAAAAGTGACCAAAACATCAGCCAGAAAGCATCGGTACTGAGAAGTGATTTGTGGTCCACCTGCAGAACCACTCCTTTATTGAGTGTGTCTTACTAATTGCCAATAATTAATAATAATTTCCACCTGTTGTCTATTCCATTTGCACAACAGCATGTGAAATTGATTGTCAATTAGTGTTGCTTCCTAAGTGGACAGTTTGATTTCACAGAAGTTTGGTTTACTTGGAGTTATATTGTGTTGTTTAAGTGTTCCCTTTATTTTTTTGTGTAAAAAATTATGTCCTTATGTACTGTGTGTGCTAAAAGGTCCTAAACCTGTCTTTTCCTTTCCCAATATATCCCATCTGAATTTCCCCATTGTGGGAATAATCAATAATCAATAAACCACTCAACCTGCAAAACACACATAACTTTCCTAAAAGTGGCTTTCTAATAAACAGGACACAGACAACTTGCAACTTTAAGTGAACGTTGGGGTGTCACTATTGTGCTGCAGCATACACGCTGATGTCATTAGGTTGTCAAGACTACAGTTTTTGTCAGTGTTCTGGAATACCTGTGTTCAATAAACTGTTTATTGAGGCACACATGATTAGAAAGTTTTTTAGAGATTGTATGGAGAGAAACATTTATAATGAGCTGCGAGAGCAGGGCGTGTTCTGCGATGTCATTATCAGAGTGGATGGCATCAATTTCAGAGCTCACAAACTTGTCATGTGTGGGTGCAGCCAGTATTTCAGGTGAAGGAAGGTTTTCTTCACACTGTGGTTTAGAATCAAATCTGGAAAAGGAATAAAAACCAAACAAGTTGGATAACATTTATTCCCACACATGAATTATTGTAAAACTCACAAAACACGAACCCAATGAGTTAGCATATTTATCGTTTAATTGATTGAAATTTTATATCTTTAATATTAATAAATATTAGGGCGGTATGGTGGCTTAGTGGTTAGCACATTCTCCTCTCAACACTAGGGATACCCAGTTTGATTCTCAATCTGGGTGGAGTTTCCATGTTCTCCCTGTGTCCGCGTGGGTTCTTCCGGGTTCTCCGGTTTCCTCCCACAGTCCAAAAACATGTATCAAGGTCAATTGAATTCTCCAAATTACCCTATATAGAGTGTGTCTGTGTGTGAGTGCCCAGTGATAAATTGGTGTCCTGTCCTGGGTGTATCTGCCCAGCGCCCGAAACGTTCTCTCCTGGATGGGCATGGGGAACCCCCCGCGACCCTAATAGAGGTTTAAGCGGAAGATGGTGGATGGATGGATCTTAAATATTAAGCCTAGCACCTATCTCTGGCACCAGAAGGCTGGAAATCCTATCTTTAGACTAACAGATTAAACTGTTTACCTAAAGCTCTTTACTCTTTACCCCCCCCCCCCCCACCACGACCCTAGTAGAGGTTAAAGTGAAAGATATTTAATGGATAGATTGCCTCTTTTCTCAAACCCCCCAACTGACTTAATGATTCGTACCTAACATCGTGTGTCTAATATTCCCCCTCTGACAAATACTGAGCTGCTTCATGCTGAATAGGTTTCTGTCTCATCATGACTTTCTCCTTCAACTGCAGATCTCTCTTTGCGGGTGACTGGTACAGCCCGGAGAAGAGGGTGTACTGCATCCCTGAGGTGTCAGCAGACATGATGGAGCTGATAATTCAGTATACTTACACAGGCCGTACAGAAATCACATTCAGTAATGTGGGGCGTCTGCTGGCCGCGGCTGATTACCTCTGCATTCTGGGCCTCCTTCGTCTCTGCTGTGACTTCCTAAAACGTAACCTCAGTCCACTTAACTGCATAGGCATTTGGAGGTATGCTGAAGTGTACTCCTGCCTTGAGTTATGTGATTGGGCCTTCACCTATATCCTACAGCACTTTGAGGAGATCAGCTGTCCTCCAACTCCAGAGTTCTTGGAGATGAGCCTGCCAGAACTCCACAGCATTCTGGAGCAAAACAGGTTGAATGTGAGGGAGGAGGAAACAGTGTTTAAAGCAATGATGACCTGGATCGAGCATGACTTGGAACTGCGCTCACCCTACATCATCACTCTGCTGCCAAAGGTGAGCTGGCAGGAGGCTTATTTCATACGACTTATTAAGGACTGAATGTAATTTGGTGAGTTTAGAGCAGAAGCTTTACCCTCCGAATTGTGGTCCTGCTTTGTGGAACTTATTTAACATTGCCTTAGCTGAAATTTTTACATCTAGCGGATAACCTCCCACAGCCAGCCTTGGGGCACTTCGCAGCCATTTCTGAGTACTTTGCTTTCTTACCTTTATAGGCAGCCTTCATTCCCTTGGTATACCTATGGTATTGTAAGCTCAGTGAGGTGCATGTATTTTGCTTTGGTGGACCATACCACAATGTCAGGGCACAACAATGGTAGTTATCTTGAACAGGAAATGTAACTGCCTGACAAGATCGACTCTCATATCCCACTCCTGATTGGAGAAAAATGGTCTAGATGTTTCTCTTGGACAGAAGTTTGTCCTCTCCCCACCTTTCTTGACAAAACGGATTTGGTTGTAGCTCCCCGCTGGTGGTGGACCATCTAGGAGAGTGCTATTTTTTAACCTGACAAAATGTGCTGTGGGATTGCATTGGGAATATTGCAGAGAGTGCAGCGTTCCTTGCTCCCAAACCACTGGTTGAGGTTCTGTGGACAGGGGATCGGGTCATAGGTTGAGGGGCTGAGGAAATTGAGCCTTGTCTGAGGGAATTTATACAGGTCAACCATAGGTTGTTTCAGTTGGTGAATCCCTCTCAAGTTGTCCATCTTCCCTGTCGGCCCTGAGATACGGCCTTTATCTTATAACACTCTTCCTCCATCCTGGTCATCTCTGCCACCATCGTCTGTGTTCTCTCTTTATGGTTGGTCTTGGACCAGAATTTTTGGACTTCTCTCCACCCTTGCCCTGCTCTTCCTGTCTGGAATTTTCCAATTATTTCTTAATGTTGAAGGTGACTAATGTCTTTGCGCATCCCATCTCTGGCCTGTCAGAACCTTGGCTCTTCTATTCCTTACTGTCTGGTCAGTCATCTCCATCGGCTCTAGGAATAGCCTGGCCTTTTCCTTCTTATGGTGCAAACTGGTGGCAACTAGAGGGTGTTCCTTTCAAACATTTTATTTGCAGTGGATGAGCTTATTTCACTCATTTTCAGTGGCCACATCACCCTCCTGTTCAGCCTGAATTGGGTTAGGGTTAGGGTTAGGGTTAGAAGAAGTGGGATTTTCTTTCCTCCTTCTTCGAAAGTAATGGTGTGATCTCTAATCCCTCTTCTGAGTGAAAGGCATGATTCTTTCCCCTGACATCAACTCGTCCATTATTTTCAGCAGTCTTGACGTACATGCTGCTGTCTGAAGGAGGCTGGTGACATCATTTATGTACGATCCCAATGGGGTAATCTCTGTCCAGATGGAAAGTTGATCCCACCAACCTCCTGTCTTGCTTCAATAAATATCACCTAAAAGGCTACAACCAGAACGGAAGAGATAGCTATATAATCCAACCATGTTCTTGATGCAGGAGGGCATCTTGATCTAGTTCTGCTTTTGGCTCACTTGTGTTGGAAGTGACTGGGTCTTGGTACTCACACAGAACTCTCCCTCCACCATTGGGCCTTCTTATTCTGTGGCCTCTTCACCAGTTGCAACATTGGGTCCATTGGCTTTGTGGTTTTCTACCTGGCTTTTGATCCTTCTTGTCTCACCTGCACTTCTGACCACACATTCGCTTCCTCTGGTGGATTCACAACCCATGAAATGTGATTACTTTTTCCCATCCGCTTTCACACTTTTAAAGGTTTTTCTCTTCCCTTCCAGTGTTTTGTCATCCGTTTCCGTTGCTGTTGTAACCATGTTGTCCGCTCTATTGGGCCCACGTTTTTTGCCTTGGAGTTCTTTATAGTTGATTTGGGTGTTCCTCTTTTGAGGTACTAATGGGTTGGCTAACAAGCCACCCACTCCCTATGTGGTCTTTCCTTGCTGTCATGCAGTCTTCCCTGGACTCCAACTGCTCTGTTCGCAGAAGTCACTGGGTAACCATAGCTTTAAGTTCAAAATAGAATAAGATGGAACACCTGCTGGACATTGCTGCCAATTGCATCACCTCATATGCCCATGGGACAGCTGCAGGTTCATCAGCCAAGAACCACCATTCTTTGTTGTTTCGCTTCTTTAATCCTAGAATGTCTCTTGGTGGAAGTGACAGGAATGTCTTCCTTTTACCCACTGAAGCTGATTATGTTGCTCTTTGCGGTTTGTGGTAGGGTTAGTTGTTTCCCCAGCATTTTTCTTTCCTCCTCAGCTAGAGCCAAAAGCTTCCCTTTTTAGCCTCCTCCGCTAGTTCTTTGGATGCCTTATTTAGATTCCCTTCAGTCACTCATACATCCCTCAAAAGACATGTTATTGATAACCCCACATATCCTCAGTACCTAACCTCCACTAGATAGGTGGCACTTTTCAAGCCGGCTTTGCCGCACTCCACAGCCAGTTCTGAGTACTTGGCTTTCTTGCATTCATAGGCAGCCTTTATCCCCTCCTTCGATGGTATTGTATTTTGCCTTGGTGACCATGCCACAATGTAAGGGCGCGTTACACTTATCTCGTCTGGAAAATGGAGCTGCCTTTCAAGGTTGACTCTCATATGCCACTCTTGATTGGTGGTAAATGGTATAGATATTTCTCTTGTACAGATGTTTGTCCTCTCCCCAACTTCCTCTACGAAGCTGTTTTGGTTGTAATTATAATTAAATAGAAGGCCATTAGCTAAATATTGGTATGCATATGCATATGTAACATTCATTTCTCTAAATATTTTCTTTGTGGCGTGAACATGATGGACCAGATACTGCATAATAATAAGGTCCATAAATACATATGCAAGACCCATCAGATCAATAAAAATTGTTAAGGTACAGAAACCTTTTGTAACACATATGGATGTGTACTGTCTGCCCGCATGGTCCTCATATAAAAACATTAATTTGACCCAAAACACACCTGGTCCAAGCCGTACCTGCAGTGTAGGTAGAACTCATATGGGTCACTGTTCCAAAGTCACTTGTAATCTGTTGGTCCATGTTTTGCAAATGGTAGCATTTCACCTGAGTGGGCCAGATCTGGGCCAGAACAGCCACGTCAGGTCAATGTACAAAATAGAAATGGAACAGTTAGTGCAAGACTATAAAACCTTATCCCTCTGAAGTCCACAGTCCTCACTGTGAGTTGGAGAAAATAATTTGTAAATAGTCCATAAGTATAAATTATCAGTATAGTGGGATGATATTAGGCAAAAGTTTCTATATGAATAAAAACTTTGCTTGCTCATGTAGCTCATTTGGGTTGTTTTATCAGGTAAGGCTGGGTCTCACGAGTACTGAGTTTCTCTGGAACAAGGTGAAGAAAAACAAGCTGGTCCAAAAGTACAAGGAGTGTCGCCCCTTCATCAATCGCTCCCAGAAGATCATCAAAAAAATTCACAAGTATGGACTGAGCAAAACGGTCTTCCCCGAGCCAACGAGTCGCCCTAGGGTGCCACATTCTGTCCTGCTTGCTATCGGAGGCTGGGGTAGTAGAAGGCAGTGCACTACTATCGAGGCTTATGACTCTAGGGCTGATTTCTGGAGGGTGATCATTTGCCCGGAAGAACCTCCCAGAGCCCATCACAACACAGCCTTCCTTGATGGTTTCCTATACCTTATTGGTGGGTTCAGCAATATGGAATATTCCAACAGTGTGTGCAAGTTCGATCTTGTCGCTAAGACCTGGCATGAGGTGGCACCCATGCACTCGCCCCGTTGCTACGCTAGCGTGGCGGTGCTGAATGGACACTTGTATGCCATAGGAGGCTTTGATGGCAGTGGGCGGCTGAACACAGCTGAAAGATATATGCCTTTAACCAACCAGTGGAGCTATGTGGCACACATGCATGAGCAGAGAAGTAACACCAGCGTGACCACCCTAAATGGCAAGGTAATACTGCATTGATTCATAAACTCACAAACTCTGGCTGTCAGTGTGTCTTGAGCAGAATTTAGAAATATAATTTTCTTAACAATAAATTTTGTTTTCTTCAGATTTACGTTTGCGGAGGCTTCAATGGAAATGAATGTCTCTTCACAGCCGAGTGTTTCGACCCACAAAGTGACCAGTGGACCTTTATTGCCCCGATGTTTGAACGCAGGAGTGGTGTGGGGGCTGTCACTCTTAACAACCAGATCTATGTGGTAAGTCCAGATAACTTACACCTAGCAAACTACACTCCTCAGTGGTTCCTCATGGCCTCTTCAGGTGGTTACTTTTTTAGAAACTCGCTGCTTAACTTAAAGGGATTCTTAAATGTTTGAGGGTTCTGGATTATGGAAGCAGTGAAATTATTTTTTCCTGGCTCTGATAGCTGGGTGCTTTGATTGGTTAATGACATTTAGTCAAACCTGCCATAAAGGCTTGAAGTAGCTTCAGATGACTGTGAGAAGGGATGTGGTACAGTTCCTGACTGCCATAATGTTTCTCCAGTGGTTAAATTGTAACTAGGTTACAGAATGCTTTAGGTTCTTGAGTACCTAACAAATGGGAACTATATATAAATAGTGGGTTTTGGCTAAACTTGCTTAGGTACTTTGGTGGTCAAATTAACCGTACAATATGCTCTATAAATTTTTGTATACATCAGACCTCCCTACATCAGGTCTCCCCATTGCAAAATGTCTGGGTGCTTAATTTTACACACCTGTCTCTATAGGACACTGACCCCAAAAATTTTGTCCATATAGAGTATGGCATCTAACAGTAATGATGGGATTCTTAGTGATTTGCTCTCTTTTTTTTACCTGATTTGATTTGTTTTACAGGTTGGGGGCTTTAATGGAATTAAAGATCTGAAGAGTGTGGAAGTTTTCAACCCTCATTTCAACACGTGGAGCACTTGCTCCCCCATGTTATTACCACGAAGCAACTTTGGAATTGTGGTACAAAAACAAAACATAAGTTCTGCAATAAATATAACAGCTGTTTATATGTACAATCACATCATCATCATGATTTAGGGCTTTTTTTAACGGGTTTGCCATATTAGCGACTTTAGCTACACCTAGCTATATTCGATTTTTGATCAGATTTTCATATAACCCCAAATGCCATAAGATGGAAGCTTTGAATAGAAGTGTCTGCTAAATGACTAAATGTACTGCAAATTGATTGTTTTGCATTCTTTTCATACTTTTACCTTCCACTAGAGGGAGCCATGACCATTCATTCATTACCTTGCGCTTTATCCTCTATTAGGGTCGCCGGGGAGGTTCCCCATGCCCATCCAGGGGAGAACGTTTCGGGAGCTGGGCATATACACACAGGACAGGGCGCCAATCTATCGCTGGGCACACACTCACACACACAAACACACTCTACATGGGGCAATTTGGAGAACTTAATTGACTTGATCCATGTTTTTGGACTGTGAAAGGAAAACAGAGAACCCGGAGGAAACCCACACGGACACGGGGAGAACATGGAAACTCCACCCAGATGGGGATTAGAACCGGGAATCCCTAGTGCTGAGAGGCAAACGTGCTAACCATGCCGCCCGAGACATGACCATCCATCCATTATTTTCCCCATGCCCATCCAGGGGAGAACATTTCGGGCTATGGGCAGATTCACCCAGGACAGGACGCCAATCTATCGCTGGGCACACACAAAAAACACATTCTATATGGTGTAATATGGAGAATTCAATTGACCTTGAGCCATGTTTTTGGACTGTGGGATGAAACCAGAGAACACAGAGGAAACCCACGCAGACACCGGGAGAACATGGAAGCTCCATCCAGATTGGGAATCAAACTGCGCTGAGAGGCAAACATGCTAATAGACATGACATGACCAATAGTTTGAAAATAAATGATGTCGTCATTATTATATAGATGATGTCATTATTATAATAAGAAATTATGTCCTGGCGGCACGGTGGCTTAGTAGTTAGCACGTTTGCCTCTCAGCACTAGGGATTCCCGGTTCGAATCCCCATCTGGGTGGAGTTTCCATGTTCTCCCTGTGTCCGCGTGGGTTTCCTCCGGGTTCTCTGGTTTCCTCCCACAGTCCAAAAACATGGATCAAGTCAATTGAGTTCTCCAAAATTGCCTCATGTAGAGTGTATTTGTGTGCGTGTGTGAGTGTGTGCCCAGCGATGGATTGGTGCCCTGTCCTGGGTGTATCTGCCCAGCGCCCGAGACGTTCTCCCCTGGATGGGCATGGGGAACCCCCCCGTGACCCTAATATAGGATAAAGCGGAAGATAATGAATGAATGAATTAATTAATTAATTAAATTATGTCCTGATATTTAGAAAATATTGTATTTATATAGAGATGCTCAAACAAATGTTTTTTGATTTATCCAGCTTTTGTTTTTTTTTGTTTTTTTGTAATTTTTCTCTGTTCTTAGGTGATGGATGAGCACTTGTATGTAGCTGGCGGCTCAAATGGAAATAGATGGACCTCCAAAACTGAGTACTATGATGAGAAAACTGATAAATGGTACAGAACCATGAGCTTTGAGTTTTTAAACTTTTTTTTAATAGAACTTATTCTTGCTTTCTATCAGAATAGTTGTGAGATGAGTTGTGATTGGTTGAGAGCTGGAATCATTGCACCCAAAAAAAAGTTTTCAAGTTACCAAACAGTGTCTGCATACGAGCCATCCATTATCTTCCGCTTTACCCTCTACTAAGGTCACGGTGGGGTTTCCCATGCCCATCCAGGGGAGGCCCATTCAGGCGCTGGGCAGAAAAAGGCACCAATCTATCACTGTACACACACGCACTCACACAAACACACTTTATATGGGGCAATTTGGAGAATTCAATTGACCTTGATCCATGTTTTTGGACTGTGGGAGGAAACCGGAGAACCCGGAGGAAACCCATGCAGACACGGGGAGAACATATAAACTCCACCCAGATGGGGATTTGAACTGGGAAACCCTAGCACTGAGAGGCGAACGTGCCAACAACTAAGCCACCGTGCCACCCTGGTAGTTATTATATAATTGTTATTAATAAAATGGTCACACTCATTTAAGCACATGGTTTCTCTTATCATTGCTATGCTGATGACACTTAGCTTCATTTGTCTTTTGTCCCTGACGACACCACAATCTCAAATTTGATATCTGCCTGCCTCACCGACAGAGCTTCTAAACCCTCAATTCATCATGACCTGACCTTCCAAATCTCTGATCATGTGACCAAAACTGCCCATTCCTGCAGATTCCTTCTTTACAACATCAGGAAGATCAGACCTTTCTTGACTGAACATGCTTCTCAGCTGTTAGTTCAAGCCCTCGTCCTATCCCGGCTTGATTATTGTAATGCAAGCAACGCCGCTCTCCCAGCTTCCACAATCAGACCTCTACAACTAATTTGGAACTCTGCAGCTGGACTTGTATTGAACCAGCCCAAGAGAACTCATGTCACTTCATTACTCATTTCTCTCCAGTGGCTCCCTGTAGCTGCTGCATTCAGTAAAAGTCACTGACTCTGGCCTACAAGAACATTCCTGGATCTGTCCCTTCTTACCTTCACTATATCTTTTCAAAATACACTCCGGCTCGTTCACTTCGCTCGAGTGATGATTGCCGCCTGGTGGTTCCACCTCACCGAGGAGCTAATTCTCACTCCCAGATTTGGGAAGTATCTTCCCAACTCTGTCCATAAGGCAGTGTAACTTGGCATTTTAAACAAACTACTGAAGACGCATCTTTTTAACAAACACCTGGTGTAAAAAAAAGGGGGGGGGGGGGTGCAGGATCATATAATAATCAGGTTTGGTAATTCTACAGTGTAGCTGGTTTTCTTCATAACTACTTACTTGTGGTGTTCTCATTTGTAAGTCGCTTTGGATAAAAGCACCTGCTAAATGTAATATAAATGACTAAATATAAATGGGGCGGCACGGTGGCTTAGTGGTTAGCACGTTCGCCTCTCAGCGCTAGGGATTCCCGGTTCGAATCCCCATCTGGGTGGAGTTTCCATGTTCTCCCCGTGTCCGTGTGGGTTTCCTCCGGGTTCTCCGGTTTCCTCCCACAGTCCAAAAACATGGATCAAGTTAATTGAGTTCTCTAAATTGCCCCATATAGAGTGTGTTTGAGTGTGTGAGTGTGTACCCAGCGATGGATTGGCGCCCTGTCCTGGGTCTATCTGCCCAGCGCCCGAGACGTTCTCCCCTGGATGGGCATGGGGAACCCCACCGCGACCCTAATAGAGGATAAAGCGGGAGATAATGAATGAATGAATGAATAAATATAAATGTAAATGTATGGTTAGGTATACTGTATTTCTTGCTGTTGACATGTGAACGTAAATTAAAAGTGTGCAGTCTGCCACCCATACACCGCTGGGGAAACAATTTAAAATCACTAAAATAATTACTCTAAAATATGTGTTAAGTGTATAATTCATTTTAAGACATAATTGCATTTACGCTGTCTGCTACGGAGCCCCTAAAGAAAAATATTTATATATAACTCACACATTAACTCACATAAATTTTGCGAGATATCGCAATAGTTATATATATATATATATACAGTTGTGATCAAATTTATTCAACCCCCACTGAAATAAAGTGTTTTGGCCAGTTTGACATTGATTTGGATCATTTCAGTCATCTTATTTACAATTATATCAAAGAGGCACTTATAAATTAGACAAATATAACATAATATTTATGATGGAATAACCACAAATGTCTTTACTGTGCTCACATCATTATCAGTTTTATTCAACCCCCTAGTGACATTATTTTTTAGTACTTAGTACAACATCCTTTTCCAGTTATGACAGCTTTCAAGCGTAAAGCATAGCTTGACACAAGTGTCTTGCAGCGACCTATGGGTATCTTAGCCCATTCTTCATGGGCAAAAGCCTCCAGTTCAGTCACATTCTTAGGCTTGCGCACTGCAACTGCCTTCTTTAGGTCCCACCAGAGGTTCTCAATTGGATTTAAGTCTGGTGATTGCGATGGCCCACTCTAGAATGTTCCAGCCTTTCATGTTCAACCATGCTCTAGTGGACTTGGATGTGTGCTTCGGATCATTGTCCTGTTGGAAGGTCCAACGTCTCCCAAGCCGCAGGTTTGTGACTGACTCCATCACATTTTCCTCCAAGATCTCCTGGTACTGAAGGGAATTCATGGTACCCTGCACACGTTGAAGCTTTCCTGTACCATTAGAAGCAAAACAGCCCCAAAGCATAATTGACCCCCCGCCATGCTTCACAGTAGGCAAGGTGTTCTTTTGTTCATAAGCCTGGTTCTTCCTCCTCCAAACATAGCGCTGGTCCATTGTCCCAAACAGTTCTAATTTAGTTTCATCTGACCACAGTACACTGTCCCAAAACCTTTGTGGCCTGTCCACATGACTTTTGGCATACTGCAGTCGACTTTTCTTGTTCTTTGGAGTCAGCAAGGGGGTGCGCCTGGGAGTTTTGGCATGGAGGTCTTCGTTATGCAGTGCGCGCCTTATTGTCTGAGCTGAAACTTCAGTGCCCACATCTGACAGGTCTTTTTTCAGTTCCTTAGCAGTCACGCGGGGATTTTTCTCCACATTACGCTTCAGGTAGCGCACAGCAGTCGCGGTCAGGATCTTCTTTCTGCCACGACCAGGTAACGTTTCCACTGTGCCCTTTAACTTGAACTTGCGAATGATACTTCCGATAGTGTCTCTTGGAATATTTAACAACTTCGCAATCTTTTTATATCCATTGCCATTCTTGTGAAGAGCAATAACCTCTTCTCTTGTCTTCTGGGACCATTCTCTTGCCTTCACCATGCTTGTAAACACACCAGTAGATGTCTAGAAGGAGCTGAGTATCACAGTCCTTTTAAATCTGCCTAATTGGTGCTTATCATGCTTGATTGCTGCTCGTTGACATCCACAGGTGTTTTCAATACCTGATTGAAAACACTGGAATGAACCTCTGTTCTTATGAGTGGTAGTTGTAAAGGGGTTGAATAATTGTGTCAATGAAGAAATCACAAAAAGGCCATTTAATACTTTATGACAAAAACAATTGATGCTATCTTAGTTGCATTTAGTTCTTTAACAAGTCCTTGTAAGATTTCATTATGAACACAATTACAAATGTGCACTGAATTCCATAAAACCCTTCGCAGCATTGGGGGTTGAATAAATTTGATCACAACTGTATATATATATATATATATATATATATATATATATATATATATATATATATATATATATAGTATAGCAATGGACATTAAGTGAAGTGGGGGAACTACGAGCACACGACAAAATATCTCGCATCGTCTGGGATTGTAGTGTTAAAGGGTTAATATTCAATCTTTGTGCTTTGCTGCAGGTTCAACTTAAAGAATATGAATTTTGTAAGCTTTGGATTAGCTTGCAGCGTGATCTCGTCTCTTCCCAACATCACAGACTACACTCACTAGGAGCCCAACACGACCTGAACTGCATCCACTGACTACCCCATCTTTTCTATAAACAAGCAAATGCCAGGGAGTATCATTTTCACTGTCACTTCAGCTTTCTCTTCCGGTTTTCAGGCTTACAATGTTTGAAGGATTAATATTTTATGTTTTGTTTTTGTTCAATAATAGTCAGTTGTTTTGGTTCAATTTATTCAGTGGCACAGCAGGCTACTGCCCAGACACAACTAGTCAGGGTGCTGGTCAGCACCTCTGTAGTAACAAGGTGAACAGCATCAGGCTCAGGAGCCAGTGCACAGAGAGATGACACTGTTTTTGTTTTGCTTCAATCATATCACATATAATAACAACAAAGTGATGTTCAGTTAAACAAAATTAACTTCAGTGACATTGTAAAGATACATGAGGCTGAGGTTGGTTTGCTTTTGCAGTGTGGCATGAGGAGAACAATGCAGTGCAAGGTCCAGATGCATTGCAACAGGAACCACACCATAAAACAAAGTAAGGTTTGTACATACACACACACACACACGCGCACACACACACACACACACACACACATATATATATATATTCATTCATTCATTCATTATCTTCCGCTTTATCTTATATTAGGGTCGGGGGTTTCCCCATGCCCATCCAGGGGAGAACGTTTTGGACGCTGGGCAGATACACCCAGGACAGGGCGCCAATCTATCGCTGCGCACACACTCACGCACACATACTCACTCTACATGGGGCAATTTGGAGAACTCAATTGACTTGATCCATGTTTTTTGACTGTGGGAGGAATCCGGAGAACCCGGAGGAAACCCACGCGGACACGGGGAGAACATGGAAACTCCACCCAGATGGGGATTCGAACCGGGAATCCCTAGTGCTGAGAGGCGAACGTGCTAACCACTAAGCCACCGTGCCGCCGCTATATATATATAGAGCTGAAATAGAGCTGAAATCTTTACAGCAGATGGAATTGACTGCAAGAGAGCATCTAAAACTAGATCTCTAAAGAAACTGTACAAAAACAGACAAAATCTACTGAAATCATTCAACAATTAGAAGCTTTTTCTCAGTTATATCCATTTCATATCTGTTTCTTGGTTGGATTGAAGTTTTTAAAAATAACAACTGTAGTATCTTTATGTAAGTGATGTGTTTCTGCACTGACCGCATTTTACAAATGACATGGTCCCTGGTTGGTACCTATCACTGTCACTGCGATTCTGGCTATACTAGCGGATTTACTCAGATAAATGAACTGAATCGGGATTTTAACAAAATATAAATATTGTAGTTTGTTCATTAATTTATGTGAAGTATACTATCAGGGCGCACACAGTGGCTTAGTGGTTTAGCATATTCTTCTCTCAGTGCTAGGGATTCCTGGTTCAAATCCCAATCAGGGTCAAGTTTCCATGTTCTTCCCTAAGCCACCGTACTGCCCTGAGACATAAACAATAGTTTGAAAATAAATTATGTTATATAATATAATACATAATATGTTAATTTACAATAAGAAATTATGTTCTGACATTTTGAAAATTAACAAAATATTGTATTTAAACAGAGATGCTCAAACATATGTGTTCTTTGTGATATTGGTCTCATCAGTCTTCTGTTTTTCTGTTGTTTGTGATTTTTAAAAGATCTCAAGTGATGGATGAGCGCTTATACGTTGTCGGCAGCTCAAACGGAAATAGATGGGCCTCGAAGTCTGAGTGCTATGATGAGAAAACTGATAAATGGTACAGAACTATGAGCTTTGAGTTTAAACTTTTTAATAGACTCCATTCTTGCTTACTAGCAAAATTGTTAGCTCTGAGAGCTGGAACCATTATAACACAAAATAAATCAAAAAGTGCTTTAGTTACCAAAAAGTGTCTGCATACATTTGGTCATGTAGTATGTAGGATGTGTCAGACAGGATGACGTGAATGAAGGTTTAAAGGGTTAATACTTAATCTTTGTGCTTTGTTGCAGGTTCAACATGCAGGTTATGAATGTTGAAAGCTTTGGACTAGCTTGCTGTGTGATCTCGGCTCTTCCCATCATCACAGACTACTCGTCTCACCAGAAGCCCAACACGACCTAAACTGCATCTTTTCTATGAACAAACAAATGCCAGGGAGTATCATTTTCACTGTCACTTCAGCTTTCTCTTCAGGTTTTCAGGTTTATAATTTTTGAAGGATTAATATTTAATGTTTTGCTTTGGTTCAATAATTTTTTACTCAGAGGCATAGCAGGCTACTGCCCAACTGGTCAGGATGCTGGTCAGCACGTCTGTAGTAACAGGGTGAACAGTATCAGGCTCAGGACGCAGCCCTAAGAGGAGCCAGTGCTCAGAGAGATGACACTAGAGACATTAGGGGTGTTGGGGTATGATGGAATTGAACAGTAAGCTGAAGTCCTGAAACTTTCAGAACTGTATTCATTCTATTTTCCACCTGCGACCGTGTGGCCACGTCCACATCCATTGATATTTGCTGACGACACTTTTTTGTGTTTTGTGTTTGTTTTTTCTGATCTCCAACAACAATGAGAGGGTCTACCTGGAGAAGATCACATGCCTGTAAACCTGGTGTCAGGATAATACTTCTACTCAACATCAGCAAGACAAAAGAGCTGATAGTGTACTGCAGCAGGAAACAGATGAGCTACCACCCTGTGACAATGAACACTGCCACAGTGGAAAGAGTGGAGAGCTTAAAGTAGTTATTAACACATATCTTGTGTCATATTAATTATTACATAGATGTATATGTGCCCAGCGATGGCTTGGCACACTGTCCTGGGTGTATCTGCCCAGCGCCCGAAACGTTCTCCCCTGGATGGGCATCCCCCCCCTCCCCCCACGACCCCGGTTAGAGGATAAAGAGGAAGGTAATGGATGGATGGATAGATAGATGTATATGCTGTTATAACACAAATCTTATACAAAACAAATGTATGTTTATGTAATTTATTAGTCTTTAACCCTATGTATAAAATCACAACCAAAGAATAAAATGAGTGAAAATTACTTTACTAATTCTATCCGACAAATACAAAAGTACATACATCTTTGCTGTAGTTGGATGTTACTGCAAACAAACATGTTTCCTGGGATAAGAATTATTATATGATTACATAGGTTACTTACATTCTCTTAAAAAAAGTCTTGTACCAAGTCATTTATACAACTGCACAGTAAGGCCAACCAAAAACCCAATGCAGCTGTCCTGTACAGAAGTCCAGAGAGTTAGAAAAATTGTCCAAATGTTATACAGTAATTATTTTTGTTATTATCACAATGTAAGAAAACTTGTTTTCTCGTGAACAAGACTTATTTTTGAGCAACCGGAGAAGTGGCAGGAGAGTCATGTCAATACACCTGACACAGGGAGCGCTATAATGGCAGATAAGTATTTTTATTTTTACTTAAACACATAAATAAAATGTATCATGGGCTGTGTTTTTTATGTCAGTTGGGTTTGAAATATGTACATAATAATTAAAGAACCTTGAACCAATAATAACAATGTTATTTTCACCTGTTTGCTGCCTCAGACTCTCAGAAGGCACAGGGGAAGCTTTGTTTTCTTTAAAAAGAAATGTGCATCCATAGAGCTCATAAGTGTTATTATTAAACCACAAAAATATTTACCCCATAAAAGTTATCACAAAATTGCCCTTACTACTAAATGTAATAAGATTCAGAACCATCCATCCATCCATTATCTTCCGCTTTATTCTCTGCTAGGGTCTACTGGGGGGGGGGGGGGGTGCCCATGCCCATCCAGAGGGGGTCCCCATGCCCTTCCAGAGGAGAATGTTTCGGGCGCTAGGCAGATACACCCAGGACAGGACGCCGATCTATCAATGGGCACACACTCACTCACACAGACACACCTCTATATGGGGCAATTTGTAGAATTCAGTTGACCTTGATCCATGTTTTTCAACTGTAGGAGGAAACCGGAGAACCTGGAGGAGACCCACATGGACACAGGAAGACTCCACAGAGATTGGGATTCGAACCTGGACTCAGGTACCTGGACTAAGCCAATGTACCACATTCAGAAACATAATAGATAAATTTAAATTAACATATATCTATTTAAATATATCTATATAAAGCATTTTTGCACTAAATTCTACACCCCCCATCGGCCTGTTGCAATATAATGTAGCTTTGCCCAATGTAAATAACCTTACTATATGTATATAGAGTGTGTGTTTTTCTTATATTTATATTTTTATTATTACCATATTTACTTTTTCTTACTCATCCAGGGTGGACGGCAAAGTAAGAATTTCATTGCACAGGGAAACATGTTTCTACATGTGCATATGACAATAAAAGCTTTGAAACTCTTGAATCTTATGTAAATAAAATAAATAATATTTTTTTGTCCGTGAACACTTACTATACATTCATTCATTCATTCATTCATTCATTCTCTTCCACTTTATCCTATATTACGGTCGCGGGGGGGTTCCCCATGTCCATCCAGGGGAGAACGTTTCGGGCGCTGGACAGACCCAGGACAGGGTGCCAATCTATCGCTGGGCACACACACACAGACATGCACACAAACACACTACATGGGGCAATTTGGAGAACTCAATTGACTTGATCCATGTTTTTGGACTGTGGGAGGAAACCAGAGAACCCGGAGGAAACCCACGCGGACACGGGGAGAACATGGAAACTCCACCCAGATGGGGATTCGAACCAGGAATCCCTAGTGCTGAGAGGCGAAAATGCTAACCACTAAGCCACTGTGCCGCCCTTACTATACATGAAATTATAAAAAGAAAAATATTGATTTGTGGTTTACAGCATGTAATTTTAAGAATACATACTCACTGAAGACATTTTATATTTATTTGCATTAATAAAAAAAAAATTGGGGAGGTGGTTCATCAGTAGCAGCATTAAAATGAAATTTAAGTTAATGTGTCAGGCGCATGTCCGCTAGGGCAAAAACAAAGCGCTGTAGCACAGAAAGGATCCAGGAGGCGAGGGTAAATGAAGCGAATTTATTAAAATTGACACTTAGAATCATGAGTCGAACACACGTGGCTACTACTATAATGCCGGAGCGCCGAAGCAACGGAAACGGAAAGAATATAAACGAAAACCCAAACCACGTTTCAAATGCCAAAGCATGTGAAAACCAAATGCCACACATTTGCCAGCCTTGGCAAATGCCACACATTTTTTTTACCTGCCTTTTGTTTAGTGCTGGCTTCTGGGCAATGATTCGACCACGGAGGCCATTTCAAGACAGAATCCTACAAACTGTTCTAGTTGACACAGGGACTAGAAGTGACCAGGCCTGGTGGAGCTCTGCTGCAGTGGAAGAGGAACAAACAAACTTTACTCCTGAGCAGTTGTCTTGTGGGGTCTGGGCTTGTCAAAAACATCTCCATTCTCTTCAAATCTTTTTTAAATTCTTTTTACTTGACGCTGAGACACATTAAAGGTGCCAGCCACCTCTGCAGTGGATTTGGTCTTCAGCGTCTTGATAATCAAGGATTTGGTCACAGGATGGATTTTTGGCATGTTGCTTTTGTTTCCACAACATGGATAAGCGACAGAACTTATGTCAGGGACTGTAATTCAAGATGATTTCTACAGTTCATCTAGATTTTCACCAAAAATTCTGTAAGAGTGATTCAGAACCTTTAGATGCTGTAAAAGAAAAAGAAAAGAAAAACTTTATTAGATTTATTACAGTGCTAATAAGCAATACACACACACAGTTACTCCTACATTTGAGTCTTATTATTAAATCATGTTAAATCTACATGATGTTCAATAATATATTAAACATATCATTGGCGTCAATGTTCTGTTCAACCTCTCTAAAAAATATTCTAAAGCATGTGTAGGGAATTGATCAGATTGAGTTAAAGCTGATTTATGAGATGAGATAGTGATATTGAATGAGATGATGTAGTTGTACTTCTTACTGAATTAAGTGAAAGGAATGAATTTTGATTTTATTTAACATGATGTGAAAGTTTGTTTTTTAAATAAATTTGTAACTTTATGAATTAAATTTCTTTTGATTTAAATGAAAATGAAAATTATTCTTATTTAGGGGCGGCACGGTGGCTTAGTGGTTAGCACGTTCGCCTCTCAGCACTAGGGATTCCCGGTTTGAATCCCCATCTGGGTGGAGTTTCCATGTTCTCCCTGTGTCCGCGTGGGTTTCCTCCGGGTTCTCTGGTTTCCTCCCACAGTCCAAAAACATGGATCAAGTCAATTGAGTTCTCCAAATTGCCCCATATAGAGTGTCTGTGTGAACCCCCCCCCCCATGACCCTAGTAGAGGATAAAGTGGAAGATAATGGATGGGATGGATGGATTCTTATTTAGGATTAAATCTATTACATATTTAATTAGCCATTTCTCAGCCCGGCTTTGCCCAGGCTTATGATGAAATTTCTTAGAAACATTGTAAACAATAAGTTACATGTTATTAGTCATTTCTTTGTTCGTTTGTGGTTGTTTGTGGTGGTTGTGAAGAGTACGTATATAAACTTCCACAGTATCCCAAAGAGAAACTATGTTAAATGTTGTGGTTATTGAAGGAACGGAATGGATTTGTATAGGAAACACACAGACATATACTGTATGGACTTTTGCCCTTATTTATAAGACTATAGTTTTATATAAATTAATAACTCACTTTAGTTTCTCCAGTTTATAATTTGGATTGTTCTGTAGATCAGACAGCATCTCCACTCCTAAACGTCCCGGTTTATTACCATGCAGATCAAGTTCTTTTAGGTTTGATGATGGATTTGATCTCAGAGCTGAAGCCAGAGAAGTAAATCCATCATCTGTTATACTGCATGCTACCAACCTGCAAAGAAAAAAGAAAAATCTTATAATAAAAACTAAACACACAATCAGTTCTATAAGAGAAGATTAAGAGATCTATATTCATACATGAGTATCTTTAGTTTACAGTGTGGACTTTTCAGTCCAGAAGATAGAAGCTTCAATCCTGAATCCTGCAGTTTGTTTTTATTCAAATTGAGTTCTATCAGACTGGAGGAGTTTAAACTGAACAGAACTGACAGAACCGAACAACTTTCCTCTGTTAGGTTACAATTTTTTAACCTGTGAGAGAAATGACAATTCATTAGATGACTGATGTCTCAAAAACACTTTATTATTTTCTGTACTAAGAATTAAAGGAACTATCTTCTGCTTTATCCTATATTGGGTTCGCGGGGGGGTTCCCTATACCCATGGCTGGGCACACACTCACTCACACTGTATATGGGGCAATTTGGAAAACTCAATTGATCCATGTTTTTGGACTGTGGGAGGAAAGCGGAAGAAACCCACACAGACAACATGGAAACTCCACCCAGATGGGGATTCAAACCAGGAACCGCTAGCGGTGAGAGGCGAAAGTGCTAACCACTAAGCCACCGTGCCGCCCTAAATGGACATTATTCTGAAATAAATGTAAATAATAAAAAAATACCATAACATTTTTATCATTTATTTTACATAATTAATAATAATTAGGAAATTGATCTAACCCCAGTTTCTTCAGTTTACAATGTGGATTCTTCAGTCCAGCAGAGAGAAGCTTCACTCCTGAATCCTGTAGATTATTCCAATTCATGTTCAGTTCTATAAGACTGGAGTTTAAACTGAGAACTGAGGACAGAACTGAACAACTTTCTTCTGTTAGATTACAATCATCCAAACTGTCAGGAAAATTTCGATCCATTAAAACATTTATAGTGGAAAAAAATCATGTTAACAGAAGTCCTAAATGTTTAATCTATTAAGACATTAGAAAAGAATTAATAATATCACCTTAGTATTTTCAGTTTACAATGTGGGCTCTTCAGTCCAGCAGAGAGAAGCTTCACTCCTGAATCTTGCAGATTATTGTTATTCAGGTACAGTTCTATCAGAGTGGAGTTTAAACTTAGAACTGAGGACAGAACTGAACAACTTTTCTCCATTAAATTACATTGATACAACCTGTAAAATATGTAAACAAATCATTCACACAGATATACATATACACCAGTGATTCTCAATTATTTTCTGTTAAGCCCCCCCTAGGAAGAAGTAAACTTTTTGGGCCCCCCCCCACATAACAAAATGGGATGAAAAAGTATTTTTACACGCCCACTGTAGTATCATTTGGCTATAAATTTGTTCTAAGTACAACTCTTTTATAACAATGTCTCCTTATTAACAATAAAGAAAATAAAAAAGAAAGAAATATAGATCAACTTAGAACAAATAAACATTTTATTAACTTTGTTTTTTAGTTTGTAACAGAAACGAATGAAATCCTTATTTAAACTAGAAACATTTTTGAACTGACTGGCATTTCATACTGAAAAATGAAAATAAATAAAATTAACAAATAATAATAAATTCAAATTCATCAGCAATATTAATTCAGGAGCACAATTTATTAACACTTTAACCTACAAAACTAAAATGAATACGACAATTTGTGCTGTTTTTTTTTTTAATCAAAATGAGGAAATCGGAACTAATGTCTCTAACGCGCCCGTTTTACAGCACAGCTTTTCTGAAGCAGCTTTCATAAAGCGTTAATATTTGCTGGTTATACGCGTCACGTTTTCGATTAAAAAAACTCAGCTTAACTCAGGTTATCAGCGTGAATGGGGTGTAATGTCTTTAAGTGACGCCTTCATTTATTTGGCTTCACGCTGTCCGCTGCCAACATTTAAAGACACAGAAGACACACCGGTCTTTCTTCGTCTCCCACCTCAGTTACCGTAAGCCAAGCGCTACATACAGAGTTCGACAAATTTCCTCGTTTTAAACTTTCGAACTTTTTGTGTTGGACAGAACTGAACAACTTTTCTCCATTAAATATTTCTCCATTTGATTTTGAGGGTTTGTTCATTACACTTAATATCACTTGCTCTGTGATATATCACTTGCTCTGTGATAGGCACCGCACCCCACTATTTGAGAAGCACTGATATACACACATACATTAAATTAAGTTTATATTTAATAAATAACCCTTAAGTGGTCTATAAATAAACCATATGGGGTCACTACTGTGTGTCTCTGAATTAGTGTCTATCCAGTTCAAGCTTTGATAAGATCAAGATTTATATTAAGACGGTCTGCTTCAAAATCAACATTCAAGTGTCATGTGAATCCTGTTAGCAGCTTTAAAAATATGAGCACGGTAGCTGCCACACATTAGCCAGAGCCGTGTGAGGTGCATTAATTAACCATAATCAAAGTCCATCAAGGGCGACGCAGAGTTCACATCTCAGCGCTAGGGATTCCCGGTTCAAATCCCAATCCCAGTCCTGGGTGTATTTGCTCAGTGCCAGATATGTTCTCCCCTGGATCTGCATGGGGAAACCCCCCCCCCCCCCCCACGACCATAGTAGAGGATAAAAGCGGAAGATAATGGATGGATATTGGATGGAAAAAGCTTATATAAATAATCAATTTAATTCAAATGAATTAAGGACCTCCAACCTTTTAGTTCAAATCGAATGGTGTGTAGTGGAGTACGGTTACACCTCTTTCCCATGATTTATTCACAATAATGCACATCAAGCACCTTATTGCTTTTATAAAACGGTTACAAACACACTGTAAAAAAAGGTTTGATTCATAAATCTGTTTAATTTAAGAAAAATCTTTATTAAACTTGTCAAACCGCAACGTATTGTAGTCCAGTTTTTAAAGTGAATGCTGGCTGCAGAGTAACAGGATTCCAGTTTCTCTACAATCAAACACTGCCTTTTAATGGCGAAATTACAGAACACAGTTTATAAAAATTGGGAAAATAGTGTATTGTATATGACACATGGATACAAATGTGAAGCGGTCAGAGGCGGGAATTATTGTCAAATTCCTCAACCAATCAGATTTAAGAATCAGAACTTGTCAAGTATAAAAATTACCGTGTTATGTGAGGGGAAAGGATACAGATAATTTACAGAATACACAATATACACAAAATCAGGTCACAGAGTAACACGGCAACATGATGACTAAGATTAAATACAGCAATTTTACTAAAATAACTACAACTCAGTTGAACCTTAAACGAGAGCACAACATGAGAACCACCCCATAGCTTTATGTAGGGTGGCACGGTGGTGTAATGGTTAACACCCCCCCTCAGCATTACATTACATTGCATTTAGCAGATGCTTTTATCCAAAGCGACTTGGATAAAGCGACAAATGAGAACATTACAAGTCAGAAGTTGGAAAACCAACTATCAGCACCCGGGATCCAGGTTTAAATGATAATCTAGGTGGAGTTTCCATGTTCTCCCCGTGTCAGGGTCAGCCACCACAGTCCAAAAACATGGATACAAGGTGAATTGGCTATAAAAGTATAAAAGTGTGTGTCCGTGTGAGTTAGTGTATACCCAGTGATTAATTGGTGCCCTGTCCTTGGTGTATCCACCCAGCGACCAAAACACCCCTTCCCTACACAACCCTAAGCAGAGGATTAGGAGACCATAGGACAAGATAGCATTTCATGTAAATTGCTATATTCGAAGTGAGATGTAAAAATATTTCCTCCACTGTTTACACTGACATCTATAATCAAGCATGTGTAATGATTAAAGAGTGATGATCTCACCTCAGTATCTTCAGTTTACAGTGTGGATTTTTCAGTCCAGCAGAGAGAAGCTTCACTCCTGAATCCCGCAGTTCATAATTGTTACTGAGGTTCAGTTCTATCAGACTGGAGGACTTTAAACTGATAACTGAGGACAGAACTGAACAACTTTCCTCTGTTAGATTACAACAGTGCAACCTGTGAGAGAAATGTTGATCCATTGGAAAACTGATTAATGACTTTTATATTTAAATTTATAAAAGGTGACACAAATAAAGGAACATTATTATGAGATCATGTGATACAACTATACAGAGCTAGAACTCTTAGAAGAACTGATGATGTCACAAAGGTTCCTGTATGAAAGACCAGAACATGAACTAAAATCTAAAGATGATGTTGATGTTGTAAATAATAGTCATTTAGCTCCCGTATAAAAAATTCCTGACCTCACTTCTTATATCTAGTGATCCAGTTACACAAACACCATTTCTCCCTCAGTCTCCAAACTTTCAAACATCCAGCACTGATAACTTTCCTCCTTTAATTTATTTTTTACCTTCCCCACATCTCTCTTTATTCTTGATTGCTGCAAAAGGATTTGTAGTAGCTTACAATGTCAACTAAGCACCATATTGTCCACAATGCAATGCAGTATGAAGCATCTCACAAGGCATCATCAAAGAAACTAACAGACATGTGAAGATGTGCAGGATGAACTTTCTGAACGTACTGATAGAAATACATCACATTCTTATTTAGAAGTCAGTTTTATAATAATAATAATAATAATAATAATAATAATAGATTTATTTGTAACACACTTTTCATTATGTACAATCTCAAAGTGCCACAACAATGGCAAAGATCCAACACTAAAAAATCATTAAATATTATATATGTATCAATGCATCAACAATTATATGCTTTTTTAAAAAGGAAAGTCTTGAGCAGAGCTTTAAAAATGTCCAGGCTCTGCACTGACCTAAGCTGGACCGGAAGTTCCAGAGATGTGGTGCAGCTGAGCAAAAGGCTCAGTCCCCCATAGTTCGAAGTCTATTGGGGGGCACCTGAAGGAGCATGCTGCCTGTTGATCTAAGGGTGCGGATTGATGTTTGGGGGGTGAGAAGTTCCTGTAGGTATGATGGGACTTGACCAGTAATACATTTGTAAGTAAGCAGAAGAATTTTATATTCTATCCGAGATGAAACAGGGAGCCAGTGCAGAGATTTCAGAATATGGGTGATGTGTTCATATTTTCTAACCCTCATTAAGATTCTGGCGGCACTGTTTTGAATATATTGCAATGCCTGGATGTCCTTGCCAGAAATCCCAGTAAAGAGACTATTGCAGTAGTCCAGCCTTGAAGAAGCAAAGGCATGGACAAGTTTTTTGACATCTTTGTGTGTAAAAATAGGACATAATTTTGCAATATTTCGAAGGTGATGAAATGAGTTCTTGCGCAGATGTTTTGATGTGAGTGCTAAAAGTCAGCTGTGGATCAAGCCGAACCCCTAAATTAGTAACTGTAGAGGAGAAAGTATTGCTACAAGTAACATTTGGTTTAAAGTAAACTTGTGGTAATGAACCTGAGGTGAGACCTCAGGAGGTTCAGACACAGATACACCCACAAAAACACTGACACCCACACAGAGCCACACACACCCATACACAGGTGGTTCAGTTACTAATCCAGATTTTGAGGGAAAAGTGCTATAGATGAGGGCGGCACGGTGGCTTAGTGGTTAGCACGTTTGGCTCTCAGCACTAGGGATTCCCGGTTCGAATCCCCATCTGGGTGGAGTTTTCATGTTCCCCCCGTGTCCGCGTGGGTTTCCTCCGGGTTCTCCGGTTTCCTCCCACAGTCCAAAAACATGGATCAAGTCAAGTGTGTATGTGTGTGTGAGTGTGTTCCCAGCGATGGATTGGCGCCCTGTCCTGGGTGTATCAGCCCAGCGCCCGAAACGTTCTCCCCTGGATGGGCATGGGGAACCCCCCTGCGACCCTAAAATAGGATAAAGCGGAAGATAATGGATGGAAGTGGAAGACGTGAGAGAAAATTAGAGACTGATGATGTCATGAAGTCACACAGAAACATACACATACAAACACGCAGACAAACACCCACACACAGAGCCCTTTTAAAATCAGTGTGTATGTGTATAAATGTAAATCAGTAACTCACTGTAGTTTCTCCAGCTTACAGATCGGATCCATCAGTAGATCAGACAGAAGCGTCATTTTTGAATCTGTGATTTTATTAGAGTTCAGATTCAGTTCTTTGGGGTTTGATGATAATGAATTTGGATTTGATTTCAGAGCTGAAACCAGAGCAGCCACACCTTCATCTGTGATCCTGTATCCATCCAAACTGCAGAGAAAAGAAAATGTTTGAAACTTTGATTTTTTTTTTTTTTTCTTTCTTCATTTCTTCAAAAGCGTTTCTGTGTCTCTGTGTTCATATCACATACTGAATATAAAAGAGACAGAACATTTGCCTCAGATGTTTTGAGGTTAACTTATCAATGGAAAAGTCAATAGGGTGACTGACCAAATAACACATTCACCCCTTCAGACTAAGTCACCTGAATGTTTATCAGAAATAACAAAACTGCAAATTTATCAACATCCATCGATCCATCCATCATCTTCCACTTTATCTTCTACTAGGGCAGGGGGGTTCCCCATGCCCATCCAGAGGAGAACGTTTCGGGCGCTGGGTAGATACACTCAGGACAGGATGCCAATCTATCACTGGGCACACACTTACTCACAGACACGCTCTATATGGGGCAATTTAGAGAATTCAATTGACCTTGATCCATGTTTTTGGACTGTGGGAGGAAACTGGAGAACCTGGAGGAAACCCACACGGACACGGGGAGAACATGGAAACTCCACCCAGATTGGGATATGAACTGGAAATCCCTAGCACGGAGAGGCGAATGTGCTAACCCATAAGCCACCATATATATATATATATATATATATATATATATAGTTTATTCTATATTATATTTGTAGTTGTATATTGTAGTTGTAGAACAGGGTAAACGGGGTCCGTGAGCTTTTGTGATATAAATGATAATAAAATTTTCTTGAATCTTGAATCTTGCTTTGCTTTAAAAACTCTAATTGCTGCTCTGTGAAAGTGATGGAGCTGAAGGTTCATTTCAGCAACTAAGGGAACATCTCACCTTAGTGTCTCTGGTACAGACTGTAGAATTTGCAGTGCAGCACAGAGATTCTTAACTTCTGAATCCTGCAGGTTTTTCTCACTCAGTTCCAGTTCTATTGGTCTGGAGGAGTTTGATATGAGAACCGTGGACAGAACTGTACAGAATTCCTCTGATAGATTAACATCACACAACCTGCGAAAGAAATGATGAAGCATCACAACTCTGCTACACAAACACATTAATCACATAAAACTATTAATACTGTAACACATCAAAGACGGCTCTCTGAAGTGTGTCTGTGTGTACACCTGTGTGTGTGTGTAACTCACTGTAGGTTCTTCAGACTACATTTTGGATCCACTAGTAGATCAAACAGCAGTCTGAATCCTAACCATCTGATTGGATTAGAATTCAGATTCAGTTCTTTCAGGTTTGATGATGAATTTGATCTCAGAGCTGAAACCAGAGAAACACAACCTCTATCTGTGATGTTGCAGCCCTTTAACCTGCAGAGAGGAGAAGCGGCGATCTAATCAGAGCTACAAAGAAAGCCATAACCCTCCAAACAATAGAAACCATGTGTGCTTTATGATCAACGTAAAAGGAAGAGGGAACTTTTATCCAACCGACTTACAGGCATCCTAACACAAGTTGTACCATAATGCTTCCCTGGAGAAATGAGAGTTAATGAGTTAATTGAGTTAATTGAGGACCAACATCAGTAACTTCAGCGAATCTTGTATTTGAACTCCCAACCTTCAGATTGCTAGCCCAACATCCTTAACACTGAGCTACCACAAACAAAACCCATTAAGGCCAAAAAGGTTGCAAACTTGTTTTAAAGTAACGTAAAATAGAAAAGTATCAACAAATTTACATAATATACCCATCCATCCATTATCTTCCACTTTATCCTCTACTAGGGTCATGGTGGGGTTCCCCATGCCCATCCAGGGGAGAACGTTTCGGGTGCTGGGCAGATACACCCAGGACAGGGCGCCAATCTATCGCCTGGCACACACTCACTCACACAAACAAGCTCTATCCATCCATCTATTATCTTCCGCTTTACCCTCTATTAGGGTTGTGTGTGTGGGGGGGGTTCCCATGCCCATCCAGGGGAGAACGTCTCGGACGCTGGGCAGATACACCCAGGACAGGGCATCAATCTATCGTTGGGCATACACTCACTCACTTAGACACGCACACAAACACACTCTATATGGGGCAATTTGGAGCATTCAATTGACCTTGATCCATGTTTTTGGACTGTGGGAGGAAACTGGAGAACCCGGAGGAAACCCACGCGGACACGAGGAGAACATGGACACTCCACCCAGATTGGGATTCGAACCTGGAATCCCTAGTGCTAAGAGGCGAACGTACTAACCACTAAGCCACCATGCCACCCAGCAGAGGATCCTTGTTTTTGTATTTTATTTCATTTTTGTCTGTTCCATGATAAGTATGTAAATAAAACCATATTATTAAAAGTAACAATGACAATGTGTTTTTACAGTAGTAAATAATTTGGAAAATAAACTGATTTAAGCTACAAAAAAATTCAACGGAGCCACCTGAGAGCCAAAAGAGTTTGCTCTTTTTAGAGAGCCGAGCCAAAAGAACCGGCTCTCTGAAAAGAGCCGGAATGCCCATCACTAATGTCGCCACAGCTCTGCTCATGCTTGAGCATTTTTTTTGTGTTATCTTTGCTTTGTCAGTCTTTATGCACAATGAATAATAAAGTTTTAGCATTTGCGCTGGTTTGAGTGCTGTTATTTTCACTATTTTTGAGGTTGTCTGCGGGAACTTATATACTCACACAGCTTTTCTGGACTCTTTGATGACAGGCAGCAGTCTGTAACAACATTCCTCTGATGGTTGATATTTCCTCAGATCAAACTCATCCAGCTCCTGATCTGAGTTCAGCAGCACAAACACTAGAGCAGACCACTGAGCAGGAGAGAGTTTAACTCCACTAAGACCATCAGAACCTCCTCTGTTCACATACTTCTGAACTTCCTGTACTAGAGAATCATCATTCAGTTCATTCAGACAGTGGAACAGATTAATGGATTTCTCTGTTGAAAGATTCACCCTGAGCTTCTCCTTAATAAAGTCAGCTGTTTCCTGTGTGATGTCAGAGCTAATTTCTGTCTGCGAAAGAAGATATTGTAGGAGCTTGAGATTTGATTTTACTGAGAACCCAAGAAGAAATCGGAGGTAAAGATCCAGGTGTCCATTCTCACTCTGTAATGCCTCATCTACTGAACCCTTCAGAAAGTCAGACATGTTGGCAGAAGTGTGTGTTTTTATTTTATTTTCAGTAAAGAAACTAAAAAAACTAAAGAAGGCAGCCAGATACTCCTGAACACTCAGATGCACAAAGCTGAAAACCTTCACCGTGTGAAGTTCAAACTCCTCTCTGAAGATCTGGCTGCAGACTCCTGAGTACACTGATGCTTCAGTTACATCTATTCCACATGCTGTCAGATCTTCCTTATAGAAGATCAGGTTTCCATTCTCTAGCTGCTGGAAAGCCAGTTTCCCCAGTTTGAGTATAATCTCTTCATCCTGCTTCTCCTGATACTTTCCTCTAACCATGTTGGTCTGAATGATCAAAAAGTGGGTGAACATTTGAGTTAAAGTTTTGGGGATCTCACCATGTCCTCCTTTAACCAGCATCTTCTCCAGGACAGTGGCGGAGATCCAGCAGAAGACTGGAATGTGACACATGATGTAGAGACTTCTTAATGACCCGATGTGTTTGATGATTGGATCAATCAGACTCTGATCACTGACCTTCTTCCTGAAATATTCTTCTTTCTGAGGGTCACTGAAGCCTCGTACCTCTGTCACTCGATCAATGTATCTAGAGGGGATCTGATCAGCTGCAGTTGGACGAGATGTGATCCAGATGTGAGCAGAGGGAAGCAGATATCCTTTGATCAGATTGATTAGCAGCACATCCACTGTGGTTGACTCAGATAAATCATTCACTCTTACTGTGTTCTGAAAATCCAGAGGGAATCGACACTCATCCAGACCATCGAAAATAAACAGAACTTTCTCCAATCTGGAGACATCAGTGTCTTTGATCTCCTTAAAAAAGAGCTGTAGAAGATTAATCAGACTCTGTTTCTGATTCTTAATTAAATTCAGCTCTCTGAAAGGAAGTGGAAAGATGATGATCACATGCTGATTGGTTCTTTCTTCAGCCCAGTCAAGAATAAACTTTTGTACAGAGACTGTTTTACCAATTCCGGCAACTCCTTTAGTCAGAACAGTTCTGATGGAACAATCCGGTTCTGATAAGGGTTTAAAGATGTCATTACATTTGATGGGTGTCTCCTCTGTTGCTCTTCTCCTGGATGCTGTCTCAATCTGTCTCACCTCATGTTCCTCATTGACTTTTCCACTGTCTCCTTCTGTGATATAGAGCTCAGTGTATATCTCATTCAGAAGTGTTGGAGATCCTTTGTTTGAAATCACTTCATTCAAACGTTGAAACTTATTGATCAGTGATGATTTGAAGTTCAGCTGAACTGTAGAGTCAGACCTGGAACATGATCATGTGATCGAGACTTAAACTCAGAAACACTTAATAAACATTCTAATCCAGTATTATAATCTTTAGTAAGTTTACGTGACTTAGTTCTTAAAGCAAAACTGGAATCTAATTCTGTAAATCCAGGATGTTGAAATATTCAGGAGACTGTAGTGGATTAGAGTAATTAGATGTATTTTGTTGGTTGTGCTCTGACCTTAAACCTTTAATACAGACTTTATTCCTAATTATATCTTCTCGTTTCTGCAGAACTCTGTAGATAAATCAAAAGAAGAACATTTATTTACAATACATTAACAACATAAAATTTTATTTAATGTGATAAAATGCGTTGACGTGATACAGTGACACTTCCTTCCTGATCCTCATGATTCTTGTTATTATTCTGGTGTATTAGTGTTAATATCTTTACCTGTTTGCTTACTTATATATCTCATCCCTGTTATTCTGTTCCTTTACCAGATTTCCTCATGTAGGTGATCATCTAGGTTATCAAGGTGATGAATAAAATAATTTATACTGTGTAACACACACACACTGAGCCTTTTAAAATGCTGTTTAAATTTAGTACCAAGGGATGCTGGACAGAGCCACACCAGTAAGTGTCCCTGACCACAAAATTATGACTTTTTTCAAATTTTTTCGTCAATTAGACGTATTTGCCTTAGACTTGCCTTAGACGTACGTCAGACCCTCTATGAGGTCCGATTTCACAAATTCTGAACTTTAGTGCAAAAATGCGGAGGGGCATAGTAGTGGTGTGTGCTGCCAGGAGTGATTTTAAATGGATGTTTTGAAAGCTGCAACTCATAGGATCTAATTAGTGTGGAATCTCTGGAAATTTTAGCACCGCGATTAAGATGTGCACATCTGCTTCCACCCAGCGGACACTCGACTGTTTGGAAATCTGTAATAATCATTTAGTTATGTTCTTACTGAAGTTTACTGAAGGCTTTTCCTCACCTAAATGTATTAGGAAGATCCATGGAACAGTCACTCTTCATGGACACATGGCTGAGTTCAGATGAACCTGATGTATGAGCCTGAATCAAACTAAAACATCCACAATGTAAATGCATCAAAATACAGAATTTAGGTTGATACGTTTCATTACAGAAAGAAAAAGAATTGTTACAACCGTCAATGGAATGGAATCAAAAAATGTACCTTTGTTTACTGGAAGCATTTCCTCTTCTGAATGTATTAGGAGGCTCCATGGAGTGGTCACTCTTCATGGACACACAGCTGGGTTCAGATGACCCTGATCTCTTTCTCTGAATGAGACTAAATTCACATTGACTTTAATTACTAACAGTAGATAGGAGTCTTTTTTGTGTATTTACGTCTTACGTTTGTGTTTAGTTCAGTTGTGTGTAGTGTTGTGACTGTATTGAGCCGCTGAGCTCATGTATTTTTCTTATACTCATGTAACTACTATATTTATCCACATTCATGAGGTTTTACTAAATAATATTAAATATTTTTTTAGAAAAGTAATTCAAACTATTTCTTTGTACTATGTTCAGAAATTGTTCTTACTTGAGCTCATTAGAAGCTTGTCTCTTTCTGAAGCTCAAAGAAGGATTTATGGATCCCTCACGGATCCCTTTCATGGACACACAGCTGGGTTCATGTGAATCTGAACTCTGATCCTGAACATGACTAAAACACAAAACATTAAACTTTTAAAGGTGCTCAAATAACCTGTAAAATTACAGAAACTAATGACATGTATTTTTATTCATGACTCAGTGATTCAAATTTCCATGTTCTATAAAACTCCACCAAAGCCCAAGGTCATATTTCCTGGACTCAAATTCAGTTCTTCCACTTTGGTTCCCATTTCACTTTATGCCTAATTACATGGATGATTAAACATAACTGAACTCACCAATTACTTACAAAGTGAAGCATAAAGGTTTACGCTTAGGGTACAAGGACCTGAAAATTGTTCTTTAGTTCAGCAAATGTACCAAATTTCTTTCCACCACTGTACATGTGATTGTTTATTGACCTGTTTATTGTTCCAATTATGTGGCTCAGATTAGTTCACTGTACGTGTGGTCTAATCAGCCTTTTATAAATATAGAATGATGTTTGATGAATCTTTTGAAGATCATGGACTAAAACTTTTCTATTCATTCATTTTCTTCCACAGGTTCGAATCCCAATCTGGGTGGAGTTTCCATGTTCTCCCCGTGTCTGTGTGGGTTTCCTCCAGGTTCTCCGGTTTCCTCCCACAGTCCAAAAACATGGATCAAGTCAAATTAATTCTCCAAATTGCCCCATATACAGTGTGTGTGTGTGAGCGAGTGGGTGTCCAGCGATAGATTGGCGTCCTGTCCTGGGTGTATCTGCCCAGTGCCCGAAACGTTCTCCCATGGATGGGCATGGGGAAATCCCCCCCCACGACCCTAATAGAGGATAATGCGGAAGATAATGGATGGATGAATATGTTCAGAGCCTAATTTTTATTTATACATAACAAATCGAATTTTAAATGCTTTCTATCTTTTTATCGGCGGCACGGTGGCTTAGTGGTTAGCACGTTCGCCTCTCAGCACTAGGGATTCCCGGTTCGAATCCCCATCTGGGTGGAGTTTTCATGTTCTCCCCGTGTCTGCGTGGGTTTCCTCCCACAGTCCAAAAACATGGATCAAGTCAATTGAATTCTCAAAATTGCCCCATATAGTGTGTGTCTGTGTGAGTGAGTGTGTGCCCAGCGATGGATTGACGCCCTGTCCTGGGTCTATCTGCCCAGCGCCCAAGATGTTCTCCCCTGGATGAGCATGGGAAAACCGTGACCCTAATAGAGGATAAAGCGGGAGATGAATGAATGAATGAATGAATGAATATCTTTTTTTATCAAAGACTGGATACACAGCTGGATTTAGATGAATCTGATCTGATACTACACAAAACAAACCTGGCATATATATTCGAGATTAATACAAATAATAGGTGATAATATAAACATGACTGTATGGTGTTTACTTAGTCTGATTGGAGGTTACTTTTTTTCATTCATTCATTATCTCCCGCTTTATCCTATATTAGGGTCGCGGTGGGGTTTCCCATGCCCATCCAGTGGAGAACGACTCGGGCGCTGGGCAGATACTCAGGACAGGGCGCCAATCCATCGCTGGGCACACACTCACTCACACAAACACACTCTATATGGGGCAATTTTGAGAATGAGGTTAAACTTCTGTAATTAAATTTTTAATCATTGATTCACGACTGGTGTCGTATTAATGTTAGTTATTATGAAACATTTTTATTACATCACTACTTTCACCCACCTTTCAGGTGTACTTTCGTTTTCTTCCGAACAGAGACTCATTTTGAAGGTCGTTTCTTCTCTTTGTAAATATTAAAGCAGCATCCCGAACACAAACTGAGATAAAAGCTACTGAATTGAAATGGAGCTTCACGTCTCTCCTGCGAGCGGAACTTTAATCTTCCGATGTATTAGATGTAATGTAAGAACTACATTAACGAGATTTGCAGATGACGGTAAACAATCTGATTGGCTGTATAAAATGATTGGCATTTATACCGCCCACTGGCGCTTCAGTCTGCAACATTACACACCTGGCTATCTGGGGCAGTTACCGCCCATCCTGGGCTCCTCAGGTGACAACAGGGGGCGCTGTTTCACCAAATTCATCAATTATTCACGGAATGAATTTTTATTTTTACTGATATTCATTGTACAAATATATAAACAATAAAGTCACTTACATAGCTTTATAAAAGAATATTAGAGTCAAAACATGGATTCAAGTTAAATTAAATGCTCTAAATTGCCCCATATAGAGTGTGTGTGCCCAGTGATAGATTGGTGCCCTATCCTAGGTGTATCTGTCTAGTGCCCAAAATATTCTCCTCCCTTAAATAGGCATAGGAAATCCACCCCACCCCCCGCGAACATAGTAGAGGATTAAGCAAAGTATAATGAATTAATTAATTTAGTATTTCTCCTATCATATCCATTAATCTTCTTGCTAGGCATCCTCATCATATTTTATATTCTACTCCTCTAATATCTTTTCAAGTTAAATATTTCACTGGTTGTAGGAGCTTAAAAATTTAAAGCAGGTACTTATTTCAATTCATTATCCAGCCTTTCCAGAAACTGACAGAATAACTACAATCCATGTTATTTGTTCAAATATTTATTGATCAGAATCATAAAAGAATACATTTCAGCAGGTTTTCCACAGACTTTGAAACAACCGTGGACAAACATCTGTGTGATTAGAGGCAAATGCATATGTGACATGGTGGCATAATAGTTAGCATGTCCACCTCATATCTTGTTTTGAATTCCTATTTGGGTGGAGTGTTGTAATTTTCTCCTCGTGTGTGCATGGGTTCTGCCCAATGCCAGAAACGTTCCCCCACTGGATGGACATGGGAATTCCCTCTACCCTGGTAGAGGATTAAGCAGAAGCTAAAGAGATAGGTGGGCTGTCGTTCTTCTGTGTGGGTGGGTGTGACTGAAACTTCCATATATAGTGGGGATGTTCTGAACTCCCGGTCTCACTAATACATTTACCAAATGTTACCTGCCCCCTAAGTCTACAATTACACAGCTCACCCTGTAATCAGACATTCCTACCCTTTCCCATACTCATCCCGCAACTGGACATTCCTACAATTATACATGCTTATACCGCAAAGGACATTCCAAATAAGGAGGGAATAAGGGTTCTGGGTTAGTTAGACAGAGAGCAGTGATCCAAGTGGATTGTTGCAATGAAAGTTTTTATTTAAATTTTATCCTCTGCAAGACTCCTCTCTCGCTCTCTCACACACTATAGTTGTTCTCTATTTTTGTTTCCTTTTTTTCTTCTTCTCCTCCTTCTTCTCTTCCTTCTCCTTCTTCTTCTTTTTCTCCTTCTTCTTTTCCTCCTTCTCTTTCTTCTTCATCTGTACTTATCTCCGACGATTGTGTGCTGCCTGTCATGATGTCGATTTGAGCAAAAAAAGGGAATTAAAAAAAAAAAAAAAACATTCAAACTAAATATGAGAAATGAAAAGATGATGATAAAAGACCTACCACGCTGCTTCTTAGCCAACAACAGAAGATACAAAGCTGTAATGGGGTTATACTTCCACTGAATACACACACACACACACACACACACACATTCATTTATAATGCAACATTACAGTGTTTAAACTTGTTAATCTGTGATTACTACAGCTGATGTAAAAGGGATGTCATTAAACTGAAACATTCAGAGTAAAAGGACTTTCTACTTTAGCTGAATGAGTAACATTTAGTTTACAGACAACTAAAGGTTATTACTATTGATATAATGATTTTAATAGATGAATGAAAGGTACCTCTGACACCTGCTGCTCGATGTCCTGTTCAGACTGATTCAGCCTCGTGGCCATTTGTGCCATGCAGTCCTCATCTAAATGGTCCACCTGAAAAACATCCAGTTACAAGAATTATCAAAGTATTCAAAATAAATATGGTGAAGTAAGTAATTAAGTACAGATAGTATACAAAGTGCCGAGAGTGTGTTTGTGGCATGTATAGAGATTTTACCAAGTCTGTGCTGCACACATCCACAGGCATATCGTTTTCAGCCATTATCCAGGGGTGAAATCGCAGTTGCCTCATTTTCAACCTCTCCTCTGGATTCTCCTACAGGATAAAAATGGAAAAAAAACAAAACAATGAATATAAACATTGTCACAGGTGTCTAGGGCAGGCACCTGTTCATGTGTTATGTCAATTAGCTGTGGGTTTCCTTTCACTGTTTTAGTTAATTAACCTTTTGTGTTTATTGATCTGTTTTGTGCATGTGATCAGATTTTTTCTGTATTTAGTTCCGGTTTCGTTCTTTCACTGTGTACGTCATCTCCTTTAATCACCGTTTGCCGTTTGCCTCTGTCCATGTTACTTTAATAAACCTGTGTTCCGCTACCTGAGTGTTGCCTGGCTCCCTCTGGCACGTTTGTGCACCTAAGTATTGCACTATAGGTTTGCAGCCTCCTTAAGAGGTGCAAGCAGCAGCTTGAAAAACTTACATATTCACATTCACCCCCCCCCTTCTCCCCACACACACACACCTGCAGCAGCCGGTTTAACAGAAGTAACGCCTCAGGTGAGATGTCTTCATGTTTTATGAGACGTCCTTGCTGTAGAAACAGAAGAAGAAGCAAAAAAATACATACATTAAACCTGAACCATATAAATACAAAACAGTTTTTATAGATTAGCCAATCATACATATACAGTAATGATGATATCACCACTAGATCAATTCATACTGGTTTTGTTTACTCAACAACTACCTAAATACAGCGGTGCATAAGTAGTCAGATAAACAGATACTGAGCTGCTCATTTTATAACTTACGCTGATTTGTTTCATGAGCTCTTTGGGGCTGGATCCTTTGAATGGATAGCTCCCACAAATCATTTTGTACAGCACCACCCCCAAACTCCACACATCCACCTGCAGCACACAATATGATATTAAACACAAGATAAATCATTCTGTTTAATAAAACACTATGACATCCACTCACCTCTGCACCCTTATAGGGTTTTTGTTGCAGGATTTCAGGTGCCATATAATGAGGGGATCCACACCATGTCCAAAGTAGAGAATCCAACCCGTCCTAAACCACAAAATAAAGATGATTGGATCATAAACCAGTTGATGTGTTTAGAGCAGAACTGTACAGTAGTGAATCAGTCATGTTTTTGTATTGCTACTTGTTTAACTCTCTTGATTTACAATCAGTAATAAAGCAGAAATTTAGATGATTATTGTTTGAGTTAAACATACAGATTAATAAACATACAGCATACACTCTGCTACCTGACGCTATAACAATATGTTTACTGTGATTACACACTGTAATTACAGTCTAAAGAGAAAAACTTACCTCAGGTTTAGCACAAAGGCCAAAGTCAGTCAGCTTGATGTTACAGTCCCCATCTAACAGTAAGTTGCACTGAAATAAAAAAATTAAATACATGTTCTGATGAAAACACGAATACATAGTAAAATTTCAAGTGAAGCGGTATCTAATATATAGTTAGATGTTGCACCATTTTCAGGTCACGGTGAGCAAATCCCCGACTGTGGACAAAAAGTAGCGCTGAAACAATCTGACGCATGAAGCCGCGAATTGTTTCCTCTGGGAAAGTACCATGCCTTGAAGTTGCTTCGGTCATGTCTTCAAAACAATACTGCAAGAACAACAGGAGATGAGTTTCACAACTAAAAGCACACGAACACACACACACACACACACACACACACACACACACACACACACACACACACACCTCGAGCACCAGGTAAATCTTGTTGTTGGTCTCAATCACTTGATACAAGCGACAGATATTCTGATGAATGAGAGTCTTCATGGCCTCAATCTCTTTTGTTATCATCTCCAAGGAGTCCTGTAATGAGTCCAACCAAATAGTTTTATTAATTAAATAGATAAGGAATTTAAAGAATGAATTATTCATCATTTAGAACAGAATTATTAAGATAATAAACTGAACTGATAATAAAGCACAATGATAAACTGTAGACTCTTCACTCTTCATTCCTCATATCGCACCATTGGAGCACAGTGACTGTTAAAACTTTATTGATGAAATGAAAAAAAAATACTGACATCCTCCTCTAACTTATTTTTGTCCAGGATCTTAATGGCCACTGTTTCATCCGTCTGGATGTGTGTCCCGCGCTTGACCACCCCAAAACCTCCTGCAGAGATATTTAATCAGATAAAGTCATTAATTAATGTAGCTGTACATGATTCTGTGTTTTTTTCTGTATCTATATCTAATCCTGACTGGGCTCCTGGATGAGTAAAACTTACCTTCTCCGATGGTTTCATGAAGCTCATAGTACTCCAGGAGCTCAGTGGCATCATCCTGATCCCCAGCGCTATCAACTGCTAAATTTACCTGCAGCACATAAAATGTCTCATTAAACACTGGAATTAAACACAGTACGCAGATAAAACTGGTAAAATGATGCAATTCCATACAGAAACCAATACAGTCCAGATACAAAGAATAAACTTTATTTAAAATGATAATAAAATGTAAAACATCAGTTCCACAATGCCATAATGTCTGGTTGGTTCAAAGATCTCTATATTGCAGAATCATCTTTTATTGTTTTAATTAATATTGTTTGCAAATAAAATACATTTACAGTTAAACCATTATTTAAAGTCATGAAAAAGAGATTGTTACCTACCTGCTCAGTACCCACTTTGAAACTCTCCATTGAATTTGAAGATTCATCTTCCAAATCTGGCAAACCTGGTAAAGATACCTGGAAGTCAAGTCAGTGAGAGTTGAGAAGTGAAGTCAGTGAGGAAGAAGTAATAAAATTCTGCACTGACACCTATATCAATATACATATAATACAGACTTTACACTAATGCTCAAATAAACATTATTAAATACATTGACGAAGAATGAAACCACCCTCCTAATGATTTACCTGCTATATTTACCTGCAGCACATAAAATGTCTCATTAAACACTGGAGTTAAATAAGGTATGCAGATAAAACTGATAAAATGATACAATTCCATACAGAAACCAATACAGTCCAGATACAAAGAATACACTTTATTTAAAATAATAAAACGTAAAACATCAGTTCCACAATGCCATAATGTCTGGTTGGTGCAAAAATCTCTATATTGCAGAATCATTGTTTATTGTTTTAATTAATACTGTTTGCAAATAAAATACATTTACAGTTAAACCATTATTTAAAGTCATGAAAAAGAGATTAAGCGGCACGGTGGCTTAGTGGTTAGCACGTTCGCCTCTCAGCACTAGGGATTCCCGGTTCGAATCCCCATCTGGGTGGAGTTTCCATGTTCTCCCCGTGTCCGCGTGGGTTTCCTCCGGGTTCTCCGGTTTCCTTCCACAGTCCAAAAACATGGATCAAGTCAATTGAATTCTCCAAACTGCCCCATATAGAGTGTGTCTGTGTGAGTGAGTGTGTGCCCAGCGATGGATTGGCGCTCTGTCCTGGGTGTATCTTCCCAGCGCCCGAAACGCTCTCCCCTGGATGGGCATGCCGAACCCCACCGCGACCCTAATAGAGGATAAAAGCGGGAGATAATGAATGAATGAAAAAGAGATTATGTTACCTACCTGCTCAGTAGCCACTTTGAAACTCTCCAATGAATTTGAAGGTTCACCTTCCAAATCTGGCAACTCTGGTAAAAATACCTGGAAGTCAAGTCAATGAGAGTCGAGAAGTGAAGTCAGTGAAGAAGAAGTAATAAAATACTGCACTGACACCTATATCAATATACATATAATACAGACTAGGGGTGTCTTCAACTAAGGATTTTCATAGTCGAATCTGATTCGTCATATTTTCCCTATAGTCGACTGATAGTCGAATCAGTTAAAATTTCACCACAAGATGGGGCTATAAGCGTGGTTTTTAAAAAAGATTTTTAAAAATATTTTACTTGTTTTTCTAGAGCACCGTAAATGGGATCCCCGTTCTGGACTTTTTTCTGGACATCATTTAAAAAATATATTAACAGAAATTAGGATGATTTTATTTGACAAAAGGCTATATATATAACGAAAACAAAGACATTTCATGTAAAAACTAATGCTTAGCAACAGCCATGGGCACCCCCATGTGGTCAAAATGGTACATTCGACTATGAGGTTCATAGTCGACTACGGTTCTCCGAATCGAATCGTCGAATCAGCGAATATTGCAGCTCACCCCTAATACAGACTTTACACTAATGATCAAATAAACATTATTAAACACGTTGACAAAGAATGAAAACACCCTCCTAATGACATTGAGTTCCGTTGGTTTACAGTTGCCAGATTAGTTAGCTTATGCACGTGTTGCGCGGGGTCTTGCTTCTTCTGTGTACGCTCAGGCGGCACGGTGGCTTAGTGGTTATCACGTTCGCCTCTCGGCGCTAGGGATTCCCGGTTCGAATCCTCATCTGGGTGGAGTTTCCATGTTCTCCCCGTGTTTCCTCCGGGTTCTCCACAAACATGGATCAAGTCAATTGAGTTCTCCAAATTGCCCCATATAGAGTGTGTCTGTGTGAGTGAGTGTGTGCCCAGCCATAGATTCGCACCCTGTCCTGGGTGTATCTGCCCAGCGCCCGAAACATTTTCCCCTGGATGGGCATGGGGAACCCCACCGCGACCCTAATATAGGATAAAGCGGAAGATAATGAATGAATGAATGAATGAATTTTAGTGTTAGTGTGACATTTACAAAACTTCGCTACTTAACCTTGAAGGAAATGAGAGAAGCAATATGATGGGATGGAATGTGTTGGGAGAATGTTATGTGAGCAAGGTTCTGGGTCGAGGTGCCCCAAACCTTTCCTTTCTGGATGCAAACAGTTTGTGAAGCTATACCATATACCCATATATGGTATAGCTTCCTCTACCTGTGTTTTTTTTTTTTTTAGTATCTGTTCTTCTTACTGTAACAGGTGCCTAGGGCATCTGTTCTTTATTTTAGTTAATTTGCCTTGTGTTTGCGTTCGGTGTTTTAGTTAATTAACTCTGTAAACTCTATAAACATTTGTTTATTGGTTTATTTTGTGCATGTGGTCGGTGGTTTTGAGTATTTAGTTTCCGTGTTCCCCTTCCTCCGTGCACGTTGATTTGACTGAATTTGATTTAGTTTTGATGTCGACTCGCTGTTTATGTACCTCCTATGTTTTGGGTGTTCTGACGCCTTTAAATAAAATTACCGTTTCCTGTTTAAAATTACCGTGCTACCTGTTGTGCCTGGCTCCCCCTCCGCTACTTTTGCGCAGCTGTTTTGGTCGAGGTAGGCGAGCGTGACACTTACATTATTATTGGACCGAATTGTATTAGCTATTTTTCTATTGGCTGTGTTTTTCGTATGAATACTGAAGCTGAGCAGTCGTGAGCTCAGAAGCTTGCAACAACCTCCATCAGGTTGTTTGTCTGTTTCTGGTTTCGATTTGCAAATCTTATTAAATAATTTTTTACTTTAACTGTTCCTCTGTCATCTGATTATTTACCACCAAAGTATTGATCCCTTTTATGTTTATTAATAAATTCCTTGGTATTGGTTTACGGTCGTTTTCCCTGTTTGGTATTATCTGGCTACAATAAGTAGCGCCGTCTGCCCAAAGTCTAGCCCTTGCTCTCTCTAGGGGAATTCGTGACATTGTCACATATTATAATTAATTGGAATTCTGAATAAAATCTTATAAGATAATATTACAGATCATGAACATGAACTTTAACATGAACTTTAAAATAATAATACAAATATTACCTGAGGCTTTGAACTGGTGCTTAATCAAGCTTATGTGTGTGTGATGGTCTGGTGTTAATGAACTTTTGGACATATGTTATATATGTATATATATATATATCATAAACTCTCATGCAAGCATGAATTTGAGGTCTACACATTTACATTTAATTGTACAAACATAAACTGTTATATTTAGTATCAATAATATTAATAATGATCAATACAAGTTCATTATATCATGTAGAATTATGATCGTTAAAGATCATACAAACTACAACTTCACATACAAAGAAATATAATGTGTACATATATTTATATCTGTTAAATATATTTATTAAAGTTGATTTGAGGTGTGAGTCTGTGAGTAGGTGATACATTTAAAGAGTAACACTGATGTGTACTTACAGGAGTCACGTTCTCTGAACAAAGGTCTTTCTCTTTCTTCTTCTTAAAAAATGATGAAACTCCTCGCAGGCCCCAATGTAAAACAGCAACACCAGCAGAGACGCCAACAGCCAGTAAACCCTTACTTTGCCATGCCATTGTCACTTTAACTGTTTTATTTAGAGACCTACAGAGAGAGATTTTATTGCAGTTCCAATAGAAAATGAATCATTTATACTTTATATATTACATCAGAACTTTTGTCCGTTGTGGTGAAGCGGGAGCTGAGCCAAAAGACAATCTACGTTGCTACCCTGACCTATGTTTACGAGGTCTGAGTAGTGACAAAAAGAATGAGGACGCAAATATAAGCGGTTGAAATGAGTTTTCTCCACAGAGAAGGCTGGGAGATAGGATAAAGAGTTCAGTTTTTTTGGTAGGGGATCGGAGTACAGCTGCTTTTCCTCCAGGTCGAAAGGAGCCACCTGAGATGGTTCAGGTATGTGGTCCGGACACCTTCTGGATACCTCCCTGGTAAGCTGTTCTGGGCATGTTTAACTGGGAGAAGACCCAGAGAAAGAGCCAGGACAAGATAAATAGATTAAGTCTTTTGGTTGGCCTGGGAACACCAGGAGTTGGCCTGGGAACACTTGAGGAGCTGGAAGAGGTAGCTGGGGATAGGGACATCTGGTCTCTTTGCTGCCCCACAACCCGGACCCAAAGAAGCGTTAGATAATGGATGGATCTACAAGCCAGCATTCTGTTACAGCAAATTCACAGTTCTGTTAAATGTTTTAGCCCATATAGCACTGTTTTTCTGTGTGTACTGGTCATTATGCTGTGAATACCAGCCCATAACCCATTGTTTTGCTGTGTGCACTACTTTAGTGATGATACCTGAAAACACTACTCTTTATATACACAATACAGCAAAAGTATTGGGACACAACCGTGGTAAAGGTTGTAGTAGTACATTACATTTACTTTTAGTTATTTAGCAGACACTTTTATCCAAAGCTATTAATTAATGAGAGAACATACTTTAATGGTGGTAGAGGAGGATACATCCCTCGTGGAACCAGCCCAGAGGATCAACGTTTTTAACTGCGGGGAACTGGGACAAAGACTGTCCAGATAAAGAATGGATGGACTGAAATTACTAAGTTGACCGGCAGTGGAAAAGGGGAAAGGTGACAGCAAACCAGGTAAGCAGGTGAATGAGATAGAACAGGATGAATGAAAATATGGCTATGTAAAGTGTTGTATACAGGGATTTTAAAATATGCCAACAATGCCTTTAATTTTAAATGCTCGGCAGTTAACACTTTTGGTAGATTCTGGAGCCTGAAGCTCAGATTGCAAAAACAATCTTCATTGTTCGGTACCAATTTCTGAAAAGGAACTCACAATGTGCCATGCTTAGTTTAGAGGCGGAGCATGGACCATAAACAATACACGGAAACTACATACATTGCTTCATTTAAATCATCCATCCATCCATCTTCCGCTTCATCCTATATCAGGGTCGCGGGGTGGTTCCCCATGCCCATCCAGGGGAGAACGTTTCGGGCGCTGGGAAGATACACCCAGGACAGGGCGCCAATCCATCGCTGGGCACACACATGTGGCATATGGGGCAATTTGGAGAACTCAATTGACTTGATCCATGTTTTTGGACTGTGGGAGAAAACCGGAGAACCCGGAGGAAACCCACCCAGATGGTGATTCGAACAGGGAATCCCTAGCGCTGAGAGGCAAACGTGCTAACCACAAAGCCACCTTTTAAATCAACCATGTGGAAAGATTTTGGGTTACTGTGATTGACAGCAATACTGGAGCAGTGCGATAGCAAGGTTTGTGTTTTTGACAACATTTAGAATGTGCTAATGCACATTAGGCAGAATCATCTATATCAATAACTGCAGCTCATAATCTCCACTTTTTACACTAATTTGACCAAACCTACAATTTTTATGAAAACTTGGGAATGCTTAATTCTTCGCTTCGAGATGTGAAATCAGACAGAACAAATCTACAGTATTACTGAAGCAATGAGCATGTACAGCAATGTCTATTTTGTGTTTTACGTTCCAGAGACCCCACGATGTGGCAGAGTTATTTTATTATTAATGGTTGCTCTTTATAGTAGAAGTAGTTAAAATATCAAACCATTTTATGAAAATAGAACTTAATTTAAAACATTATTGAGAAAAACACAAAAAAAATATATGGTTATAAGTGTCTAAGAAACTAATCTAAACTACAAAGCTATATTTTTTGAATGCTACAAAGGACATATATTTGTATTTGTATTGTAAATAAATAAAAATACTAAACATTAAATAACAATAAATTTAAAGTTTTTTAAAGGTCCCATTCTTTTCATTATTCCTCTTGGTGATATTATTCAAAGCCATGGTCTCCAGTTCCATTGTTATGAGGATGATACTCAAATTTACATCATCACTGATCCATCCCAGATTTTATTACATCCTCTATGGCCCAGGACCGTAACCATAGTGTTATTTTAGACTCCACGCTTTCTTTGGATGCTCACATAAATTACATCGCTAAAATAGCATTCTTTCACCTAAAAAAACATAGATCGGGAAGAGGCTCAGAAGCTTAAAGACCAGAACCAGCCGGTTTAGAAACAGCTTCTTCCCACAGGTAACCAGACTGAGGAACGGCCAATAGAACTGTGAACTGCTTATACTCTGACAATTTCCACCCACATACACACCGCACCTTGCACTTTACTGCATAGCACCCACATACACTCCCACATACACTCTCTTCCATACCCTTCTCATATTTCATATTTTACATTTATTTCAAATTTGTTGTATATTTTCTTTCTTATATTTGTAAATATCGCTTTTTTGCACAGTTATGGGTGCTTGCTCATAAAAGTTTTGCCACTCACCAGTACCCCGGTACTAGGTTATGTGACAATAAAAATCCTTGAATCCTTGAATTGAATGCACCCCTATCTTACTGAATCAATGGCTGAAACGCTGGCACATGCATTTTTCACATCTAGACTTGACTACTGTAACTCCGTCCTAATTGGGCTTCCTTCCAGTAGCCTTAAGAAGTTACAGTATGTACAGAACTTGGCAGCTAGAGTTCTTGGGATCAAATCGCCCCGATATTGAAAGAGTTGCATTGGCTTCAAGTTCATTACCGTATACATTACAAAATACTGCTGATGGTTTTTAAATACCTGCATGGCCTGCCCCCCCCCCCCATAACTGTCTGACTTGCTGTCTCCAAACTGCCCACCACGTTCACTCTGCTCTGCAGATTCCCACTTACTGTCTGTTCATTCTGCAAAGCTTTGCTCATATGGTGAAAGAGTGTGTAGTGTTGGTCCAAAGCTGTGGAACTCCATCCCACTGTACCTCCGTTCATCCATGTCTCTTCCTTCTTTTAAAGAAGCTTTTAAAAACATATTTTTTTAGGTCTGGTTTTTCAAATTCTTAATTTAATGAATTATTTATTTAATTTTATGAGATTTTGTTCCAATACTCCTGGTTTTTAATTTTTATTATTGTTTTTCTTATATTCTAAGTGCTTGTGTTTCTTGAAACGCGCGTAGATAAATACAATTCTATTCTATTCTATTTTTGTATCTTGACTTGCTATATTTCTCTGGGTAGAAGATTTTGACGCTTCATTTATTGTTGAGTAACTAATAACTTAGCTCAACACATTTTACAAGTAACTTGCCCACCACAGCCTACATATAAATACATATTTACACCAACATCATATCTTAGTAAAAAGTCTAACATTTCAGAGTTAAGAAACATTTCTCTTACCTAAACCTATTTGAGGAATCTTAAATTATCTTCTGATCATTTGCAGGAGCGTTTTTGTAAGTCAACCTGAGCTACTTTAGAACACAATTGATCTAAAGTTCTATATGCCCACTCTCAACAGAAAAGAATTCTGACTTTATATCCCGGAATTCTGACTTTATATATCGGACTGTGCGTGCATACACATGTGTGACAGGCTCATAGCTCATTATATATACATGTATATGAGGCGCGCAAAAAGGCTACTTGTGATTTGGTTGTACGTGATTGTGTTTAAACATGAAATCAAATTAAACAGAAGCGGCACGGTGTCTTAGTGGTTAGCACGTTCGCCTCTCAGCACTTGGGATTCCCGGTTCGAATCCCCATCTGGGTGGAGTTTTCATGTTCTCCCCGTGTCTGCGTGGGTTTCCTCCGGGTTCCACGGTTTCCTCCCACAGTCCAAAAACATGGATCAAGTCAATTGAATTCTCAAAATTTCCCCATATAGAGTGTGTCTGTGTGAGTGAGTGTGTGCCCAGCGATGGATTGGCGCCCTGTCCTGGGTCTATCTGCCCAGCGCCCGAGACGTTCTCCCCTGGATGGGCATGGGGAAGCCCACCGCGACCCTAGTAGAGGATAAAACGGGAGATAATGAATGAATGAATGAATGAAATTAAACTGTTAAACAACCCTCACTGCCACGCAGTTACTCACAGTTTAATGCAAGTAGCTAGAGCGTAGGAAGTTTCTTATCCAAACCATGGGCGTTTCAATCTCAATTTATTACACAAGTCTTCATTACCGAGTCTCTTTTATTTTTAGATCTTTATTGATCTCATCACAGTCACTTTAATCATCATTTAAAACATCACTTTATTCACCATTTTAATGATTTACTGTTTAAGATTGTTATTTACCGCATTATTTAAACTATTAAACTGTGTGTTACGTTACTCACCAAATTAAAGCTGCTTGGGGTTACCGATATATATTTCCGTCCAAATAATATGATAAAGCATTATATATAGTATCAATTTTTAATGATATATATAGAGAGGTGAATTTTCTGAAGAAAATGTGAGTGTGATTGCAGCTTGGCTGTGGGAGACACAGTGAATATGTATATCAAAGCAATACAGTGAATGTGATAAAAAAAAAAAAAAAAAGTGGCCGTGGCCAGGTAATAGTGTGCCTCTAAGCGTTGGTCACATCAATGGTCAGGACAGTTTTGATTTGGAGCGACATTGATAAACTGTTAAAAAATGACAACAAGTAAAAATAGGTGTGTCCAGGTGACCAGGGTATGTACTTTAACATACACAACTCGTGGTGATAGCATTGATGGCTTGTAATCTGATACCTTATCCATCAATGCATTTCCAATGAAGAGCAATTAAAAAAATGAACACTTTCTAAGGTCCTAGAGTGTATATAGAGTGTCTATAGAGTGAGGATGAGGAATGCAATTTTTTAAAAAGTGATAAAATGTGAACAAAAAGGGCAATCAGTCTGTGGTTTTAACTGGTGAGTATTTCTGTGAATCACACAGGACGTGGCGAGATTTGTGTTTGTAGCTCAAAAAGTTACCTATGACATTATGAAAATCAAAATTTTGTGATCACTCTGTGATTTTACAAGCCCGGACTATGACTCCAGTGAATTTCATATTTGTAGCTCAAATATGGAAGTTATGGAAGTATGTGTCAGAAAAACAGGCATATTGCGTGCATGTGTTGCAAGCCCACTCTCCGGTCTCATGCTGTGCACACTCAAAGAGGTGTGAGAGTCGAAAACGGTCGAAAAAGAAATTTGGATAATCTGATTTCTTCTCCCACAATTTTCAAGATATTGACAGTTTTTGCAGGACACGGTCGGCTCTTTGGTGAGACCACTGCTTGTATACAGCTTTGGAATTGGTTGAACTGTTACCGATACATTTCCATCTTTCAGAGCCAAATTTTCCATTCACTACTTAATTACAGTAATATTTGCACCCCCGAAAATTTTGAGCTGCAAAAATAAAATTACTCCTCATTGGATCACCACCTTCTCATGTTGGAGAGGTTTGTGTGCTTGAATGATCCTGGGAGCTATGTTGTCTGGGGCAAAAGCCCCTGGTAGGGTCTCCCAAGGCAAATTAGTCCTAGGTGACGGGTCAGACAAAGAGTGGTCCAAACAAACCCTTATGAAAAAAAAATCCAGGAACATGTGTACCCTGCCCGAGTTAGGGTTATCGTGGCCCCACCCTGGAGCCAGGCCCGGGGATGGGGTTCGGCAGCGAGCGTATGGTTGTCGGGCACTTTCCCATGGTGCCCAACCGGGCTCAGCCCGAAGGAGTTACATGGGTCCCCGTTTAAATGGGCTCAGTAACTGTGGGAGGGGCAGTAATAGGGGTTTGGTGCGTTGTGGATTGGACGGTGGCCAGAGGCAGGGGCCTGAACTTGGCTTTAGGAATCTGGAACGTTACTTCACTGGCGGGGAAGGAGCCTGAGCTGGTACGGGAGGTTGAGAGATACCGGCTAGATATAGTCGGGCTCACCTCAACGCACAGCTCGGGTTCTGGATCCAATCTCCTTGAGAGGGGCAGGACTCTTCTGTTCTTTTCTGGAGTTGCCCATGGTTAAATGCGTCGGGCAGGTGTGGGCTTTCTTGTGGCCCCCTGGCTTGACGCATGTATGTTGGGGTTTCTCCAGTGGACAAGAGGGTAGCTTCCCTACGCCTTCAGGTTGCAGAATGGGTTCCGACTGTTGCCTGCACTCATATGCCGAACGGCAGTTCAGAGTACCCATCCTTCTTAGAATCTGTGGGGAGATACTGGAAAGTGCTTTGTTGTCCTACTGAGGGACTTCAATACTCCCATGGGCAATGACAGTTAGACCTGGAGAGATGAGATTGGGAGGAACGGCCTCTCCGATCTAAACCCGAGCGGTATTCAGTTGTTGGACTTCTGTGCAAATCACAGTCTGTCCATCCGAACACCATGTTTGATCCAAAGGGTGTCCATAAGTGCACATGACGCCAGGATCAAATTTGTAGTTAGTAGAATTTGTGTCATTGGACTTGCGGCTTTGTGTCTTGGAAACTTGGGTGAAGAGAGGAACTGAGCCGTCAACTGATGGTGAGTTGGATCATGTGGTGGGGGAAGATTCCGGTCAGACCAGGCAGACCCAAATGTATAGGGTTTTCTGGGAACGTCTGGTTCAACAACATTCTGAGGGAGGTAGGGGACATTGAGTCTGAATGGGCTATGTTCCGTTCCTCTGATGATGAGGTGGCGGACAGGAGCTGTGGTCGCAAGGTAGTTGGTGCCTGTCGTGGAGGTAACCATCGAACACGGTGGTGGTCACCCTGTGTAAGGGATGCCGTCAAGTTGAAGGAGTCATATCAGGCATGGTTGGCCTGTGGGACTCAGCTGAGCGGTACTGACAGGCCAGGCAATTTGCGATGTCATGTCTCGCGGAGGCAAAAACCTGGGCATGGGAGGAGTTCAGTGAGTCCTTAGAAAGTGACTTTTGGTCACTCCAAGAAGATTCTGGCAAACTGTCAGGCAACTCAGGAGGGGAAAGCAGTGTGCCACTAACACAGTATATAGTGGAGGTGGTGCAATGTTGACTTTGACTGGGGACGTCATTAGGCGGTGGAAGGAATAATTCAAGGACCTACTCAATCACACCAATATGCCCACCGGAGAGGAGGCAGAGACAGAGGATCCGGGTGGAGGCTTGTCCATTACTGGGGCTGAAGTTTCTAAGGTAGTTAGAGAACTCCTCGGTGGCAGGGCTTCAGGGGTGGATGAGATTTGTCCGGAGTTCCTCAAAACTCTGGATGTTATGGGGCGGTCTTGGCTGACATGCCTATTCAACATTTCATGGTTTTCGCGGGCAGTGCCTCTGGACTGGCAGAATGGTGGTGCCTCTTTTTAAAAAGGGGGACAGGAGGGTGTGTTCCAATTACAGGGGAATTACTCTCCTCAGCCTCCACTGCAAAGTCCACGCAAGGGTACTGGAGAAGAGAGTCTGACTGATAGTCAAACCTCGGATTCAGGAGGAGCAGTGTGGGTTTCATCCTGGTCGTGGAACACTGGACCAGCTCTTTACTCTCTTCAGGATCCTCGAGGGTTCATGGACGTTTGCCCAACCAGTCTACATGTGTTTTGTGGATCTGGAGGAGGCATTCGGCTGTGTTCCTCTGGGTATTTTGTAGGAGGTGCTTTGAGAATATGGGGTACAGGGCTCCTTACTACGGGCCATTCAGTCCCTGTATTTGCGAAGCAGGAGCTTGGTTTGCATGGCCGGCAGTAAGTCTGATTAGTTTCCAGTGAGGGTTAGACTCCGTCAGGGCTGTCCTTTGTCACCGATTCTGTTCATAATTTATATGGACAGAATTTTTAGGCGCAGCCAGGGGATGGAGGGTGTCTGGTTTGGTGATCTGAGGATCACGTCGCTGTGGTCCTGTTAGCATCAGGCTGCAAACTCAGCTCTTACTGGATTGGTTTGCAGCCGAGTGTGATGTGGCCGGGATAAGAATCAGCACCTCCAAATCTGAGGCCATGGTTCTCAGTCCGAAAAGGGTAGAGAGTCCTCTTTGGGTCAGGGATGAGCTCTTGCCTCAAGTGGAGGAGTTTAAGTATCTCGGGGTCTTGTTCACGAGTGATGGTAAGATGGAGCATGAGATTGAAAGACGGATCGGCACGGGGTCAGCAGTGATGTGGACCCCATACCGGTCTGTTGTGGTGAAAAAGGAGCTAAGCCATAAGGCAAGGTTCTCGATTTACCAGTCGATCTACGTTCCTACCCTCACCTATGATCATGAGCTTTGGGTAATGACCGAAAAAACAAGATCACAAATACAAGAGGCCAAAATGTGTTATCTCCGCAGGGTGGCTGGGCTCTCCCTTAGAGATAGAATGAGAAGCTCGGTCATCTGGCAGAGACTCGGGAGTAGAGCCGCTACTCCACTGTGTTGAAAGGAGCCAATTGAGGTGGTTCGGGCATCTGGTAAGGATGCCTCCTGGGCCTGTTTCAGGCAAGTTAAGCTGGGAGGAGACCCCGGGGAAGACCCAGGACACGCTGGAGGGATTATATCTCCCAGCTGATCTGGGAACGCCTTGGGGTTCCCCAGTTGAGCTGGTGGAGGTGGCTGGGGCGAGGGAGGTCTGGGTATCCCTACTTGGTTTGCTGCCCCGGACCCAAACCGGACCGGACCCAAACTCCGGACAAGCGGAAGATAATGGATAGATGGATGAAAAATAAAATTAGCTGGAGTCAGAGATAGCTGCAGCCAGACCGATAGTGTAAAATCTTTCACGAGTGATCGAAACAACCTGTTACCCAGCCATGCCCACATTTTACCTCATCAGCTATATTGGTTTGATGTATGTATGCACTGATCTCCTACAGCCACGCTGTAATTACACTTGCATTTTCTTCAGGAAAAACACCTTTCCAATTGAAGTTGATGATTTGAGGTGTGAGTCTGTTTGGAGGTGATAAGTTTAAAGAGTATTACCGTAGTTTAATTGAGATGAGAGGACCAGGCTCATAATCATTGTAATTTATCCCAAGAGTTAAAAAATTTGTTTACGTTTTTTTTACTGGTGATTTTTTTCTTGGTCTACCTTTTTAAAGGTTTTTCATATTTCTGCTCTACTTGTACATTCAAATGCAAAATAAAAGCTTCCTCCCCATCGAGGAATTGAACGCTAGTCTACTGAATAACAGGCAGATACTCTTCACTATACTAACAAGGAAAAACAAGTCAAGGTCATTTTGTTATCAGTTTGGACATTGGACATATCATAAAGTTTGAATGAATATTCATGTTGACGCTTTGTAAAGGACGCATGTAGACGCTTATTAAATGTAACAGGCATTTTAAAAACTGCATGTGCTTATAAATGACTTTTTGACAACACGTCAGAGTTTAGGAATCGTTTAAAGCACCACCACATTTAGCGCCATCTGCTGGTCAAATCTACACTACAAAGGAATGAACCAAGGAGCTCGATCGTGTGTTCACTTTGGATTGTTGTGCACATGTGATCATTTCATTCAGAAACATGATTAAACAGTATCCCCCATTGCTCTAATTTTACTTTTCTACAATAATGTGTAAAACGTTTAGTTACTCCCTGTTGGGGAATCGAACCCCGGTCTTGTGGCAGATATACACATGATTAAACCTGAGTTTCATTAACATGTCCTACTTATATGTAGTGGGCAGTATCTCATCATGCGGAAGAAGGGGAGGAAGCAGATTACCCGTGAAGGTGGAACGCTTTTGTTAGCGTAAAACATTTCTGAACATTTATACTGTTAACTAAATCTATGTGACTTTGTTTAGTCTTTTTTTGGTTATATTAGCACAAAACACTGGCCTGGGGAGGACGCATGTAAAGTTCTGAAATAAACAACTTTAAACATTTTGATTTTCAGAATACAGAATAAGCAGTACAGTTAATGACCATGGCAACATATTCAGCTAAAAGTTTCATTATGATGTCACAGCAGACTTGAGAACACTTAGAGTGTTCCAAAGGTTCAGATTTATTTGGCTTTCGATAGGTTTAAGATCTAACAGTTTCTCTGTTTAATGCTGCAAAATGGCTTCTTCATCAAGTAAAGGTGGTCTGTCTGCCCTGCTGTGCTGCTGTGTGAGGGACAGCAGTGAGGAAAGAGCTGGTCCAAGTGCAAACACCAAAAAGACCAAACAAGGCCAAGTGACAGAGCTAGAGGAAGAAATACAATTTAGGGAGGGGCTTTGCATGAGGTTACAGGAGGACAATGCAGCTCTGACCTCGACTCTGCTGAAAGAATCTGAGTTTTCAACATTACAAAGGGAAAATGTACAACTGACAAACATCATGGATGTACTTACCGTCAAGGTGCAGCAGAGAGAAGAAAATATCAGCAAACTGGAGGAAATGACTAAAAACCTGCACAAAAAAATTAATGATTTAGAAAAACTAGCGATGGAAAAGGACATGGAAAATAATCAGCAGATAAACGAATTAAAAGCAATGCATCAGCAGATAGATGAGGAAAGAAATTGGATGGAGGAAAGAGAGGCTCAGTGGAGAAAGGTCACCAACGGGTGGGAAGAGAAGGTGGAGGAGAAGAACAATTTGTTGATGAACGCAATAAAGGAGAAAGAAGAGGTGAAGAGCAGGCTGGAGCAGCTGGTTAAAGACATGACGGAAATGCATCAGCAGATGAACGACGAAAGAAATAAAATGGAGGAAAGAGAGGCTCAGTGGAGAAATGTCACCAATGAGTGGAAAGAGAAGGTGGAGGAAAAGAACAATTTGTTGATGACCTCAAAAGAGGAGAAAGAGGAGTTAGAAGAAAGGCTGAAGCAGCTGGCTAAAGAAATGGAGGAAATGTATCATCAGAGAGATGATGAGAGAAAGACGACAGAGGAAAAAGAGGCTCAATGGAGAGAGGTCACCAAGAGAAGCACAGAGAACGTGGAAGTTATTGCTCCTCAGCATGTGACCACAGAGCAGGTAATTAACATAATCTCTGCTCCATTACTTTAACTAATAATTAGTATTTTACAATAGATTTATTTTCTTTGAAAACAGTGAAAATACATAAATCAATAGAATACAATGCAGCAACATGGAAAAGTTTGTAAATCACCATTACGATAGTGTAACTAGTGTATTACACTTTAATCTTATTTTATAAAAACTTTATTAGTTGTATTTGGATACTGACTTTAACTAAAGTGAATAATCTGATGATGTGTCATGTTCTGTAGGTCACCACAGGTGAAGCTGCATCTCAGGATGATGCACAGCTCCTTCAACAGTATGAAATTATTAACACCAGTCTTTAAATCAGGGGTCTCAAACTGAAATTACCTGGGGGCCACTAACCAGGCTGTGTTTTCGATGAGGGGCCAGATTAAAGAATTGCAACAAAAAGCAGCGGGAAAATGGAAAATCAACTATTTATATAATAACTATGTACACATATTGTAATTCAAATACATTTTGTACATTGTACATTCAAATACACTCAGTGTTTGCTAAGTGCTTGCTACCAGAAACTTGACAGTGCTTCTTCTGACACAAATGAGCCATATTTGCTTTAAGTGAGTTGGAAGTTAAGCAGTGGACACTCTGATTATGGACTGGAGATGGGCATTTGTCAGTCTGAATCTGTGCTTGGATTTATTAAATTTTACAGTTGAGAAGAGTTTTTTCACACACATATTTTTCCAAGTCAACTTTTCTTTTATTTTTTTGAGAGTTTCGAAAGTGACGTTTTTGCTAACAAAATGTTTTTGCTGGGAATGGTGAGCGCATGCGTACCGTAGTGTCACATCCACTTTACCTTCTGTACCTGCTATTCCCCTTCCTGCCACTGGTGGTGCTCAGAGTTCTTCTCCAGAGTTCTGATTACTACTTTCTGTTTATCTCTTTATCTCGCTGTTCGGTTGTGTTGGCTGTTTGCGTCTGATCTTCGGTAATGCGCTGTTTGCGCTCTCCTCTCTTCTGTTTTATGGATTACCTCTCTGGAGAGTTCGGTTTCCCTGAGTGTCAGCGATCATCTTCATCGCGGCGTTACACCATCAGTATGTTTACTGGGGTTTGAGCACTGTTTTCAATAAACCAGTTGTGGAATGTTGTGCTGTAACATGGGCACTATGCTTAAGGTATGCGTTGCGGGAGGACGAATAAAGGTGTGACACACGAGAGATGTACGATACATGTGGAAAAGAGTAAAGCGATTCGGAGTTCCTATTACTACATGAGTCTGTGTCTTTCATTAGCACCAGCGACACATCTACACCAGTGACTGTTATACTGTTCAACCACTTTGGCTTCGTTTCTAAGTACAACCCGTTACACGCAGAGAAGTGCAGCTTACGAGTGGGTTGGGCTTATGCCCACCATCACCAGGCAACGCAGCGTATTTTACAAAAATAAAGACAACACACAAACACCACATTACAAATTAAGATAAAATATAAAAAAATAACATAATAATGCATAAATAATTAAACCAAATTGCAAGCCAGATTATTATTATTAATTTTTTATTCATTAATTTTTTAATGCTTATTTTGTTAACCCTTGAGGGGCCGTATAAGACCGCTTTGAGACCCCTGCTTTAAATAAAGGACATCACCTTGAGGACTTCCAAACACTGAAAGATGATTGGCTAAAAATTATATACTTACATGCTTGTATAATAGAGCGTCACAGCGGCTTAAGCAATTGACCTGCTAAGAGATTGTGGTTTTGGTGTGGGGTAATTGTATAGCAGAGTAGTGGTGCAGTGGAAGCATAATAGGCAAATAACCCAAAGACTGATGGAACGAAACCATCCAATAGTAGACTGTTATTGTCCTTAAACATGAATTTATTAAAAACTCAAAAATTTAAAATAAGTTGTTAGTTATAGTTAGCAGGTTTTAAACCTAAGTATCCTACCAGAACAATAAAATAACATAAATTAGCTTTTAAAATTATTATTACAAACTTCACTCACAGTTCAGCAGCCATGATTTCATGAATGTCTTTACTGATAAAATTGAAAACAAAAGACTTAAATGATACAATTCATTCTGTAGTGTAATCAATAATCGATACCAGTTACTGAAAAATCTAGTGTTACAGACAATGTAGTAAAAGTTCAATACCTTTAACCCCATATCTAAAAAAGAGCATGTCTCATTAATTACACATTTAAAGACAACACCCTGTCTGTTAGACCCAATGCCTATAAATCTGCTTAAATATCTCCTACCAAACATTACGGAGCCTTTAATAAACATAAATTCATCACTTAAAATAGCCTATGTCCCCAAAAATCAGAAGTGTGCCATCATTAAACCATTAATACTCTAATACTGTCCAATTATAAACCAATATCATATCTTTTGTCTTAGAAAATCTGTGACATGTAAAAAAAAATTGCCATCTTCTTGCTCATAACAATAATAAACAAATCTCTTTTCTTGTCTTATTAGATCTTAGTGTAGCCTTTGACACTATAGATCATAACATTGCATCAACTTTGAATTCACAGAGGCAAAAAATCTGTTAAATTATTTTCTAATCTAATGCTTCACAAACAGCTACATGTAATTCAACTCCAGACCTGCAGAGGGATGATCAATGAGTAGCACTAGAGAAGAAGAGAAATGCCTGAAGCAGTCATGTTACTTACAGCATTGGAAATGTTTGGCAATGAAGATGTGCACAGAAAGTTTTTAGCAAACAGCTAAAACACCAATTCTCAGTTCACAGTCAAGATGCAACTGATAGAAGGATGGACATGGAAATAATGATGCACTTTATCTTGTATTGTGTCGAATTTGTTGGTTTGATGGAAATGTGATACTTATCTTCTGTAGATTTAATATTTGTTTGCTTACCTAACCATAATGATGTAGTAATGAGTGTGATGGTTGTAGTGTAAACTGTTAAAGGTAATGATGTTTTACTATCTGTCTTAAAGGTATACCTTAACAAAGCTTATCTAATCCGATTCACCTTAAGCCTTCATTATCAACTTGCTGTCTACTGATTATGTGATGAATGAACACTTGAAACCTTAATAAACAGCAACCAATGGAGATCTGAGTTTCCTTGCGTTCTTCAAAAATGACTAAGCTCTTTTCAAGTTTGAGCAGGAACTGAGAAAAATAAGATAACTTGACCGTTATTAAGCATTGTGGCAAAAATGGCAATGGAAAATACTGGGAAGACAGTGAAACAGCTGAAACAGGAAAGAACCTTTGCTAAAGGTACCTTCACAAAGCATGCAAACTTCCTAAGCTGGAGACATGACCAAGAGGGAACTGCAAGAAGAGTTTAACGGGCTTATTTCTCATGCAAGGAATGTCAGTGAGACAAATGATGATTACAAAATCAGTCTATTGGCAAAAATTGAGGTGGAAAATGAGGGCGAATAAGCTAAACTGGACAAGCAGCAAAGGCAGATCTGGAGAAGACGAAAGAAGACTGCGACACGCGTCTTGAAGAAGTCAGAAGAATTATTCAGTCTAACATCTGGATCAAATATGGGGAAGATGAATTAATGTCTGCAATTAGTGAAGCAGAGACTGCCTGTGAAAGAGTTTGTGTTATACAAATTTCTGCTGTGAATAAAGATGGCTATGGGCTGCAGTTGGATGGTGCAAAGAAACTTGTCCAAGATGCAGTTTTAAGCCTCACAGGTTGGGAGTCATGGATTCCAGTAGCACTCAAGGCATGTTTGGATGGCAGAGTGAAGGGTCTGGAGACCCTCAGTAACCATCTAGAAGCCAGAAGGGCAGAATTCCTCACAGCACAAAGGATTGCAGAAGAGGAGAGAAAGAGTTCTTGAGATGCCTGCACAAGCTCTGCAGACACAGCTAGCCCTGCAGCCCAAGGTCGTCTCAGAAAGTGGAAATGGTTAGTCCCCCAAATGTCTTATCATGGCCGGGTACTTGTCATTAATAACCTTGCTGTATCCTCACTCTGGCACAAACTGGCGTGTGCGGACCACCCCCCGAATCTCCTAGCGAATCTTCAAACTGTGCTGGTGGATTTTTTCTGGGATCGCCTGCACTGGATTCCAAAAGAACTTTTATATCTGTCAAAGAGGGATGGAGGCCAACGTCTTGTCCACCTGGCCAGTAGGACCGCTGCTTTCCGACTCCAGTTCATTCAAAGACTCCTTGCTGGTCCTGCCGATCTGGTTTGAAGGGCGGTTTCGTGCAGGATTCTGAAAATAGCAGGAGATTTGGGTTTGTACAGGCCTTTGTTTTTAATGAATTTTAAAACATTGGACACTGCTCTGCACTGCCTGCTTTTTATCGTGGACTTTTTAGGATATGGACTTTTTTTTAAAGACAATTTAAGAGTGTTTTATCTCTGCACTGGCTTCTGAAAGAACCTTTGCTATATGACACACGTTTGGACCTAGGGTGCGGTAGCTCAATGGTTAGGGCATTGGTCTATCAATCTGAAGGTTGGGGGTTCAAATCCCTGGTCCACTGAAGTTACCAATGTGGGTCCTTGAGCAAGGCCTTTAACCCTCATTGCTCCAGGGATGCTGTGATTAACCCTGTGCTCACTTTGTAAGTCGCTTTGGAAAAAAGCGTCTGCTAAATGACCAAATGTAAATGTAAATGGACCTGGCCACCCCTGCGCGGCAGCAAGGTTAGGAATGAGATCCCTGTGGCTGGTCAACTTCTCCAGGGCTGGAGGTCGGCCCTCTCTCCGGAGGAGTGGGAGCAGGTGAGGGACTGCATTGTGGGGGTGGTCAGCCCTACAGAGAGTGACCCATTTCCTGAGGTCACCATCACGCCCGACCTGGAGGACTGTGAGGGGTCTTTTCTGGAGTGTAAAGGGGAATCTGACATGAAACTGAGTACAGTGTCGGGAAAAGTGCTGTACAGAGCTTTCTGAGTAAAGTAAAGGTTCTCAACAAGAAAAAACTGCACTGTAGGACTGACACTCTATGGGGTGATGTTTTTAATCTGAGTGAGGATGTGAGGTCTGAGTGGAGAGCACTGTAGTAAGAAAGTTGCTGACCTGCAGTGGAGAATTTTACATGGTATTATCTCAGTTAACGCTTTTATTTCTGTTTTAAACCCTGAGATTTTACCACAGTCCTTTCTGCTCCCAGAGAGAAACTGTCTTTCATGCTTTTATGCACTGTTTTATGCTGCTTCCTTTATTTAATGTTCTGAAGACTGTTTTTATGTCGTTTAACATCACTTTTACACTCCAGACTTTTATTTTTGTTTTTAAATATATCAAGAGAGCTAGGTCCAAGTGTCAGCTCATTAATTTTATCCTTGGACAGGCTAAATTGGCTTTTTATGTCAGCCGCAAAAGCAAGGTGGCTGGAAGTCCAGACTGTGATGTCACACAGACTTTTGTAAGACTGGTCAAATCCAGAATTTTAATTGATTTTAATTATTGTAAGAGCATGAGTAATCTAGAAGCTTTTAAAGCTGTGTGGTGCTGGGATTAAGCAGTTTGCTCTGTGGAGGAGGAGGAGCTTTGCTTCGCTCTTGAATTTCTTTAAGTGAAATGGTTTTTATTTGTTGTGTACCTTTTTATTTTTAGGCATCTTATTTTAATCATTGATCTATTTATTATTTTGTTGTAATTTAAGATGACTATTGATTGGTTTAAATAAAGGAGCATCAAAAGTCTCTTTTTCTCTCACACTTGTTTGCTTCTTTTTCTGCTTTTTTTTTTTCTCCTCCTTTTTCTTTTTCTCCTCCCTCTTCTTCTTTTTCTCCTCCTCCTCCTCCTTTCTTCTTCTACTTCTCCTTCTACTTCTTCTTCTTCTTCTATATTTTTCTCAGATGATTGCATGCTGCCTGTAATGATGTCGATTTGAGCAAAAAAACAAAACAAAACGAGAATTAATAAAAAAAAAAAAACATTCAAACTAAATATGAGAAATGAAAAGATGATGATAAAAGACCTACCGCACTGCTTCTTAGACAACAACAGAAGATACATAGCTGTGATGGAGTTATACTTCCACTAAATACACACACACACACACACACACACATACATAATGCTAATTTAATACATTACATATTAAACTTGATCTCAGTGAACTCTGATCACTGCAGCTGATGTAAAAGTGAGGTCATTATACTGGAACATTCACTGGAACATTCTGTTTTAGCTGAATGAGTTACATTTACTTTACTGACATCTAGAGGTTATTACTATTGATATGGTTTTAATCGACGAATGAAAGGTACCTCTGACACCTGCTGCTCAATGTCCTGTTGAGACTGATTCAGCATTGTTGCCATTTGTGCCGTGCATTCCTCATCTAAATTATACATCTGAAAAACATCCAGTTAAAAGATTTAGAGTTATTAAAGTATTCAGAAATAAATATGTTTAAGTAAGTAAGTACAGAAAGTATACAAAGTGCCGAGAGTGTGTATGTGGCATGTATAGAGATTTTACCAAGACTGTGCTGCAGCAATCCACAGGCGTATTGTTTTTAGCCATTATCCAGGGGTGAAATCGCAGCTGCCTCATTTTCAACCGCTCCTCTGGATTCTCCTACAGAATAAAAAATTAAAAACCCAGTGAATATAAAGATTGTCACAGGTGTCTAGTACAGGTACCTGTTCACGTTTTAGGTTAATCAGCTGTGGGTTTCCTTAACATCGTTTTAGTTAACTAACCTTTTGTATTTATCTGTGTTTTGTGTATGTGATCTTTTCTTTTTTTTGTATTTAGTTCTGGTTTGGCCCTTTCACTGTGCATGCCCCCCCCCATACCTGCAGCAGCCGGTTCAGCAGAGGTAACGCCTCAGCTGATATGGTATGATGTTTTATGAAACGTCCTTGCTGTAGAAACAGAAGAAGCACAAGACATTACAAGACATACATTAAACCTGAACGATATATACAGTATTCAAAACAGTTTACATAGATTAGCTGTCATGTTCTGTACACTTCTCCTGTTTGAGAACCTTTTCTCCCCCTACTGGTGTGTTTTCGCGTATGTTCATTATGTTTGTGGTGGAAATGAGTGCGAGTTTCTATTGGTTGGGTTTGTCATATGACCTGATCTGGTTTTAGCAAAAGACGTTACATGTGGCATGTATGCTGGTAACACGCGGTTCCAGCTTGTCATCGCTTCCAGCTTGCTGTTGTTGCGTTTGGAAGGTGTCGCTTGTGAGTTGCATTTGTGTTTGCATTTAATATTGTATAATAAGTGTAATATTGTATAGTTATATGCAGCATTTGTTTATCTAATTGGTACTCATTTCTGTTAGCTATCTGTCAATTTGTATACTGACGTACATTGAGGACAGAATATTAGCCAATCATAAATATGATGATATCACCATTAGGTCAGTTAATACTCAACAACTACCTAAATACAGTAGTTCAAGTTCAAGTTATTTATTTGTATACCGTTTTTTACAACAGTACATTGTCACAAAGCAGCTTTACAGAATGAAAAGCCTTTAAACCCCCAAAGACCAAGCCAAAGCGACAGTGGCAAGACTCCCTGTTATGTTGTTATTTAAGGAGGAAACCTTGGGAGGACCAATACTCAGTGGGGGACTCATCCTCAGTGAGTGGCCAGGCAGCAACAACAGTGTAGGACAGCCATGTACAGATATTTAACATATGGAAAAACTCTAACAACTGGAAAACTATATGTGAGTCCATTAAGGGGGTCCTGCAGGACCGCCAGTCCAATTAATATTCAGGTTCCATCCAGTATTCGTCGGCAGAGCCATGGATGAAGATCTGACTACACCTCCAGGAAGCCGGTCACACCTCAAAAAAAAAAAAAAAAAAAAAACAGTCAATAATAAAGCACAACATTTAATTAATAAGTGATTGATTGACAGTGCAGCATGTGACTCTGGCATCACTGACTAGAGCAGCAGAACTAAAAGAGGCAGATACTGCAGACTCTACATAGTTGAGATGGCTCCCCGGAACAGCATCATTTCAGCGCCACACCCCCCATTAGTGATGAGGTGGGTGAAGAGGTGAAACGCCAGCACACACTGATCGCAGATTACCACCCCAACACAGCCAAGTCTGAGACCTACATCTTTATCTACAGGGGATTAATTAAACGCAAGATTAAATAATGTTTTTAATTTATTTTTAAAGATTAATAGTGATTCAGAATCACGAACAGTAAATGGAGGAGCCTTGTGGGAGAACGCTCTTCCACCAGCAGTAATTTTATTTATTCTAGGAGCTAAGAGTAAACCAGCACCTTGAGATCGGAGCTTACATGTTGGTTTATACAATTGAACCAGCTCACTATACTGTAACTCGAATTTTATATGTTATCAATAAAATTTTGTACTCAATACGAATCTTAACTGGTAGCCAGTGCAAGTTTGATAACACTGGACTGATATGATCAAACTTTCTGGTTTTAGTTAAAACTCTAGCTGCAGCATTTAGCACAAGTTGTAATTTATGTAATGATTTATTAAAACATCCTGTCAGAAGTGATTTACAATAATCTAACCTTGAGGTAATAAAAGTGAATTAGTTTTTCTGCATCTTGGAGGGAGAGGATATTTAGTAGCTTAGAAATGTTATGAAGGTGAAAAAATGCAATTCTAGTAATATTGCTAATGTGCTTTGTAAAAGAGAGATCTGAATCAATAATGACACAGAGATTATTTACAGATGAAATGGGTCTAATTAGAGAGTTATCAAGGTTTAACATAGTGTTAGAAGCTTTGTTAATTTTGTCCTTGGCGCCAACTATTAGAAACTCCGTTTTATCAGAATTTAACAGTAGGAAGTTTTTTGACATCCATATTTTAACATCTTGGATGCAGTCCTTGTGCTTACTGACTGAATGAGCATCATTGGGGTTAGCTGAAATGTATAACTGTATCATCTGCATAAGAGTGGAAACTGATTCCATGTTTACGAATAATTGATCCCAATGGAAGCATATATAGCGCAAATAGGAGTGGACCCAGAATTGACCCTTGCGGAACACCATATTTAACTTTAGCAAGATCAGAACATTGGTTGCTAACACAGGTAAACTGATAGCGATCTGTTAGGTAGGATTTAAACCACTGGATGCAGATCCTGTAATCCTAAATAAAGCAGTGCATAAGCAGTCAGATAAACAGATACTGAGCTGTTCTTTTTATAACTTACCCTGATTTGTTCGATGAGCTTTATGGGGTCGGTTTCAGAAAATGGATAGCCTCCAGAAAACATTACATACAGCACCACCCCCAAACTCCACACATCCACCTGCAGCACACAATATGATATAGTAACACAGTGTTTAAAAACATCAAATAAATCATTCTGGTTAATTAAACACTATGACATTCACTCACCTCTGCACCCCTATAGGGTTTTCTTTGGAGGATTTCAGGTGCTTTGTAATAAGGGGATCCACAATTTGTGTGAAGGAGAGAATCCAACCCGCCCTAAACCACAAAATAAAGATCACTGGAACATAAACCAGTTGAACTGAATGTGTTTTGAGAAGAACTGTACAGTAGTGAATCAGTCATGTTACTTGTTTAACTCTCTTGGTTTGTAATCAGTAATAAAGCAGATATTTAGATGAATATTGTATTATAATAAACATACAGATACACACTGCTACCTGACTTCATTACAACATGTTTACTGTGATTACACACTGTAATTAGGGTCTAAAGAGGAAAACTTACCTCTGGTTTAGCACACATACCAAAATCAGTCAGCTTGATGTTACAGTTCTGATCTATCAGTATGTTGCACTGAAATAAAAAAAATAAAATAGGTTTTCTAAAAACACTAATACACAGTAAACGTAAATGAAAAAATTTAAAGTAAAGCTGTATCTCATATATGTAGTTAGATGTTGCACCGTTTTCAGGTCACGGTGAGCAAATCCCCGATTGTGGACGAAAAGCATCGCTGAAACAATCTGACGCATGTAGCAGCGAATTGTGTCCTCGGGGAAGGTACCATGCTCAAAAATGAAATGGGTGATGTCTTCTAAACAATACTGAAAGAACAACAGGAAATGAGTTCAAGAACAAAAAGCACACAAACACACGCACACACACACACACACACACCTCTAGCACCAGGTAAATCTTTTTGCTGGTCTCAATCACTTGATACAAGCGACAGATATTCTGATGAATGAGAGTCTTCATAGCCTCAATCTCTCTCATTATCAGTTCCAAAGGATACTGTAATGAGTCAAACCAAAGAGATTTATTAATTAAAAATTTAGGAATTTATAGAATAAATTATTCAATATTTAGAACTGAATTATTATGATAATAAACTGAACTGATAATAAAGGACAAATATAAACTGTAGACTCTTCATGCTTCATTCCTCATATCACACCATTAGAGCATAGTGACTGTTAAAACTTTATTGATGGGGGAAAAAAAAAAAAAAATTAAATTCACCTTTATCTTATTTTTGTCCATGATTTTAATGGCCACTGTTTCATTCGTCTGGAGGTGTGTCCCGCGCCTGACCACCCCAAAACCTCCTGCAGAGATATTTAATCAGATAAAGTCATTAATTAATGTAGCTGTATCTCATTGTGTATTTTTCCTGTATCTATATCTAATCCTGACTGGGCTCCTGGATGAGTAAAAGTTACCTTCTCCGATGGTTTCATGAAGCTCATAGTACTCCAGGAGCTCAGTGGCATCATCCTGATCCCAAGTGCTATCAACTGATAAATTTACCTGCAGCACATAAAATGTTTCATTAAACACTGGAATTAAACACAGTATGCAGATAAAACTGGTAAAATGATATAATTCCATACAGAAACCAATACAGTCCAGATACAAAGAATAAACTTTATTTAAAATGTAAAACATCAGTTCCACAATGCCATAATGTCTGGTTATGGTCCATATATTGCAGAATCATCTTTTATTGTTTTAATTAATACTGTTTTTAAATAAAATACACTTACAGTTAAACCATAAACTAAATTCATGAAAAAGAGTTTGTTACCTACCTGCTCGGTGAAACACTCCACTGAATTTGAAGGTTCACCTTCCGAATCTGGTAAAGATACCTGGAAGTCAAGTCAGTGAGAGTCGAGAAGTGAAGTCAAGGATGAAGATGTAATAAAATCTTGCACTTACACCTACATCAAAATACATATAATACAGACTTTACACTAATGCTCAAATAAACATTATTAAATACATTGACAAAGGATGAAAACGCCCTCCTAATGACATTATTGAGTTCAGGACATACAGTGAAGGGTAATGTAAAGCTTCCTTTTCAACTTTGTAAAACTGTTTGGGGAAGTCCATCTTTCTTTACAATGCACAATGTTCAACAACATTCTCTATCAGGCCTGCCGCCTGGTTTGGTTCCAATCAGGTATTTTCTTTGGCTACGCTCCCAACTGTAATTTTGTTTATTTTGTTTGCTTGTGTTGGATCTTTTTTATTTTTGGAAAGGCAGAAAGAACACGCCAATGCAAGATGGCCGTCTCAACTAGTTTATTGAGAACAAAGAGAATTCTCTATGAACACCGTCAGGAAGTAATGCTGGCCAGCGGGTCTGCCTCATTCAGCTTCCAGGTGCTAAGTACGCCTTCAGGTTCTGAGTGAGAGAGATCCACCTACGGGTTAACCTGTGTATATATTGTTACGTCTAGTTCCCGCCCCTTAACTGCCTAAGCCAATTGCAGATTACCGCCCTAGGTTTTAAATCAGCCAATCCTAGCCCAGTATTTTGGTTAGAATCTAGCTTGCCCCACCCTACTTCCTAATGGCGGCAAACTCAGTAGAGTCCTTTGTTTGAATACAAACTTTCGGCCATTTTGGGACTCTTTTTATGTGTAAGAAATAAAAAATTTCTGACACTTGTCAGATTGGGATTGTTTCTGTGCGTGTTGCGCGGCGATATTTTGTATTTTTTTTCTGTGTATGCTCATTCCTGCACGTCTAGCGCCATTGGTTTACGGTTGCCAGATTGGTTGCTCAGTGATATTTTGCTTTTCCTGTGTTGGCTCATTCCTGTACAACTAGCAACATTTGGTTGCCAGATTGGTTAGTTTATGTGCGTGTTGCACGGTTTTAGTTAGCTTCTGTTTGATATGCTCTTGTCTGCGCATCTAGTGCACCGTTTCCTGGTTGCTTGATCGTTAGGGTTATGCGTATCTAGCGCGGTTTTCAGTTTTTCTGGTTTATTAGGTTGTTTGGGATTTTAGTTATCTCCGTTTTTCTTTTTGTTTTCTTGTGGCCGTTTTTATCCCTTTTATGTTTATTAATAAATTCCTTGGTATTGGTTTACGGACGTTTTCCCTGTTTGGTATTATCTGCCACCTCCTGGCTACAATAAGTAGCGCCGTCTGCCCAAGGTCTAGTGACCCCTTGCGTTGTGACATTCTCACATATTATAATTAATTGGAATTTTGAGTAAAATCTGAGCTAATATTACAGATCAAACTTTAACAATCTTTAGAATAATAATACAAATATTACCTGAGGCTTTGAAATGGTGCTTAATAAAACTTCTGTATGATGGTCTTTTGGACACAGTGTGTATATAACATACATGTGAAGTACTTCATAAACTCTCATGCAGTATAAATTTGAAGTCTACAAATTTACATTTAATTGTACTCACGTAAACTGTTATATGTAGTATCAATAATATTAATAATGATCAATACAAGTTCTTTAAATTACGTAGAATTATGATCTTTAACAATTCCCTAAGATAAGTCTATGAACTACAACAGAATATTTAAAGAATTATAATGTGTACATATGTTTATATCTGTTAAGTATATTTATTAAAGTTGATGATTTGAGGTGTGATTTTGTGTGGAACTGATACGTTTAAAGAGTAACACTGGAGTTTACTTACAGGAGTCACGTTCTCTGAACAGAGTTCTTTCACCTTCTTCTTCTTTAAAAATGATAAAATTCCTCCCAGGCCCCAATGTAAAACAGCAAGTGCAGCACAGGCGCCAACAGCCATTAAAACTTTATTTTGCCACGCCATTGTTACTTTACCTGTTTCATTTAGAGACAGAGAGAGAGAGGGTACACAGAGAGAAAGAGAGATTAAACTGCAGTTCCAATGGAAAATGAATCATTTATACTTTATGTATTCCATCAGAAATTTTGTCTGTTGTGGTGAAGCGGGAGCTGAGCCAAAAGACGAGGTCTCAATTTACAGGTAAATCTACCTTCTTACCCTCACCTATGGTCATGAGGTCTGAGTAGTGACTGAAAGAATAAGGTCTCAAATATAAGTGGCCGAAATGAGTATTCTACGCAGTGACTGGGCTTTCCAACTGAGGTGGTTCAGGTATCTGGTCTGGACACCTCCGTGGTAGGGTGTTCCCAGCATGTTTAACCGAGAGAAGACCCCGAGGAAGACACAGGTCAAAATAGAGAGATTATGTCTCTTGGTTGGCCTGAGAATGCCTCGTTGTGCTTCCTGAGGAGCTGGAAGAGGTAGGGGATGGGGACATTTGGTCTCTTTGCCCAGATAAGCAATAGATAATGGATGGATCTACAAGCCAGCATTCTGTTACAGCAAATTCAGTTCTGTTAAATGTTTTAGCCCATATAGCACTGTATTTCTGTGTACTGGTCATTATGCTGTGAGTACCAGCCCATAACTTATTGTTTTGCCGTGTGTACTACAGTTGTGATCATACCTGAAAACACTACTCTTTATATATTTTATACGGGCAAAAGTATTAAGCCACAACTCTTAATCACTTAATAAAATAAAAATAATAGTGATAATAAAATAATAATAAAAATAATAAAAATAGTTTGAGGAAGGCCCTTTTCTGTAAACATGACAATGGTAAAACAGGCTGGAAGAGTCAATGAATGGGAAGACAAGGTTATCAAAGGGGCAGAGACTGTGGTAAAGGTTAAGGTGGTACATTACATTTACATTTAGCCATTTAGCAGACATTTTAATCCAAAGCTGTTAATTAATGAGAGAAAGTACTTTAATGATGGTAGAGGAGGATACATCCCTCATGTAACCAGCCAAGAGGATGAGTGTTTTAACTGCGGGAAACTGGGAAAAAGACTGTCCAGATAAAGAATTGGATGGACTGAAATTTCACATTTGACTGGCAGTGAGGTGACAGCAAATCAGGTAAGCATGTGAACAAGATAGAAGAGGATGAACATACAATACAATGTATTGTTTTTGGACGCAAAAACAATACATTGTCTGGTACCAATGTCTGAGAAGGGACTCACAACAGGTGTGTCGGGGATTAAAATCACAGAACCATATACTAGGGGTGTAGTGTAATATCTTTATAAACAGTTCGGTACAGGCCAAGCGGTTCGGTACACGCTTTCGCATACAGAATACAATGGTACGGAACATTAATAAATATGCCATGCTTAGTTTAGAGGTGGAGCATGGACCGTGAATAAAAAGAATAAATGGAAAATACATACACTGCTTCATTCAAATCAACCATGAGGAATGATTTTGGGTTACTGTGATTGAGAACAACACTGGAGCAATGTGGGTAGATCGTATGGTTTGTGTTTTTGACAACATTTACAATGTGCTAATGTACATTAGGCAGAATCATCTACATCGTTAACCGCAGATCATAATCTTCGCTACTTTTTACACTAATTTGACTAAACCTACAATTTTTATGAAAATATGTGCGTGCTTAATTCTCCACTCTGGGATGTGACAGAACAAATCCATTACTGAGGCAATGAGCATGCACAGCACTGCCTATCACAGTTGTTTTATTATTAATGGTTGCTCTTCATAGTAGAAGTAGTTAAAATCATTCTATTTTATAAAAATAGAACTTAGTTTAGAACACATGAAAAAATTTACATGGTTGTAAATATCTAAGAAATAAAAACATCTAAACTGAGACTACAAAGCTATATTTTTGAATGCTACAAATGACATATTTGTTTTGTAAATAAATAAAAACACTTAAATGTTTTTTTTTGTAAGTTTAGTTTTCTTCCTGTATTTAAACCATGAATGAAAAAAAGAATTGGGTCACAATATTTAAAATCTAAATAAGAAAAAAGGTAAAAAATAGACCTCTGTTGGCGGCACGGTGGCTTAGTGGTTAGCATGTTCGCCTCTTAGCGCTAGGGGTTCCCGGTTCGAATCCCCATCTGGGTGGAGTTTCCATGTTGTCCGCGTGGGTTTTCTCCGGGTTCTCCGGTTTCCTCCCACAGTCTAAAAACATGGATCAAGGTCAATTGAGTTCTCCAAATTGCCCCATATAGAGTGTGTATGTGTGAGTGAGTGTGTGCCCAGTGATAGATTGGGGCCCTGTCCTGGGTGTATCTGCCCAGCGCCCAAAACATTCTCCCCTGAATGGGCATGGGCAACCTACCCATGACCCTAATATAGGATAAAGCGGAAGATAATGGATGGATGGATAGACCTCTGTTTAAAACACACTTAACAAAAACACTTTGCAACAACCGTTTGCACTTAACTTTTGTGGTGATCAAGGGATGTGTTTATTTGTCTAATCAGACATGTCTGTGTCTGTTTTAAAAATTGTGTACCTTTGTGGTGAATGTTATGTATTATAAAACAGATAACAATATTTGAGACAAGAAACTGTTATAAAAACTCGTGTGTGTCTACACTTTTATATTATATTATACAATATATACTAATAGAGGTGTGATGTGAGTGTGTGTGTATAAGGGAGGGAGGAGCAGGAAAACAATTTACAAACAACATAGTTTGCACAAATAACACAAATGCATGGTAATATACTACTGACCAAACAACAAAAGAGCAATTGTTTCTGTATTTTATCACTTAGAACAATGGACCTATTGTCCTTATATAGAGCCTTTTTTTTTTGCAAAAACAAATGCCTGTACAAATTCAAATGCTATTTTTTTTATTAGGTCCTACTAATTACAAAATAGCTTGGAGAAATTAATATGTTGCACTGATCTGTTCTGACATTAGGATGGTACAATGTGAAGTACTTTTTTAAGTAGTTAAGGTACTTTTGGAATATCTGTGTATCTAAGCTTGCTATATTTTTATATTTTTTAAAACTACATTTTACATATAGCTGACCCAACACTGCCTACACATTTACACCAGCATTAAATCTCAGTAAAAATTCTAACATTTCAGAGGTAAGAGGCATTTCTCTTACCTGAACTTATTTGAGGAATCTTAAATGATCTTCTGACAATTTGCAAGAGTGTTCTGTAACCTAACTTGAGCTACTTTTGAACACAACTGATCTAAAGTTCTAAGGGCTGTAGTTGTTGCGAACATTCCATTATACACTTTGACAGTAGAAGATTTATAAACCCTAAAAGATTTCAAATAAAAAGGTAAATTTGTAGTTTTTACATATTTTAGGTTTTTACTCACTTTTTTCTCTCAAGTTTTTTGTAAGGTTATGCAAATTAGTCAAAAACATCATTTAGCAAGTTCTCGCAAATTGTAGGACAGCCAATAGCTACTTTCCTTACTGAGGAGTCGGAAACACTGACCCCTGCTAGTTTCAGTGTTGTGTGTGTGTGTGTTCGTTCGTAAAACCACCAATGTGAGGACCAGATATTGACATCCCACCTTTTATGTGAGGACCTTTTTGGATGTGAGGACCTTTACCCAGGTCCTCACAAAATAATCACTGAAAATCAATTACAGTGACCTTAATGATCATCATAATTATCCTTTTTAATAATTTTGTGTCAGGTCCTCATAAGTATAGTTAGTTATGGCAGATTTTGAGTGTGTGTGTCTTTCTGAGTCTTTGCTCTCTGCTGAACTGTTACATTTTCAGAGTGGAGAGATTTTTCTCATTGGTCAATTTAAATTTGGGAGGGAAAGAGAGGGGGCAGGGTTTAGACCTTCATCAGGGATATACATCAATATATATTTATAAAGTTTATGTACTGTGAAGGAAAATATGATTTTACTATGTATGAGTGATGCATCTTAACCATTTGTGTTTGCATATAACAATGAAGAAACCTACAGTTATTGTCTTATTATGATATCTTATTATGATTACACTAAGTCATGTTGACATTTGGTAGGGTCAGTGCTAGACTTCAGTCTGCTGTTTATCCATTGCAATAAAAAATGGATTGTATTTTCTGAAAATGAACAAAAAATCACATGGCTGTTAAATTATTGTTTATAAATTACTGTATATAATATGTAAATGAAACATGTTTTAAAATCTCACATTCAAACATTTTAACCTGTAAATAAAGTAAAATCTGTCTGAAGGTGGTTTAGTGTTAGACTCAGTAAAACAGCCTCTGCTCTCTTACCCCTCCTCACTCCCTGTCTGGAAACAGACTTAGGTTCATGTTAACAGTACAAAGTGAGAGAAGAATCAAAAGTTTGTGAACCCTCTACAAAAGCATTTTATCACATGTTCAAAATTACACATGGATTCAGGTAGCGGGTCTGACCGCCTCTCTCTCCCTCCCTCTCCGCTTCCATTTCACCATCAACAGTTCACTCAGTTCCAGGCAGGTGTTACCATTTATCTGATCTGCATCCCTGTACCTCTCATCTGCAGGCTCCACCCATCACACCCTTGCACCACCGAAATTGTGGTGTGACTTTTCTTTTCCATCAAGTTCAAACATCATTTCACCATATTTACAGACAAGATGGTCTGACTGCACTTCGTAAGAGTGTTTAGAATAATGCTTTTATGATTAAGGATTTTAACAGCTGCTTTTAGATTGCCATTATTTTCTTTTTTAACTAAAAACTATACTTTTCTTACTACGATTGAAACTGAAATAACATTTTGGATGTGGTTGTTGAAGAGCAGTATTTTGTTTTCTTTTTACAAGACACAAACTTTTGGTAAAACACTACTATATAAATCTCTGATCTTGGCTCAACTAAACTGAACAAATATTAGGCACGTGCTGATGACATTCTTGTGCAAAGAAAATATTGCTGTGGGGCATGTTTGTTAATAGTAAAAAAAATAAAAAAAGAATCAATTCCTCAATTACACAGAAAAGACAAATGCCCAGACAGTAACAACAGTTTAAAACATGTAAAATTTTAAAACTTAAAAAGGCCATCAGTACAAAATATTTAAAAATCTAAAGTGCTGAAATGTGCCTTCAAATTTTAAACCTTTAACAGAACCAGCCAAAATCCTCAATTTTCCTTCCTATTTCTGCTTTAAAACACTCTTTTTGTTACACTGTATTGAAGTATAAACAAAATTTATCACATCCTTCCATGATCGGCTGTTTAGGTCTGGCTCAGAGGCAAGACAAAGGTCACAATCCTTTTTGCCTGGTACCCTTCTGAGAATGAAGAACTTTCTCAAATGATGCCAGACTGCCCGTTTTTCCACTTCATTCCACTTATTTTATTATTATTATTATTATTTTTTTTTTTTTAGATGAATCATTGTTTTGATCTACAGAAATAATGCACATATTGTGTTAGTAAATAATCAACAAAAACTAAAAGACAAGTTGGAAGATGGAGAAAGATACAATGACAAATAAAAAGAGAAAGCAAAACATATTGATTTATTTACTTAAATTTGCAAAAGTGAACTACTTAGAAGTTTCTATATTTCTTAAAAATGACCTAACACTTTTTTTTTTTAGTTAAGAACCAAATAAAACTAATTAGTTGAAAATATTAAAACCTTTATTAAACATTTCCAAAAAATAGTGTTAATTTAATTTTACACCATTGTGTAAATCTCTTGATTTGCATCATTATTATTTTATACACGGTGCTGCTGCTGATTGGCTGACTGGATAACTGCATACATTAACAGGAGTTTCCTATTTAACCGTAACTGTAAAAAAATAAAAAGTATAATAAACAAAAAACACAAATAGGAAAATACATTTTATTTTCACAAGAACCCAATGATTTGGTAAGGTCTGATGCAGTTTCGTCCAGTCTCATGCTCATCTTTGATCAGACTCTGACCAATCACAATCTCACATACTTTTTAAGGGTGTATCCAACTTTACAAACTAGAGATGGAGTGTCATATTTGTGTTTTGTTGGATCATACCCACTTGCTTCTTTCGCTGCTGATACCGCTAAATGAAAGATTTTTGGTACACAAACATCCATTAAGTTCTGTACAGCAGGGTTCTGTACAGCAACTTTTTTACAAGCATGAACCTACCCAATTCCCGCATTTTCTGGCTGATGTAATTGTGGTGTGACTTTTCCTGTCCATGAAGTTTAAACATCATTTCACCATATTTACAAATGAGATGGCACTTGGTAAGGGATGTCATCTTGATGCATATTCAGAATAATGCTTTTACATCCATCAGATAGAGCTGCTTGGCTCGAAGTCCTCCCCCCTTGAACTCCTTTTACTTGATTTATTGTCCATTTCTGCATTTTTGAAACATATTTGATTATGCTTCCACAATTCCTTTCTTTTGAAAAAAAACATGGCAATGCTGACATGGCAGGTAGTCTTGCCAACTGGTGTTTTTGGATGGCTGCCTTACGGTCACAATTTCACCTTTACCTTGATTTAGAATTTCAATATTGTGGTGGTAATTTCCTTTATTTCTTAGGTGATCTAATAGTAGCTGTCTTTCCTTTGTTACAGGAGGTTTTGGCAATGCTTGTGCCACTTCAGTTTCTTTTGCATGTCTTCTTCTAAGATGTCTCGCCAATTTGCTTTGCCCAATACCACAGTATACACAAAAGTTTTTCTTATCCCACCTTCTTTTTTAATGACTTTTTAAAAATTTATTTCCATGTTGTCTGACCTACCATCTTTATTTGTGGACTTCAGTGCTGTCTGTGTTGTTTCTTCAGATGTAGAAACCCAAAGTCAACATTCTCACAGTCGGAACTCACTGGATGGGAAATATTCAGAGCCACTTGTGCTTTGTGATGATGGTTGAGAAACCTCTTCATCAGATTTCTTTTCGGACATGTTTTCCTATAGTACAAAAAATTAATGTAATGCAAACACATAATTGATACAGAATTACAATGTCAATTACCATTGGAAAAAAAACTACATTACATACAGATATTGATTTTTAAAAAAAACTCTTGTTCGTGCAATTTAATTAATTTAAATTGAATATTTAAGTTATATTTATTTTAACAATTATATAAACAGGAAAAGTTGCTTTTCTTTTTAGCCTTGTTCCCTTTTCCTTCTATTACCCATTTTAAAAAATTATCAAAGTTATGTTTACTATGACGACTTTATACTTTATATTTCTAAATTTTAATACAACACTGTAGAATACTTCTGTTCCACTTCTGCTAACTATTGGAAAATAAGACAATTTAGTCCTTAAAAATTTGTCAAGCCATAAACATATAAAATATTACAATGCAGTTTTTAAGATTATTGTTTAAACAAACTTAAGTTTTGAATCACCGACAGACTCTTAAAAATTCTTGGTTGTAAAAGATTTCCACCTGCAAACCGAGAAAAAAATCACACATAAACATAAAGTGTTTGAGCACCGTTTCACGGTTACAGCATTTACATTTCGGGTTTTAAAAAAAAATTGCGTTCTTTCGTGATGCACCATATTTCATCTAAAAAGTGCAATATTTTAGGTCGACAGTATTATTCAGAGCACATGCGGCAGTATTGTTTACATTTTTATAATCACTTTGACGCGCATGTACAATATCAGTGTGCATGCACAAAAGGACCAGGATTATTGCGATTGCGTCACGATTGCATTGATTAAAAATATGCATTTCTTAAATCAAATAACTACATAAAATAATAAAAATATATATTAAAGTAGACGCCGGGAGTTCTTCCAACACTTCCGTAGCCAGTGGCATCCGGTATTTCATCCTCGCCTCTTCCGGTGGCGGGACCAGAGCCTTTCGATGGAGATCCAGAGGTATGTGAACTATTTCTCCTTCAATGCTCTCTTTACTTTGCAAATCGTCCCCGGCTACAGACGAACAAATGATGTCCTTCGTCATTTCTCACGTGGCCGGGCTCGAGTAACTTCCAGCTATTTCTGGAACGTTTTCGCAGTACGTTTTTTCACCCGCATAAGGGATGTGCAGTGGGGAATCTACTATTTGAACTAAAGCAAGGTACCCGATCCTTCGCTGATTAGGCACTGGAGTTCCAGACGCTTGCAACTCATAGCGGCTGGAATGAGCTGGCCCTCCTGGTAGCTTACTGCTCTGGATTAAGGAAGGATCTTGCGGCGGAGCTACATTTTAAGGACAAGGGCATGTCCCTCTCCGAACTTATCACCACCACAATTCGTTTGGATCAGCTCTGGCAATCTAAAAAGGCTTTTCCCTCGCTTCTGTGCACCACGGCCACACCTACCGCTTCCACGTTGGATCTGGAGACCCTTGTGCAGGTGGAATCTATTTGGCGAGAGGAGTCGTCGCATCCGAGGATGCTTATGTTTATATTGTGGTGCAAGTGATAATTTGTTGGACCAATGTCCCATGTGTCCCTCTACATCTACAAGGGGCTGTGGTTCAACCACTAGGCTTAGAGCCATTACATTACATACAGCCTGTTTCATTATTGTGTACCGTCTATAAACTGCTCTCAAAAGCATCATCCTTGAGATTGGAAAAGGTAATGTAAAAAAATCTTTCTGACCAGACATATTGTGTGACCAGCAGATCCATATTTGACAACATTCAACATTTGTCTTGAATACTTATAAATTATTGGGTCTGGAAACTGGTTTAATTGTTGTAGACCAAGAAAAAGCTTTTGACCGGGTTGAACATGAGTATCTACAGTGCCTTGCGAAATTATTCACCCCCCCCTTTACATTTTTCACATTTTGTTACCTCACAACCTGGAATTCAAAGGGAATATTTGAGGGTCTGCATCATTTAATTTACAGACCATGCCTACAACTTTCAACATTTAACATTTTTTTTATTGTGAAGCAAACAACAAATAGGACAAAATAACTGAAAACATCAGTGTGCATAACTATTCACCCCCGTAAGTCAGTACTTTGTAGAGCCACCTTTTGCAGCAATTACAGCTGCAAGTCACTTTGGATAAGTCTCTATGAGCTTGCCACTGGAATTTTTGCCCATTCCTCATGGAAAAACTGCTCCAGCTCCTTCAAGTTAGATGGTTTCCGTTGGTGAAAAGCAATCTTCAAGTCTGACCACAGATTCTCAATTGGATTAAGGTCTGGGCTTTGACTAGGCCATTCCAATATGTTTACATGTTTCCTCTTAAACCACTCAAGTGTTGCTTTAGCACTATGCTTTGGGTCATTGTCCTGTTGGAATTTAAATCTCCGCCCTAGTCTCAGATCACTGACAGACGTAAACAGGTTTTGCTCAAGAATATCCCTGTATTTAGCACCATCCATCTTCCCCTCGACTCGGACCAGTTTTCCGGTCCCTGCTGCTGAGAAACATCCCCACAGCATGATGCTTCCACCACCATGTTTCACTGTGGGGATGGTGTTCTTGGGGTGATGAGATGTGTTGGGTTTGCGCCAGACATAGCGTTTTCCTTGGTGGCCAAAAAGTTCAATTTTGGTCTCATCTGACCACAGTACCTTCCTCCATACAGTTTGGGAGTCTCTCACATGCCTTTTTGCAAACTCAAAACGAGCCTTCAAAGTCAAAGTAGGCTTTGTCAATTTCTTCACATGTACCCTACATACATAATCGAAATTACGTTCCTCACTTTCCCGCGGTTACAGACATTTATGACATTTAAACATAAAAACAACAAAGTGAAATGCAGTGTGTGATGTATTGGAATTTACAGTAAAAAGTTTAAATACTATGATTTTGTAGTGACAATGGTTTCCTATTTTTGCCTGTAAGTAAAGGTTTTTTTTCTGGCCACTCTTCCATAAAGCCCAGCTCTGTGGAGTGTACAGCTTATTGTGGTCATATGGACAGATACTCCAGTCTCTGCTTGGGAACTCTGCAGCTCCTTCAGGGTTACCTTTGGTCTCTGTGCTGCCTCTCTGATTAGGGCTGAGAGTTTTAGTGGGCGGCCCTCTCTTGGCAGGTTTGTTGTGGTACCATGTTCTTTCCATTTGATGATGATGGATTTGATGGTGCTCCGGGGGCTCATCAGAGATTTGGATATTTTTTTATAACCCAACCCTGACTTATACTTCTCTACAACTTTATCCCTGACTTGCTTGGAGAGCTCCTTGGTCTTCATGGTGGTGTTTGGTTAGCTTAATGGTGTTGCAGCCTCTGGGGTCTTTCAGAAAAGGTGTGTATACTGACAGATCATGTGACACTTAGATTGCACACAGGTGGTCTTCATTTCACTAAGCATGTGACTTCTGAAGGTAATTGGTTGCACCAGAACCATCAGTTTTTTATTTTCATATTCTTTATATACATATATTTTTTTCTCATTTCACTTCTAAAACGTAGACTATTTTGTGCAGATGTATCAGATTCAATTCAGATAAAAAAAAAATACATACAGGTTGTAATGTAGTAAAATAGGGAAAAATCCAAGGGGGTGAATACTTTTGCAAGGCACTGTATGGAAGGTTTTTGAAAGCTTCGTTTTCAACCCTGGTTTTATAGCTATGATCCAGGTCTTTAAGTGTTTGAGACATTAAGTGTCAGGTGAGTGTCCGCAGAGGCTTTAAAACAAGCGCTGTAGCACAGAGGATCCTGTAGGCGCAGGTAAGTGAGTAGGTATTTATTAATTCGCTGAATCGATACCAAAGAACAGAGTATTCAGATCCGTGTGAGACCGGCATTCTGTCAGGCAATTGTCCGTAGAGGCACTGCCAACCTATTTTTTCTCAGTTCCTGCTCAAACTTGAAAAGAGCTTAGTCGTTTGAAGAACGCAAGGAAACAACTCAGATCTCCATTTGTTGCTGTTTATTAAGGTTTCAAGTGTTCGTTCATCAACTAATCAGTAGACAGCAAGTTATCTGCCCCGTATATATATTTTTATTTTAATCAAAACACCAATAAATAAACAAATCCAATTATCAATATGCATTAATTAAATTAAAATTGAACAAAAAGAAGTCCATGTCTGTCTGATGCTGTCAGAGGAGAAGAGAAGTGTGTAGCAGCAGTTTGTCAGAGGAGAGGTTCATTTTAATTTTTAATTTTTTATATATATATAAAAAAATGGCTCCAGCAGAAAGGAAATTTTTCTTGTCCAGCGCAAAAGGACAGATGATTGTGTACACCTAGAGCTCTAACTGTGCACCTGCTCACCACGATGCTAATATCCTGCACATCAAACCTGCAACATAGCACAAATATTAAATATAAACCATTTACACCTTTCTGCACATCCCAATACATGACCAAATGTATGCAGACACCCTTTGGTAACTTAATCTAATCTAGTGGGAAGGAAAAATACAGCAGTGAAAGCAAACATTTGCAAAACATTTTTAACCACAGCCCACATCTGTATGGTATCTGGGTTTATATGGAAAGCTGATCAATAATTAAAGTTATTAAAGTTAAAGTTATCTAGATGTAGCTAAAGATGCTAACATGGCTAACCAGTTTAAAAAAAAAACAAAATCAAATAACGTTGATCAGGTGTCATGCTCGCTTGTCCCATCAGTGGTGCACCCAATACCTGGGGAGCCTTGGTGGATGCGTGCACTGGAGGGGCCTCGGAGGGTGCACGCATCCACCAAGGCTCCTCCAGGTATTGGGTGCACGTCGCCGAGCCCGACAAGGGACTGCACGTCACAAAGCCCGCCATGGGGCTGCATGTCGCCAAGCCAGCCTGAGGGCATCCACCACGCCTCGCCCGCAGAGGGCATTCGCCGGGTCACGCCTTCCCCCACCATTTCAGCAGAGGAAAGCATGACACCATGTGATTGTGCATCTGAACAGATGAACTCCTGAACTGATTAAGGCCTCACATCAGCCATAAGTGACTTTAGAACATGGGGGCCATATGAGTTCTACATATCAATCTAGTTTTGCAACTTTAGCTAGTCGGTGATTTAAAAAGATTTCTTTCTCCCAAGATTTATGTTTTAGTTCAGAGGTTTTTACAACAGTAAAGTCATAATACAGCTTACAAGCCTGAAACCCTAAAGAGTAAACTGAAAAAAAAATACCGTAAGTCAATTGGACATCTGGTAGTTTAGTCCCTATTTGGCCACTTGGGACGTGTAGTCTCTGATGTTGGGAAGAGCTGAGACCACGCAGCAAGCTAGTCCATGCCGTTTAAAGCTCATGTCCTGCACGTTGAACCTACAACAAAGCATACATATTACATAATAACCCTTCCAGCTCCAGCTCTCAACCACTCAGAACTCACTGTATGATTTTGTTAATAAGCAAGAAGGGAGTCTATTACAAAAGTGGAAAATTAATGGTTATGTACCATTCATCAGTTTTCTCATCATAGTATTCGCCTCTGGAAGTTAATCCATTTCCGTTTTTGCCGCCAATTACATACAAGCACTCATCCATTACCTAGGAATAGAAAAAACACAAACAAGTAAAACAGAACAATAATGAGACCAATATTAATGAAGATATTAATATACAAAGTCATGTAAAAGTTTAAACATCTCTGAATCACCATTTAGATTCAAACTGTGGATTATGTCGACCTCTAGTGGGAGGTGAAACTATTGTATAGAGAGCAAACTTGAACAAAATATAAAATTTACATTACATTTAGTCATATAGCAGATGCTTCTATCCAAAGACCACATCTGTGTATTATCTAGGTTTATATAAAAAGTTAAAGTCGCTAACATAGTTAAACAATTTTAAAAGCCTAAATCACATCATTAATAATGATGTAATTGTGCATCTAAACAGCTGTCTGATATTTATTGCTGAATTTCTGCTTTGTATTGGTACCGCAATTCCAAAGTTTCTTCGTGGATGAACCATGGGGGAGCAAGTTCTCCAGGTGTTGGACCGAGGGTTGTACACTTCTACGCTCATCAGATGTTCAGTTCCATTGAAGCCCCCAACCTGTAAACCAAACAATACAGATATGTAAATGTAAAAGAAGAGCATAAAAGAAAGCACAAAAAACTCCTGAGGAATGCAGCTACCAGGTGTAAGGTATCTGGACATACCACATAGATCTGATTTTTAAGAGTGATGACCCCAGCGCCACTTCTGCACTCCAACATAGGGGAAATTAAGGTCCACTGGCCAGTTTGGGGGTTGAAACACTCAGCGGTGATGTGATGCGTGTCTTGATTGACACCTCCGCAAATGTAAATCTGAAACAGAAAACAGAATTATAAAAAGTGGATTTTATTTTGACATTCTGCCCAAGACACACAGACAGGCAGGGATTTGAGATTTTATGAATCAATTCATTGCACAGTATTACCTTGCCATTCAGGGTGGTGGCACTGGCATCACTTCTCTGCTCATGCATATGTGCCACATAGCTCCACTGGTTGGTCAAAGGCATATATCTTTCTGCTGTGTTCAGCCACTTGATGCCATTAAAGCCTCCCAAGGCGTACATGTATCCATCCAGCACTGCCACGCTTACGTAACAACGGCGAGAATACATGGGTGCCACCTCATGCCAGGTCTGAGTGACAGGGTCAAACTTGCACACACTATTGAAAATATTTCCACCGTTAAACCCACCAATAACATATAGGAAACCATTAAGGTAGGCCGTGTTGTGATGGGCTCGGGGAATTTCCACTGGGCAAACAATAGTTCTCCAAGAATCAGCCCTGGAGTCATAAGCCTCAATAATGTTGCACACGTTTTCATCAATCAAGCCTCCAATAGCAAGCAGTACAGAGTTTGGCACTCGGGGGCGACTCGCTGGTTCGAGGAAGACCATGTTGCTCAGTCTGTCCTTGTTAATATTATTGAGGATATTTAGTGAGCGATCGATGATGGGGTAACACTTCTTGTACTTAGTGATCAGCTGGCTTTTTTTCACCTTTTTCAGGATGAACTCAGTACTCGTGAGGCCCAGTCGTACCTAAGCACACAACACAGACAAGTTAGATGAAGCTGACCCACATGCTCACAGCAATCACATGATCTCTCACCCAACACATGGACTCTTTCGCCCAACATCATCCCACTGTGCTGATCATTTAAGGACCATCTACAAATTTGAAATGTACATGTCAAAAGTGTCCATGTGCTGTGGACTTCAGAGGGTAAAGGATATATACTCTTCCACTCACTGTTCTATCACTATGTTGCACATTAACCTAACATGGCTGTTGCGCTCAATGTATATAATTCAAGAAAACTAAATTATGCTGGCCCAGATCTGGCCACCTGGATTTAGGTGGACCGCTGCCATTTGCAAAACATGGGCCAAGTGATTAGGGCCTCACATTGGAACATGTGACCCATATGATTTCTACATTCACTGCAAGTACAGTAATGCCATATATTCTGCCAAACGTGAACCAGGGGTGTTTTGGCACATGTGGGCCGAACATCTGTGAGGTGGCCCACATTCATATGACATCTGCACTTTCATTGTTAGTAGTTATCATTGTTTTGTGCTTAGCTGTTTTTAAACCTGCCTTCAACTATTTGTTAGTATGAAGCCCATAAAGTAAAATAATTTAAAAATATTATTATAGTGACACTAGAAAAAAATTAATACAGTATATGTAATATTTGTCATAAGTGCAACATATAAGTGGTGCTCATGAGTTAATTATATCATGTTTACAAGTTATCATTTCCTATAAAAAATTGACAGACATGACACTTTTACAATGCCGGAAAACTGGAACGTGCACTCTCCAACTTATGCCTGTTTTACAGAATTACAAATGAATAACGAACATCCATCCATCCATCCATCCATCCATCCATCATCTTCCGCTTGTCCGGGGTTCGGGTCGCGGGGGCAGCAACCGAAGTAGGGAGACCCAGACCTTCCTCGCCCCAGCCACCTCCACCAGTTCAACTGGGGGAACCCCGAGGTGTTCCCAGACCAGCTGTGAGATATAATCCCTCCAGCGTGTCCTGGGTCTTCCCCAGGGTCTCCTCCCAGCTGGACTTGCCTGAAACACCTCCATAGGGAGGCGCCCAGGAGGCATCCTGTCCAGATGCCCGAACCACCTCAACTGGCTCCTTTCGATGCAGAGGAGTAGCGGCTCTAATCCCGAGTCTCTCCCAGATGACTGAGCTTCTCACCATGTCTCTAAGGGAGAGCCCAGCCACCCTACGGAGAAAACCCATTTCGTCCGCTTGTATTCGCGATCTCATTCTTTTGGTCATTACCCAAAGCTCATGATCATAGATGAGGGTCAGAACATAGATCGACTGGTAAATCGAGAGCCTTGCCTTATGGCTCAGTTCCTTCACCACAACAGACCGGTATAGGGTCCGCATCACTGCTGACCCCGCGCCGATCCGTATGTCAATCGCACGTTCTATCTTACCATCACTCGTGAACAGGATCCCGAGATACTTAAACTCCTTCACTTGAAGCACGATCTGATCCCTGACCCAGAGAGGACTCTCTACCCTTTTCCGACTGAGAACCATGGCCTCAGATTTGGAGGTGCTGATTTTCATCCCAGCCGCTTCACACTCGGCTGCAAACCGATTTAGTAAGAGCTGAAGTTCGCAGCCTGATCATGCTAACATGACCACATCGTCTGCAAACAGCAGCGACGTGATCCTCAGAGCACCAAACCGGACACCCTCCATCCCCTGGCTGCGCCAAGAAATTCTGTCCATATAAATTATGAACAGAACCGGTGACAAAGGACAGCCCTGATGGAGTCCAACCCTCACTGGAAACAAGTCCAAATTACTGCCGGCCATGCGAACCAAGCACCTGCTTCGCAAATACAGGGACTGAATGGCCCCTAGTAAGGAGCCACGTACCCCATTCTCCCAAAGCACCTCCCACAAAATACCTCGAGGGACACAGTCGAAAGCCTTCTCCAGAAAACACATGTAGACTGGTTGGGCAATCTCTCATGAACCCTTGAGGTTCCTGGAGAGAGTGAAGAGCTGGTCCAGTGTTCACCGACCAGGACAAAACCCACACTGCTCCTCCTGAATCCGAGGTTCGACTATCAGTCGGACTCTCTTCTCCAGTACCCCTTAGTAGACTTTGCCAGGGAGGCTGAGGAGTGTAATTCCCCTGTAGTTGGAACACACCCTCCGGTCCCCTTTTTCAAAAAGAGGCACCACCACCATCCCCTTCTGCCAGTCCAGGGGCACTTCCCCCGATGACCATGCAATGTTGAAAAGGTGCGTCAGCCAAGACTGCCCCACAACATCCAGAGTTTTGAGGAACTCCGGGCGGATTTCATCCACCCCTGAAGCCCTGCCACCAAGGAGCTCTCTGACTATCTTAGCGACTTCAGCCACAGTGATGGACAAGCCTCCTCCCGGGTCCTCTGACTCTGCCTCCTCTCCAGAGGGCATATTGTTGGGATTGAGAAAGTCCTTAAAGTATTCCTTCCACCGCCTAATGACGTCCCCAGTCAAAGTCAACAGTGCACCACCTCCACTATATACTGTGTTAGTGGCACACTGCTTTTCCCCTCCTGAGTTGCCTGACAGTTTGCCTGAATCTTCTTGCAGCCGACCTAAAGTCACTTTCAAAGGTTTCACCGAAGTCCTCCCACGCCCGGGTTTTTGCCTCATCAGATCAGAGAGGCACATGCACACACAAACATGAATACAAATAAAGGTTATCTTTCCTGGAGTGTATCGTCAGCAGTAGCGCAACGCATGACCTAACCCTAGTAGCGGTCACAGTCTTAATGGAGTATGCATGCTCTCCCTGTTGCTTGTTGGAATTTTCTTTCACCAGTTCCAACAGTTAAGCATTATAATTAAACATGATGATAAAAGTGGATTTCATAGTGTAATTTAATAGAATAACCATATTGGCAATGTTTTCTACATGAACCAAATCGGATAAGTGGATCATAGGATCAAAGAGGAATTGATTGCGGTATGATTCTTAGAAAACCTCAGTTTTTCCGTACGTGTAGCTGCGAAAAAGCTTTTTGTTTGTTTTGTCTTAGACATGTACACTTCATCTCATGAAGTAAAATGGTCTGTCTTTCAGGACACAAAACTGGCACAAAAAACTAACACTTAAAAGCAAAAAAAAAACAAAAAACGTTTGATTGCAATGCTTAACTGTTTTTGGAAGATGAAAAAAATTCCCACAAGCAGCACATGCAAACTCCATTAAGACTGTAAACAATAAGACGGTGAACTGGGATTAGGTTGCGCTCAGCACTAGAGAGCATTCCTATCCAACATTACATTCCAAGAAAGATAATGATAAATAATTTTTCTTTATCTGTAGATCTGTAAAACAGCCATAATTCAGAGTGCACATGTTCCAGTTTAAATGCGCCACATTTTAACAACACATCATATCTGGTTATTGTCAGATTATGTACTGTATAATAACTTGTGAGCATGACATAATTAATAATTATCTCTTGAGCACCACTTATATGTCATGCTTACAATATATATATATATATATATATATATATATATATATATATATATATATATATATATATATATATATATGTTCTTAATGACTTGTCATCTGGTTACATAAAATTAAATAAAAAAAAGACTTATGTCTCATTAGGAGATCCATATGTTAGTAACAAGTATATTTAAATAAAAATAGACAGATTTCAGCCAGACCTGAAAAATAATCCTTGAAATCTTAGGTCTATTTACAGCTAAACTAAATAAATATACTAGGATAAGATTTAAATAAGATACTCAAAACAGGACCAGTATTCTGAGGGGTGGAATAGAATTAGATTTAGGTTTCTGCCAAACACACCAAATAACATTGTCCTTAAATTAATTCATATGAAATAAGCCACCTGCTGGCTCACCTTTGGCAGCAGAGTGATGATGTCTTGTGAGCGCATTTCAAGGTCATGCTCGATCCAGGTCATCATTGCTTTAAAGACCGTTTCCTCCTTCCTCACGTTCAACATGTCCTGCATCAGAATGCTGCTGAGTTCTGGCAGAGTCATATCCAAGAACTCTGGAGTTGGAGGACAGCTGATCTCCTCAAAGTGCTGTAGGATAAAGGTGAAGGCCCAATCACACAGCTCAAGGCAGGAGTGCACATCAGCATACTTCCAAATTCTGATGCAGTTGATTGAAGAGAGGTTCATCTTTAGGAAGTCACAGCACAGGTGAAGAAGACCCTGGATGTCGAAGTAATTGGCTGTGGCCAGCAGACGCTCCGCATTACTGGCAGTGATGTCTGTATGGCCTGTGTAAGCATACTGAATTACCAGCTCCATCATGTCTGCTGACACCCCAGGGATGCAGTACTTCCTCTTCTTCTGGCTGTACCAGTTACCAGCAAAGAGAGATCTGCAGTTACAGGGCAAAGTCATAAGTCAGATATAATATATCTATACACAGTGAAGCAGCTCGGTTTTTGTCCAAGGGGAATATTTGGTACATGATGTTAGGTCAGTGCTTCTCAGAGCAATTGTCATTAAGTGTAATGAACAAACCCTCAAGAGACAACATGGAAAAATACTTAACAGAGATGACAGAGAGAAAGGCGGTGAGAGATGAAGATAACGAGACCAACAAAAGTCAACCGAAATCTAAAGCGAGAAAACAATGTCAAAGCTTATGTAGCGCTTGGTTTCACTGTAACTAAGGAGGAAGACGAAGAAAGACCGGTGTGTCTTCTGTGTCTTAAAATGTTGGCAGCGGACAGCGTGAAGCCAAATAAATGAAGGCGTCACTTAAAGATATTACACCCCAATCACGCTGATAAGAGTTTGAGTTTTTTAATCGTAAACGTGACGGGTATAACCAGCAAATATTAACGCTTTATGAAAGCTACTTCAGAAAAGCTGTGTGCTGCAAAACGGGCACGTTGGAGACATTAGTTCTGTCTTCATTATTTTGATAAAAAAAATGTTGCTGATGAATTTGAATGTATTATTATTTATTGATTTTATTTAATATCATTTTTCAGTATCAAATTCCAATCAGTTCAAAAATGTTTCTAGTTTAAATAAGGATTTAATTCGTTTCTGATACAAACTACAAAACAAAGTTAATAAAAGGATTCTTTGTTTTAAGTTGATCTATATTTCTTTCTTTTTCTTTATTGTTATAAAAGAGGTGTACTTATAACAAATTTATAGACAAATCATAGTGTCGTAGTGGACGGGGGGGAGTGTGCGTGTGGAGGGGGCCGCAAAATGTTTTCTTTTTCCTTGGGGGGGCTTAACAGAAAATAATTGAGAATCACTGTGTTAGGTACAAATCATTAAGTTTGTTAAGGGGTTTAAGAAGAGAATGAATCTGGAGAACAAGAAACTGAATCAGGTGATTACAAATCGTTTAGCTTTAATTTGCTGCTTTCACATTAATTAATAATTAATTCCGGACTGAAATTTGATTTACTCATATATAACAACTTAATTCAATGTTGTATAAAGTTAAACATTATTTTTTTTAAATGTAGTTACTCTTAATAACTTTTAACCCTTTAATGTCCTCACCAAGAAAAAAGCAAAGGATTTATTTTATTATATATACACACGTGGACAAAATTGTTGGTACCCCTTGGTTAATGACAGAAAAACCCACAATGGTAACAGAAATAACTTTAATCTGATAAAAGTAATAATAAATAAAAATTCTATGAAAATGTACAAATGAAAGTCAGACATTGATTTTCAACCATGCTTTAACAGAATTATTTAAAAAAAATAAAAACTCATGAAACAGGCCTGGACAGAAATGATGGTACCCTTAACTTAATATTTTGTTGCACAACCTTTTGAGGCAATCACTGCAATCAAATGATTCCTGTATCTGTCAGTGAGACTTCTGCACCTCTCAACAGGTATTTTGGCCCACTCTTCATGTGCAAATTGCTCCAGTTGTCTCAGGTTTGAAGGGTGCCTTTTCCAGACGGCATGTTTCAGCTCCTTCCAAAGATGCTCAATAGGATTTAGGTCACGGCTCATAGAAGGCCACTTCAGAATAGTCCAGTGTTTTCCTCTTAGCCATTCTTGAGTGTTTTTAGATGTGTGTTTTGGGTCATTATCCTGTTGTAAGACCCACGACCTACGACTGAGACCAAGCTTTCTGAGACTGGGCAGCACATTTCTCTCTAGAATCCCTTGATAGTCTTGAGATTTCATTATACCCTGCACAGATTCAAGACACCCTGTGCCAGATGCAGCTATGTCTACCATTTTCTTTCTAATGTCCTGAGACAACTATTTTCTTTGCTTCCTCTGGTTCATGTTGAGTGTGGCACACACCTTGTCACCAAACAGCACAGTGACAACCTGTAGCCATATATATAGGCCAACTGACTGATTACAATATTGTAGACACCTGTGATACTAATTAGTGAACACACCTTGATTTAACATGTCCATTTGGTCATATTATTTTCAGGGGTACCATCATTTATGTCCAGCCCTGTTTCATGAGTTTATTTTTTTTAAATAATTCTGTTAAAGCATGGTTGAAAAGTAATGTCTTACTTTCATTTGTACATTCATTCATTCATTATCTCCCGCTTTATCCTCTATTAGGGTCGCGGTGGGGTTCCCCATGCCCATCCAGGGGAGAACGTCTCAGGTGCTGGGCAGATAGACCCAGGACAGGGCGCCAATCCATCGCTGGTCCCATTTATTTATTATTACTTTTATCAGATTAAAGTTATTTCTGTTACCATTGTGGGTTTTTCTGTCATTAACCAAGGGCTACCAACAATTTTGTCCAGGTGTGTATATATATTCATTATCTTCCGCTTTGCCCTATATTAGGGGGGTTCCGCATGCCCATCCAGGGGAGAACGTTTCGGGCGCTGGGCAGGACAGGACAGGGCGCCAATCCATCGCTGGGCACACACTCACTCACACACACACACACACACTCTCTATGGGGCAATTAGGAGAATTCAATTGACTTGATCCATATTTTTGGACTGTGGGAGGAAACCGGAGAACCCGGAGGAAACCCACGCGGACACGGGGAGAACATGGAAACTCCACCCAGATGGGAATTCGAACCAGAAATCCCTAGTGCTGAGAGGCGGACGTGCTAACCACTAAGCCACCGTGCCGCCCATATATATATATATATATATATATATATATATATATATATATATATATATATATATATATATATTTTAATATGTTTTGGGCATTAATAAAAACAATTGGTGGTTTTTTTTTTTAAATACACCCTTCAGTTTTCAAAATATAAACCTCTACCAAGGTCGGTAGACAGGACGTTAAAGGGTTAATCAACTGAATTAGTAAATCATGTCAGGACATGGTGTCAACATTATCAACATTATGCTTAACATTTTAAATATTAAGTAATTAAATCAATGAAACATAAAATATTCTATTACATTATTTTCATGTTTTGATTAATTTTATAATAATTCACATAAAAATAGATTTCATGTCGGCACGGTGTCTTAGTGGTTAGCACGTTCGCCTCTCAGCGCTAGGGATTCCCGGATTGAATCCCCATCTGGGTGGAGTTTCCATGTTCTCCCCGTGTCCGCGTGGGGTTCCTCCGGGTTCTCCGGTTTCCTCCCACAGTCCAAAAACATGGATCAAGTCAATTGAGTCCTCCAAATTGCCCCATATAGAGTGTGTGTGTGTGTGAGTGAGTGTGTGCCCAGTGATAGATTGGCGCCCTCCTATCTGCCCAGCGCCCGAAACTTTCTCCCCTGAATGGGCATGGGGAAGCCCACCACGACCGTAATAGAGGATAAAGCGGGAGATAATGAATGAATGACTAGATTTCATTTATGTGTGTGTGTGTGTCTTGTATTGTTCCTATATTCATGTTCTTAATTTGTTGTAATGTCTCATAACTAAGGCTGATTGACGCAGTGTGAGACACAGTGTAATGAAAACCTTCACTCACCTGAAATACTGGCTGCACATACACATGATTATTTTGTGAGCTTTGAAGTCCATTCCATCTACTCTAATAACAGCGTCACAGAGCTCGCCCTGCTCTCGTAACTCATTATAGATGACTCTCTCCATAATGTCTCCTAAGACACTTATGCTCTAACCGTGTCTGACTTAGTAACACTCTGAAGGTGTTCTAGAACACTGACTTATTTCAGTTGTCTTGACAACCTAACGACAGTGTATGCTGCAGCAGCACTCTGAAGGTGTTCTAGAACACTGACTAAATTCAGTTGTCTTGACAACCTAATGACACAATGAATGCTGTAGCAGAAATGTTCATTTTAATTTGTATATACACTGGTACCAGACTATTAAATTGTTTTTCTAACATATTTTGGAATGTCTGTGGAAAATTTTTGATGACTGTAATCCTCAGACTCTAATTTGGACAAAAGCACATGGCCAGGATGTTTAAATGTTCCACTTTGTAGAACAGTAAGGATCTTCCACAACAAACTTAGTAAATCATCATAATTCAAGAATGACTTTATGAATATTTTATTGTGCTCTAGGACACATTCATATTAAAACAGAAAATTATAGAAAATCATATGCTGGAGAGACCTTAACGGGCTGGAATGCTTTACAGACTTCAGTGGGCGCGAACGCTTTGCAGACTTCAGTTGAGCACGAACAATGGAGAGTCTTGTGCAGGTGCAAATGCTGAAGAGACTTTAGTGGGTGCCAACGCTGGAGAGATTTTGGCGGGCTCAACGCTGGAGAGACCTTAGCGGGCTGGGACGTTTTACTGACTTCAACAGGCAAAAACTCTAGCTGCACAAGTTTTAGCTTATGTAAAGAGTTATTAGAACATCCTGTAAGAAGTGAATTACAATAATTTAACATTGAGGCAATACAAACATTGGAATTAGTTTCTCTCATCTTGGAAGGAAAGAATATTTCTTAGTTTCAAAATGTTGTGAAGGTGTAAAAATGCAATTCTAGTTCTATTACAGTGCTGAATGGATTATTCTGAGTGATGCAGAGGTATAATGAATGAATGACTAGATTTCATTTATGTGTGTGTGTGTGTCTTGTATTGTTCCTATATTTATGTTCTTAATTTGTTGTAATGTCTCATAACTAAGGCTGATTGACGCAGTGTGAGACACAGTGTAATGAAAACCTTCACTCACCTGAAATACTGGCTGCACATACACATGATTATTTTGTGAGCTTTGAAGTCCATTCCATCTACTCTAATAACAGCGTCACAGAGCTCGCCCTGCTCTCGTAACTCATTATAGATGACTCTCTCCATAATGTCTCCTAAGACACTTATGCTCTAACCGTGTCTGACTTAGTAACACTCTGAAGGTGTTCTAGAACACTGACTTATTTCAGTTGTCTTGACAACCTAACGACAGTGTATGCTGCAGCAGCACTCTGAAGGTGTTCTAGAACACTGACTAAATTCAGTTGTCTTGACAACCTAATGACACAATGAATGCTGTAGCAGAAATGTTCATTTTAATTTGTATATACACTGGTACCAGACTATTAAATTGTTTTCTAACATATTTTGGAATGTCTGTGGAAAATTTTTGATGACTGTAATCCTCAGACTCTAATTTGGACAAAAGCACATGGCCAGGATGTTTAAATGTTCCACTTTGTAGAACAGTAAGGATCTTCCACAACAAACTTAGTAAATCATCATAATTCAAGAATGACTTTATGAATATTTTATTGTGCTCTAGGACACATTCATATTAAAACAGAAAATTATAGAAAATCATATGCTGGAGAGACCTTAACGGGCTGGAATGCTTTACAGACTTCAGTGGGCGCGAACGCTTTGCAGACTTCATTGAGCACGAACAATGGAGAGTCTTGTGCAGGTGCAAATGCTGAAGAGACTTTAGTGGGTGCCAACGCTGGAGAGATTTTGGCGGGCTCAAACGCTGGAGAGACCTTAGCGGGCTGGGACGTTTTACTGACTTCAACAGGCAAAAACTCTAGCTGCACAAGTTTTAGCTTATGTAAAGAGTTATTAGAACATCCTGTAAGAAGTGAATTACAATAATTTAACATTGAGGCAATACAAACATTGGAATTAGTTTCTCTCATCTTGGAAGGAAAGAATATTTCTTAGTTTCAAAATGTTGTGAAGGTGTAAAAATGCAATTCTAGTTCTATTACAGTGCTGAAATGATTATTCTGAGTGATGCAGGGTATAAAATTAAATCTACAATATTTCAACATAAAAATATCCTTGATTTTAAATAATGAAAATAAGATATTTAGTGGTTAGCACGTTCGCCTCTCAGTGCTAGGGATTCCCGGTTCGAATCCCCATCTGGGTGGAGTTTCCATGTTCTCCCCGTGTACGTGAAATGGAGTCAGTTTTTGAAATGGAGTCAGTTCAATCCCCATTCATGCCTTTAAGCACTTTCTCATTAACCATTAATTCAGATAAGTAGATGATAGTAGATGAGGTTTGAAACTTAAATCATACAATAAGTTTACTGTAGTGTCTTAACAGAAACTGATTCGGCAAGTTTATAGTTGACATAGTGATTGGTGATTAGTTTATGTACAGAGTTTGAACGTATATTACTGTCAAAAAGGCACTTTCCCTCTGGTCTGTTTGGGGATTTGACCCACGATCTTGACATTATTAACACCACGCTCTGAACAACTGAACTAATCAAACAATAATATGAAGTCTAATAAATAGACCAAAACCAAACAGAATAATAAAAAGAAGAGAAAAAAATGATTGGCTCTTACAAGCAAATGGGGGTTACCCATACCTATCCAGGGGAGAATGTTTTGGGCTCTGGACAGATACACCCTGAACAGGGAACCCATTTGTATATCAGATGCTTTGTGTAATGTCCTAATTTTTCTAATGTAATGTCGAGTTCTAGAATGAGGTAAAAACATGTTATTCCCTTACCAGGAATCGACCAGGCTGCTTTGATAAGATCCCACAGTCCCAGCCACTATACCACCAGGGACACTCATGAAGAATGCTTCTCCTCAGAGCAAAAGTAGAAAAAAATTCATAGAAGAAGTAGCAACATGCCCAGCGATGGATTGGCGCCCTGTCCTGGGTCTATCTGCCCAGCACCCAAGACGTTCTCCCTTGGATGGGCATGAGGAACCCCACCGCGACCCTAATAGAGGATAAAGCGGGAGATAATGAATGAATGAAAGTAGCAACATAGGAGAGTAAACTTTTGTTTTGATAAAATATGTTATTCTAAATAGTTTAATTCATTATTTTAATATTTACAATAGATTAAATGCTGGGGGCGGCACGGTGGCTTAGTGGTTAGCACGTTTGCCTCTCAGCGCTAGGGATTCCCAGATTGAATCCCCATCTGGGTGGAGTTTTCATGTTCTCCCTGTGTCCGCGTGGGTTTCCTCCGGGTTCTCCGGTTTCCTTCCACAGTCCAAAAACATGGATCAAGTCAATTGAGTTCTCCAAATTGCCCCATATAGAGTGTGTGTGTGAGTGAGTGTGTGCCCAGCGATAGATTGGCGCCCTCTCCTGGGTGTATCTGCCCAGTGCCCGAAACATTCTCCCCTGGATGGGCATGGGGAACCCCACCACGACACTAATAGAGAATAAAGCGGGAGATAATGAATGAATAAATAGATTTCATTTATGTGTGTGTGTGTCTTGTATTGTTCCTATATTTACTGTATGTTCTTAATTTGTCAATCAACCCGGCAGCCATCCGCCTCCAGTTACCATGCCATATGCGCATCCAACCCACCTTCCATGTCTCCCAGATGAAGCCTGTCACCCACTCCCCTCTCAACCCCACCCCCCATGACGCACCAGACCCCCGCCTCGTTGACGGCCAGCTGGCCTTCACAGTCCGCAGACTCCTGGACTCCCGCCGCCGGGGCAGAGGGGTACAGTTCCTGGTAGACTGGAAAGGGTACGGCCCAGAGGAGCGCTCCTGGATCCCCGTGCATCTATCCTAGACCCCTCCCTCATCCAGAAGTTTCATAAGAGATTCCCCGATAAGCCTTTTAGGGCGCCAGGAGGCACCCGTTGAGGGGGGGGTGAAGCCTTGACTTTTCCAGCCTCGCTTTGCCTCGCCTTGCCCTTGCCTCGTCTCGTCACGGCCGCCCCTGGATATCCTTGTGTGTTTGTGCCCGCTCTCGCCTGTGTTTGTATTTGTGTGCAGCGCTCCAGCCGAGATCTAGTCGCCTTCCACTAGTGCCCGTCAGGACCCGGACGTTCGCCGCGTCATCACGCTACAGCGACGTCTCCTGTGCGCTGCACAAACTCCAGTCCACGTCTCTCATTACCCTACAAACTGTACAATAAACCTGGTTCTTTGCATCTCCACCTCTGCTTCAGGTTGGTCACTCCGAATAGCGGACCCAACTGTGCATTGGCCCAGCGGCCGTAACAGTAGTGCAATCAGATTAACAAATACTGAGCAGTACATTTAATAACTTGTGTTGATTTGTTCGATGAGCTTTATAGGGTCGGTCTCTTGAAATGGATAGCACCCACATAACATTTTTTGCAGCAAAACCCCCAAACTCCACGCATTTACCTGCGGCACACGATATGAGAATGATTATCCTGATTATTCAGTACTACTTTGATCTTACAGGGTGGAAAAACGTATTCCTGAAGTTTGCATTGTTCTATGCCATGTGTTGTTACGGGAAAGCTCATAAGGACCTAGTAAAGCTTTTATGAGTAATGCGGGAGATATTGTGTTTATACAATAGATGTTGATAGACAGTAATAAGATACACTGTCAGGTATTACTTCTCCTCACCTGTAGAGACTTTTGTAAGCAGATTACAGGAGAGAGTGGAAGAAGAAAGTGTGTGTATTTGTGCGGGAAGAAAGTTAAATAAAAGCTGTAAAACTGGGAACATTGTATCCGAATTATTGTGACGCCCAAACATAACAAATGAATTAACGTGTGTGCGCTTAATCCTCCACTCCCTAGATGGTGAATCAGACAAAAACAAATCCATTACTGAAGCAATGAGCATATTGTTACGGCCACTGGGCCAATGCACAGTTGGATCCGCTACTCGGAGTGACCAGTCTGAAGCAGAGGTGGAGATACAAGGAACCAGGTTTATTGAACAGTTTGTGTATAGCTAGCTAGATGTGGACGGGAGTTTGTGCAGCGTGCAGGAGCGTCGCTGTGGCTTGATGACGTGGTGCACGTCCGGGTCCTGACGTCACACACGGGCCACATCCCAATCCACGGGCCATCGTGGAAGGCGACTAGATCACGGCTGGAGCGCTGCACACAGAACACAAAACACAGGCGAGAGCGGGCACACACACACACAAAGGATGTCCAGGGGCAGACGTGTCAAGATGAGGCAAGGACTGGGGAAGGGGAGGAAGGGTCAAGGCGAGGCAAGGTCCTGAGGCGTGAGGCTTGGAGTCTAGGTTTTTGGATTCATGGGCAAGACTATCTGGCGTGGAGGAAAGGGAGTGAGGTGATTATATAGGGCGTGGTGATAGGGAACCCAGGTGCGTGAAATAACAGGGGCGTGGAGACCAGACACAAACACCACGTGACAAAACCCCAACACATATACAGAAATACCCATCATTCCAAAGACCCCTGATGTAGCAGCGCTATAATTATTATATTTTATATATATATATATATATATATATATATATATATATATATATATGCTGTTTTAATTTTTTACTTTTACTTCTAAGGTTATGCAAATTATGCAATGACATCTTTAGCAAATTCTCGCAAATGTAGGACAGCTATTTTCCTTAATAAAGAGTCGGGAACACTGATTCCCAATTGTTTCAGTGTTAAACAAAAACAGCAGGAAATGCATACATAAATTACGAGTTGGTTGTGCTCCACTAATAATGAGGTCTTGCAATCAATGTCTAAAAGATAACTTAGCTATGATAAAATTAGCACCAGGCACTGTTAAGATTTTGAGACTTCTCACAGCCTCGTCTTTGTATGTTCTTTTGTCTCTTTGTGTTTTTGTAGCTTTCCTGTTTTCACTAGAAGTAGAACACTGTGTGTTTTTACAAGGCTTATTAATTTAAAAATACTGTTTTGTCCTAAAAAATAAAGAGGGTAGACTGTTTGGAGCAAAGATGGGAAAGAAGAAGTTTTGACCAAGCATATATTGATTTTATTTCACTAATCTGTCTCAGTGTCAGACATACACATATTCTAAATTTGAGTAGGTTAGCTGAATTTTCAGTAAAAAAAAAAAAAAGAGCAGTAAAAAATGCATAAAATGTCCCAATATACATTTGTGAATTAAAAAAAGTATAAAGTCGGTTTCTAAAAGATTCTATGCTCTGTGGTGCTCTCAGGAAATCTGGACCTGATGTGATTACTGTGTTACGAATGGTCCGTTCTTCCCCGGAAGGAGGGCGGCTAACGCGGAATGTAGACTGCGCCTTGTGAAACCACATTATAGCTGCCGGTCCACGGCGAACGGATGGGAATGGGAACAGCCACCGTAAAAGTCCAAAACACTGCATAAAATAAAATTAAATTTAATAAAAGTTTCACTTAACAAAAGGCTTAACAAATATACAGAGAACATTGTCGACTTCCCCACAGCTGTGCATATGCACCTTCATGACCTGGACCTTCCTGGTGACACCGAACTCATCACATATGCTGATGACCTTCACATTTAACTTGCCCCCACCCCAAGGGTGAAAAAAGGACAGCGACCCAACAAATTTAACAAACAAATAAAAAAAAAAAAGGTGGGGGAAAAAGGTCTTTCTGAGTAAACTTCAATTGTGTAAAGACACTGTTCAGTATCTGTAGTTTACATTGTCACAATGTAAACCCCTATATGAACATTTCTCACAACAGGTGATGCTCAGCTATGTGAGGCTGCTGAACTCGTCACACTATGATAGTCCTCCGCGAGGGATGTTCCAACACAGAGTTGCAGACAGATTGTATGGACCGAAAATAAGTGAGCCGTTTTTAAAAATATATATATTTTTTTTCTTCACACCAGCACTTGGACTCCTATAATCACTCCATCATGTTCCCCAACGAAGACAATTACCACCCCAAACGAGGGACAGGTGCCACAGGCACCTTCTGTTACTGCTTTTTTATGATGTCTTACTGCCAGCGGAATGCTTGAAGAAAAGCATTGGGGACATGCTTGAAGCCATGATTTGAAATCTGTGTCTTACCAATTTCTTACAGTAAAAATCTGTGATTAACCAATAAAAACTTTAGAGTGATACAGGGTTTACCTGAATGTTACCCTGCAAACTGTTTCCACTGCAGCAGTGATGGTCCAGAATACTGAAGATAGTGCTCTTCACACCCTTGGACTCCTTATTTTCATGTTCCACTCCTGTTCTGCTTTGATGATGGTCTTAAAAAAATAATAATAAAAGCCATGATTTGAAATCTGTGTCTTACCAATTTCTTGCAAAAAAAAAAAAAAAAACTTTAGAGTATATATATATATGAATGTTACCCTAAACTACACTACAGCAGTGCATCCGGAAATATTCACATAGCGCTCTTACACCCTCTTATTTTACACTCAAAAAAAAAAAAAAAAAAAAAATATATATATATACACAGTGCATCCGGAAAGTATTCACAGCGCTTCCAAATTGTATTACATTAATCTCTTTCCTCAAAATTCTACACAAAATACCCCATTATGACCATGTGAAAAATTCTTGAGTTTTGAAAATTTATTAAAAATAAAAAACTAAGAAATCACATTCACATAAGTATTCACAGCCTTCGCCATGAAGCTCAAAATTGAGCTCAGGTGCATCCTGTTTCCACTGATCATCCTTGAGATGTTTCAACAGCTTAAATGGAGTCCACCTGTGGTAAATCCAGTTTATTGGACATGATTTGGAAAGGCACACACCTGTCTATATAAGGTCTCACAATTGACTGCATGTCAGAGGGCAAACACGAAGCATGAAGTCAAAGGAATTGTCTGTAGACCTCCGAGACAAAATTGTCTCGAGGCACAAATCTGGGGAAGGATACAGAAAAATTTCTGCTGCTTTGAAGGTCCCAATGAGCACAGTGGCCTCCATCATTTGTAAATGGAAGAAGTTTGGAACCACCAGGACTCTTCCAAGAACCTGACCAAGAACCTGATGATTACTCTGTCAGAGCTCCAGCGTTCCTCCGTGAAGAGAGAACCTTGCAGAGGGACAACCATCTCTGCGGCAATCCACCAATCAGGCCTGTATGGCAGAGTGGCCAGGCAAAAGCCACTGCTTAGTAAATGGCACAAAGCAGCCCGTTTGGAATTTGCCAAAAGGCACCTGAAGGACTCTCAGACCATGAGAAACAAAATTCTCTGGTCTGATGAGACAAAGATTGAACTATTTGGTGTGAATGCCAGGCGTCATATTTGGAGGAAACCAGGCACTGCTCATCACGAGGACAATACCATCCCTACAGTCAAGCATGGTTGTGGCAGCATCATGCAATGGGGATGTTCTTCAGCAGCAGGAACTGGCAGACTAGTCAGGAGAGAGGGAAAGATGAATGCAGCAATGTACAGAGACATCCTGGATGAAAACTTGCTCCAGAGCGCTCTTGACCTCAGGCTGGGGCAACGGTTCATTTTTCAGCAGGACAATGACCCGAAGCACACAGCCAAGATCTTAAAGGAGTGGCTTCAGGACCACTCTGTGAATGTTCTGGAGTGGCCCAGCCAGAGCCCAGACTTGAATCCGATTGAACATCTCTGGAGAGATCTGAAAATGGCTGTGCACAGACGTCTCCCATCCAACCTGATGGAGCTTCAAAGGTACTGCAAAGAAGAATGGTGTGCTAAGCTTGTGGCATCATATTCAAAAAGACTTGAGGCTGTAGTTGCTGCCAATGGTGGTTCTACAAAATATTAAGCAAAGGCTGTGAATACTTATGTAAATATGATTTCTTTGTTTTTTAATTTTAATAAATATTCAAAACTCTCAAGAAAACTTTTTTCACATGGTCATAATGGGGTATTTTGTGTAGAATTTTGAGGAAATAGATTAATACAATTTGAAATAAGGCTGTAATGTAACAAAATATGGAAAAAGTGAAGCGCTGTGAATACTTTCCGGAGGCACTGTATATATATATGAATATAGATATTCAACAACTTATATATATATATATATATATATATATATATATATATATATATATATATATATATATTAGGGCTGTATTCAACTAAGGTTTTTCATAGTCGAATCTGATTCGTCAGATTTTCCCTATAGTCGACTGATAGTAGAATCAGTTAAAATTTCACCACAAGATGGCGCTATAAGCGTGTTTTTTTTAAGATTTTTTTTTATATTTTACATGTTTTTCTAGAGCACCGTAAATGGGTTAAAACGCACACATCATTAAAAAAATATTAACAGAAATTAGGATGTGTAACAATCACTTGCGGCAGCTGTCCCTCGTTTGCTTTCTGATTATCTCACTTGGGTGATTGGTTGGGTTAGTGCACATCTTTAATTTGTGGTTACCTTACCCGATGTTGCTTTGTTCGTTTACCCCCTTTCTGTTGGTGCTTCGGCACCACTTTTTAATAAATTCTAGTTTTGGATTTTATCCCGGTGTTTCAGTTTTTCTCCATCAGCATTTCTGCCACGGTGTGTTATTGCGCATTCGTTCCGCGCAGGTCGCACTCTGTTTAGACCGGCTTACGCGTAGCCGGATCCCGGGAGACGCTCATGCGCGAGCGGCGTTCGCGATTTCCCCGCGGAGCCGCTCATCTCCGGGGAAAGACGGACATTTGTGACAGGATGATTTTATTTGACAAAAGGCTATATATATAACGAAAACAAAGACATTTCATGTAAAAACGAATGCTTAGCAGCAGCCATGGGCACCCCCATGTGATCAAAATGGTACATTCGACTATGAGGTTCATAGTCGACTACGGTTCTCCGAATCGAATCGTCGAATCAGCGAATATTGCAGCTCACCCCTAATATATATATATATATATATATATATATATATATATATATATATATATATATATATATTTCAAAAACACGGGGACAGATGCTTGCAGGACTTAAGAGGGACATGATCTCAACGTTCATTCATTCATTCTCTGCCGCTTTGTCCTATATTAGGGTCGCGGGGGGGTTCCCCATGCCCATCCAGGGGAGAATGTCTCGAGCGCTGGGCAGATACACCCAGGACAGGGCGCTAATCTATCGCTGGGCACACACTCACACAGACTATATGGGGCAATTAGGAGAACTCAATTGACTTGATCCATGTTTTATTACTGTGGTAGGAAACCGGAGAACCCGGAGGAAACCCACGCGGACACGGGGAGAACATGGAAACTCCACCCAGATGTGGAATCGAACCGGGAATCCCTAGTGCTGAGAGGCGAACGTGTGAAAATATGCATTAAACAGGGCTGTTGTTTGTTTGTTTACTTGCTTACTTACTGACCGACTTACAATGGTTAAGTTTAAAAAAAAATTGGGTCATTTAGCAGACGCTTTTATCCAAAGCGACTTACAAGGTGAACACAGGGTTAATCACAACATCCCTGGAGCAATGAAGGTTAAGGGTCATGCTCAAGGACCCACATTGGTAACTTCAGTGGACCTGGGATTTGAACCCCCAACCTTCAGATTGACAGCCCAACACCCTGACCACTGAGCTACCACTCCCATTAACCAAAAGTCCAAGTTTAACCAAAATAGATTGATGGTCAATGCCCAGATGGTGGAGCTTAAAAGTCTTTTTTTTTTGTTTGTTTAAATTATGTTGCACTTACAGTTTTGGCAAATAGAGAAAAAAGGAAGAGAAAGACAATCCTAGAATACTCCCACACCGAGGACCACACTTGCTGAAAATTAAATGATTGTTTGTGCAACTTAAAAGATAACATGCATTATCCAGGGGTGAAATGCCAGTTGCTTCAGTTTCAACCGCTCCTCTGGATTTAGCTGCAAAATAAGAATAAAAAAACCCAGTGAATATAAACATATCACCATTTACGCCCTCCTCTACACCACACACACACACACCTGCAGCAGTCGATTCAGCAGTAGTGAAGCCCAAGTTGAGAGATTTTTAGGTTTCATGTAACATCCATACTGTAGAAACAGAAGAAGCACAAGATACATACCATTAAGCCTTAACCATATAGATACACAGTTTATATTAATAAGCCAATCACACATATGATGATATCACCACTAAATAAAATAATACTGTTTTTTATTACAAAAACAGCTACCTAAATGCATCAGTGTAATCAGATTAACAGATACTGAACGGTACATTTAATAACTTACGCTGATTTGTTCAATGAGCTTTATAGGTTCGGTTTCTTGAAATGGATAGCACCCACATAACATTTTGTACAGCAAAACCCCCAAACTCCACGCATTTACCTACAGCACACAATATGATATTAAACACAGTATAAAAGTTAATTAGATAAATCACTCTGGGTAATAAAATACTGACATTCACTCACCTCTGAATCCTTATAAGTTTGGTTTTGGAGGATTTCAGGTGCTATGTAATTAGAGGTTTCACAATAAGTGTGAAGTGGAGAATCCAACCTGCCCTAAACCACAAAATAAAGATGATTGGACCATAAAACAGTTGAACTGCATGTTGTTGGGGTGAATTTTTATTTCATGTTATTTATGCTGTGTGAGACTAAGAATGATAATATATAATCAATGTAGGGGTAAAGTTTTCAAGTTTACAAAGTAGATTGTAACCTCAGGGCATAAACTATTGTTTATCTTCTGACTGAGTGATTAAAGGAAAGAGATAAAGAGAGCCTAAGAATGGAGTTATCACACAGTTGAGTAGAAGGAATGTGTATGTTTTGTGTCAATGGAAGAGTTCAAAAGGGTACGCTTGGAATAGATAAGATGCTGAGGGGAGGGGAATTAGTAAGTGCGAAAAACCCTATAAATGTGGTATGTATCTGTCTTTTCTTTATCCGCTTGCATACAACCTGGTTGCATGTTGGCTGATCCTTGCTGGCAAGAAATAAATAATTTTACCTTTAACTGATTTTCAGCCTGAGAGCATTTTGTTGCCAATTTTCACCACAACACATGTGATTGGAGCAGAACTGTACTGTAGTGAATTAGTCATAAAGAAGTGTTTGTATTGTTACTTGTTTAACTCTCTGGTTTATAATCAGTAATATGATATACCTTTATTAGTCCCATAATGGGGAAATGCAAGTGAAAAAAATCAGATGTAATACAATGGGAAAGGAAAAGACAGCTGATAAAAAATATCAATCCCAAACTATACTATATAAGATGTGATACTATATAATACTGTATATATAAGCACAGCACATATATAACAACATAGACAGACATGGTCACGGTTTGTGGACCAGCTGCCACCTAATGTGGAGCTCAGGCCACACATTGCTACCTGTCTCCATTACAACATGTTGACTAATTAAACACTGTGATTGCAGTCTAAAGAGAAAAACTTACCTCTGGTTTAGCACAAAGACCAAAGTCAGTCACCTTGATGTAACCGTACTCATCTATCAGTATGTTGGACTGAAATTAAAAATACATGTTCTGATGACAACACAAATACACTGTAAAAGTTTAAAGAGAAGCTGAATCTAATATATAATTAGATGTTGCACCGGTTTCAGGTCACAGTGAGAGCTTCCCCGATGGTGGGCAAAAAGCAGCGCTGAAAGAATCTGACGGAAGAAGCAGCGAATTGTTTCCTCTGGTAAAGGACCATGCTCTAAAGCATACTGTAATATGTCTTTAGAACAGTACTGAAAGAACAATAGGAAATGAGTTTAACAACTAAAAGCACACAAACACACACATACACACACACACACACACACACACACACACCTCTAGAACCAGATAAATCTTGTTGCTGGTCTCAATCACGTGATACAAGCGACAGATATTCTGATGAATGTTAGTCTTCATGGACTCAATCGCTCTGTTTACCATTTCTAGGTTGTCCTGTAATGAGTCAAACCAAACAGTTTTAGTAATTAAAAAGTTAAGTAATTAATATAATAAATTATTCTTCATTTAGAACTGATTCGTAAAGATAATTAACTGAACTGATAATTAAGCACAAATATAAAAAGTAGACTCTCCACTCTTTATGTCAGCTTGGGAGGGCTATGCCACTCCCCCGTTTTCCTCACTCGGGATTTGGCCGTTCGGGGTTCCCGTAGGTAGGGCCCATCCCCTAGAGCCCTAATCACATGTGGCCTTACATGCGTTTAGCGCTTATGTTATGTTTGGGTGGTTTTTGCTATGTCTTTGTTCGTTTCGGTTTTAGTTTTGTTTGTTTGGGTTATGTTGTGCTTTCACCTGCGTTCCCGCTGATTGGAGAATAAAAGACCTCCTTGTTACTTACCTGGTCGCCTGGCTCGCTTCTTAGTACCATGTGCATCTCGCTCGTGTCTCGCACAGCGCAGCACCGCCTTTGGACGGACTGCGCCCCCCAATTGTAACAGAATGCTGGCCTCCACACCAACTAGTGATGTCCAGGAGTCCTTGTCCGGATAAGCGCATATTTTGCTTTTGTTGTTGTTACCCACTGCCGCGCATCCCATGTTTCAGTCTACTCCGGCACTCGGTACTTATTTGCCGTTTCTTCGGCCGCCATTAGCCTATTCTCCGGCTGCAGCATTAGCTGCCTTAGCTCGGCGCTAGCCCCGCCATTAGCTTTCTCTTCAGCTGCATTAGCTCAGCACTAGCCCCGCCATTTGCCGCTTTAACTTTCTCTCCGGCTGCATTAGATCGGCGCTAACCCCGCCGGTAGCCGTCTCTCTGGCTGCAGCATCCCGGCTACCTTACCGTCTTGCGAGCCGCGGCGCCTGTAAGCCACGCAAACCACCCCGCTCTGTCTGTATGCCGCCTGCGAACCACTGCGAGCCGCCAACGTGCCGCTCCTCCTCGCAGCCGCCGGACCAGTGATCCACCCTGCAAGATGCTCCGCGCTGTCAGCGAGCCGCTGCACGAACCGCTCTGTCCCTCTGGTCATCCGCTCCGCGAGTGGTTCTACGCTGCCGGTCGTCCACCCCATAAGCCGCCGCTCGCCACGAGACGAGCATTCCGCCGCTCGCCACAAGACGAGCATTTCGCCGCTCGTCATCAGCGATCCACCGCTCGCCGCAAGCGTTCAGTTGCTAGCCGTCAGCGTGCTGCTCCGCCAGTAATCCACCCCGTGTGTCGCCGCGCACCGTCAGCGAGCCACCGCTCATCGTTAGCAATCCGCCGCTCACCGCCAGCGTTTCACCGCTAGCCGTCAGCGTGCCGCTCAGCGAGCCGCCCCGCTCCGCCGGTAATCCGCCCCCTGATCCATGCCGTGCCGCCAGCAATCCGCGCCGCGACATCTGCACGCCTTGCAGGGTTCGGGGCATTGAATCGGGCTACGGGTTCTGGTCTGCGTCAGTCGCGTCCCGTCCCGAGCCGTCCGTGATCCGTTCGGGTTGCGTCCGGTGCTCGGTCTCCGCCTCGGTAGACCAAGACCTATTATTATGTGGGGTTGCTGTGGTACTGGCTCTCTCTTTTTATGTCCAGGAGGCGGAGAAGAAAGAGGCTGGGAGACTAGGCGAGTTGTCCAGCGCATCACCTGGGTTGCAGTCCAGTGGTCCGATGAGGAGGCTGTGGTTGTCTATGGTCCCCGCTCAGGACCAGTTAACCACCGCTCTGGACCATTCCTCTCCCGCTCTGGACCGTAATTCGCCCACGCTGGACTGTTTGCCCCTTGTTCGTGACCATCCACTTCCCGCTCTGAACAGTCTCCCACCTGCTCAAAACAGTCTGCTCTCCACTCTGGACAATGTGCCACCCGCTCTGGACAAGGTGCCCTCCGTACTGGACAGTGTGCAAGCCACTCAGGAGACATGGGACGCTATGCCGGTCACCCAGCTTTTGGACAAAGATTGTACTACGCTCGCGTCTACTCGGGTCACCTCTGTGGTCGCGTGTATCCCGGTTGCCCCTGCGGTCACGCTCCCGCCTGCATCAGAGTCCGCATTAGTCTCTCCAGCACCAGAGTCCGCGTTAGCCTCTCCAGCACCTGAGTCCGCGTTAGCCTCTCCAGCACCTGAGTCCGCGTTAGCCTTTCCAGCACCTGAGTCCGCGTTGTTCTCTCCAGCACCTGAGCCCGTTAGCCTCTCCAGTACCTGAGTCCACGTTGTTCTCTCCAGCACCTGAGTCCGCGGGAGTCTCTCCGGCGTCTGAGCCCGCAAGTATCACTCTCAAAGGGTCACGTCGCCCTCGCTCTTTCAAAGGGCCATGCCGCCATTGCGCTCTAAAGGGTCACGTTGCCTCTGCATCCTCAAAGGGTCACGTCGCCCCTGCGCTATTTATAGGCCAGTTTGCCTTAGTGCCCTCAAAGAGCGTCGCCGCCCTCATGCCCTCAAGAGGCCGCATCGTCTCCGCGAGTTTAAAGAGCCTCGCCGGTTTAGTGCCCTCAGATGGCCATGCCGCCTTCATGCCCTCAAAGAGGCCTTGCCGCCTTCGCGCCTCCTACAGGCTTCGTCGCTGTCGCGTCCTCATAGGGCCCCAGAGGTTTCCAGGCCATCCCTTAGAGCTGGGATTGGGTCCTACCTAATCACATGTGGCCTGCTGACTACACTTAAAGTGCGCATGCGCCCTGAGTCAGCAGGCCAGCATTACATGCGTTTAGCGCTTATGTTACATTTGGGTGGTTTTTGCTATGTCTTTGTTCGTTTTGGTTTTAGTTTTGTTTGTTTGGGTTATGTTTTGCTCCCGACACGTTCTGCCGTGCTTTCAGTGGCGTTCCCGCTGATTGGAGAATAAAAGACCTCCTTGTTGCTTACCTGGTCGCCTGGCTCGCTTTTTAACAGCACCTGCATCTCGCTCGTGTCTCGCACAGCGCAGCACCGCCTTTGGACGGACTGTGACCCCCAATTGCAACACTTTACCTCTCATATAGCACCATGAGAACATAGTGACGATTACAACAAAATGAAATATTTTAATTCACCTTTAACACATTTTTGTCCAGGATCTTAATAGCAACTGTTTCTTTCGTCAGGATGTGTGTCCCACGCTTGACCTCCCCATAACCTCCTGCAGAGAGATTTAATCAGACAATGACATTAAATAATGTAGCTGTTTCTATATTCTCTCTTTATTATTTCTCTGTTGAGATATATATATTATACCCCCCCCCCAACTCCGATTGTGACTCTTGGAGGAGTAAAAGTTACCTTTTCCAATGGTTTCATGAACCTTATAATACTTCAGAAGCTCAGTGACATCATCCTGAGACCCCACTACATCATCTGCCAAATTTTTCTGGAGCACATAAAATGTCTCATCAAACACTGGCGTTAAACCCAGTATTCAGATAAAACGTATTTAAAATTACAAATCCATTCAGAAGCCAACACAGTCCAGATACAAAGAATTTATTTAAAATAATAACTGTAATACATTAGCTCCACAATGCCATAATGTCTGGTTGGTACAAAGATCTCTATATTGCAGAATTATCCTATGTTTTAATAAATACTGTTGCAAATAAAATACATTTACAGTAAAAAAACATTATTGAAAGACATGAAAAGAGATGTTATGTTACATACCTGCTTTGTGTCTACATCAAAAAACTCCACTGAATTTGGAGATGCAACAATAGGTAGGTCCCGATCGTTTTCCATTGACATGAAAGGTGCTCCTTTGCTACCTGGAAATGTGCAGTATGTAATTCTGGTGATTTCTGTAATGGTACTTCAGGTCAGTTCCACATAAGATACATATTTTAATTTTGGTTCTAGTGAAAGAACATGGTCCACCTCTCCCTGAGCCATTAAACTTGAGTTGTCCCTCTATCAGTCCCTCTGAATATGACCATGCATTTTGAGAAGTCATAAAATAAAAAACTTATTTTAATAAACTCTAACATTTCAGAGTTAAGACACATTTCTCTTACCTGAACTAATTTGTTGGATCTTAAATGATTTTCTGACAATTTGCAGGCGCGTTCTATAACTCAGCCTGAGTTTTGTCTGACATGACATTCTAATTGACCTTTCTTTAGATTTATTTATCGCTTTGACTACCACCACTCTCAATGTTCCAAAGTTGCTGGGATCATTCCATTATACTCTGGGACAGTAGAAGATTTATAACCCCACCAAAAATGATTAAAACAAAAAAAAATTATTGGCAGTTTTGACATAGTTTGGGTGTTTTTTTATTTTACTCACCAACATTACTTCTAAGGTTATGCAAATTTTGCAATGACATCTTTAGCATATTCTCACAAGTTTTAGGACAGCCAATAGCTATTTCTTTACTAAGGAGTCGGGAACGCTGATTCCCACTTGTTTCAGTGTTTATGTTAAAGGAAAACAGCAGGAAACATATATAAATTACGAGTTGGTTGTTCTCCACTAATTATGAGGTCTTGCATGAACATGAAGTCTTCCACAATTTACAATCAATGTCTAAAAGATATCTTAGCTACGAAAAAATTTGCACCAGGCTCTGTTAAGATTTTGAGACTTCTGACAGCCTCGTCTTTATATGTTCTTTTGTCTCTTTGTATTTTTGTATCTTTCCTTTTTTCACTATAAGTAGAACACTGTGCTTTTACAAGGCTTATTAATTTAAAAATACTGTTTTGCCCCATTAATACGGAGGTTAGACTGTTTGGAGCAAAGAAGGGAAACAAGAAGTTTTGACCAAGCATATATTGATTTTATTTCCCTTATCTGTCTTAGTGTCAGACATACACATATTCTAAATTTGAGTAGGTAAGCTTAATTTTCAGTAAAAAAGGAGCAGTAAAAAATGCATAAAAATGTCCCAATATATATTTGTGAATAAAAAAAGTATAAAGTCGGTTTCTAAAAGACTACATGCTCTGTGGCGCTCTCAGGAAATTTGGACCTGATGTGTTCACTGTACCTTTCTTTTTAAATCCAACTGACTAAAACATTTTCCCCTGGATGGGAAAGGGGAACACTACTGCAAAAACACAACCAAAAAGCTTACCAAAGCTTATAATATACATTACAAAAGCTTCCATAGTATTTCTCAGGATCCCTTGTCAGTGAAAACCGAGCATACCTAATCACGGCTGCATGTGTGTGATCTTTTCTTTACAAATCTGAAGCCTTTGTCCAATTTTAGACCACGAGAGCATGAACGTTGAGATTTTCATAATATTATATACTGTGATGCAAAGGATGCCAGTGTTATGATGCGTGTTTGTAAAAGCAATCAGCAGTCATTCCACTCCAATCTTGATCCAGTCCATCTTTTCATCCTACCCGATCTACTCAGCCTATAAAAGACCCCTTCCAAAACAGGAATGCAGGACTTTTTTTTTCTTTTTTTTCTTCCTTGTTGGTGATTTGCTGTTGGTTTGCTCTTTGTAAAATTTGCTGTGAATGTTTTTTTGGGGGAGATATTGACTGTGATTTCTGGACTGTGGATTTAACTTGTTTATCTTTATTAATTTGCAGTTAGGTAAGTGTGTTGCTTTTGTTTTCTTTTCTAAAGAGTTTTTTTTGTTGTTGTTTTGGCCTAGGTCCTGAAGTCATTATTTTCAAAGTAAATACACTGTATCCCTGTTTCAGCCTCATGTTGGTAAGGTGTTTTTAGTAGTTTTTATATTAAACCACACATAAAATGGCTGGACTACAAAGAACAGATGCCTTAAACAGATTTCTTAAACATATAAATCCGTTTATTTTTTTGTTTCTTGCATCTTTGGTCATGTCTTTTCTCTTCATTGTTCTTCCACCATATCCAAGATGTTCTCTAGTTCGTTATCTACACTAGTACATGCCGTTTTGAACAAAAACTGCAGCCTTACCAGCATACACTACTTGTTGAATGACACTTTGCAGTGTTGTGCTTAATGCTGGTTTCTCCAAAAACAAGAGTCCAGACACACATGTTGTCACATTGATGTCAACACTGAATTATAACAAACATCCACAAAACATTGTGCTTGATATTTTACAGAGTTAGCCACATTTATCACCTTCCAGGTACCAAGGACCATGTTAAATGTAGTAAAATGATGCAAAGATGCCACATGGCCCCAACCATTAATCCCAGTTAATCTTTTTTTTTTTTTTGCCATTTCTGTTGCATGATTTTAAAAAAGTTGTCGCTTTCTATATAAAAATGAACAGTCGTTTTTAGAAGCTGTTTGCTCTTTTTTTTTCTTCATTTACTGTTCATTAAATTTGATTTCATTTAGATTTATCACATTTAAATTTTGTCTTTTTTCAGAAAGTTTTATCCACAGCAAATGGATAAAAATTAGAAATGACTATGAAAAGGTCTGTAATTAGCTAACAAAATGCTATACTGTTGTATTATTACACCGGATCATTGAATAATGTTACAGTGTAGCGACCTTTCCTCTGCAAAAAGGTTTTAATACCATATGCTGTGCTGATTAATAACTCTTCTTTTGAGGAACTCACTTCTTGTACTGTGTTTAAATTGTCCCTGCTAATCTCTGGCACTGTGTGGTTTGAGTCAGTGGACACACCTTCTTTGTTTATCAAATAGACACAACTCTTTCAAAGTGACATAAAATTTCTGCTTGCTCATACTCCAGCAGCTACCTAACTACAGCTTCAATGTTTGGCAACTTTGCACTGCTAAACGTCAGTTAATGTTTCTCTATTTTCTTCATCGAAACTACATCCATTAACCTTTTATTAACCTGTCTCACTCTATTAATCTGTCTCACATTTAGTCCCAAATGGCTTAATTTACAATAAATACTGTCTTATATTTGTCTACATATATTTTGACTTTTCTCTTTAGTCATATTTCTTAATTGCTGTTTAAGCCATTACTCTATATTCCACATAAATACAGTTCTGCATGTAAATATTCAAATTTTTATTCACTATAACACAATATTAGATAATAATAATATAATATTGAACTATATGTAATTGCACATATGTACATAAATACACATTTTTTTACATTTCCGCTATGTGTAATACACAAAATACACAAAAGTCTTACAAGCTAATGACAGTATCACACAATGAACCCTCCACATGCTTTTGAATAAATATTTCAACTGACAGGAGTGCATATTCCAAAAACATTCAGTAGTTTTATTTTTGTATTATATTAAAACTAACATAAAATGGCTGAAATACAAACAACTGATGTTGCCTTAAACAGATTTCTTAAACATATAAATCCATTTATTTTTTGGTTCTCACATTTTTGCAGTCATGTCTTTTCTCTTCATTGTTCTGTCCATCCACCATATCCAAGATGTTCTCTAGTTTGTCATCTACACTCTGTGACTGTTGATGTACTTGCTGTGCTGATTAATAACTCACTTCTTGCACTGTGTTTAAATTGTCCCTGCTAATCTCTGGCACTGTGTGGTTTGAGTCAGTGGACACACCTTCTTTGTTTATCAAATAGACACAACTCTTTCAAAGCGACATAAAATTTCTGCTTGCTCATACTCCAGCAGCTACCTAACTACAGCTTCAATTTTTGGCAACTTTGCACTGCTAAACGTCAGCACAGAACGTACTACAGCGTCTAAAATGTTGAATAAATGCTGATCCCCATTTTCATCTACAACTAACAGTTTTTCCAGGACCTCTGTTTCAATTTTATTATTCTTTACAAAAACATCACAGTGGTGACAATGTGTCATGAAGTTTTCTGGTTTCACGGCATCTAGTATACACCGTTTTGGACAAAAATATCTATTGTGAGATCAGCTGTTAAAATTTCACCTGCAACCAACTCACCTGCACCAATCATCCTTCACAGCTTCTGCCGCATTGCATTCAACTAGTTGTTGAATGACACTCGGCACTGTAGTGCTTAATGCTGGTTTCCCCAAAATAAAGTGGCCAGACACACATTTGTCATACCACCTGCCAATTTCCAGTTTCATGGCACCCCAAACAGTAAGACGCAATGAGTCTGTGCGATCAGCTACAGCATATAACCTCTTCCTTAGCTTCTTGTTGTTTCTTGTCCTCGCTCTCATTGCTCTAGTACTTTAACAGTAACATGTACCTACAACAACAAACATAATTTTACACAACCGCAATAGTACATTATTTAACTATCCTTCTTTACAATACAAACACGCTACATGTCTTTTGCTTTACTTTCACAGCATTAACCTCATTCTACACATTCTCATTCAGCATATTCTGTAAAACTTTCTCGTTGATAGTCTATTGGGTCAACTGCAATCTCTGCAAGGATCTTCCTTTGCACATCCTGCTTGTTGCTTATATCACATGGAAATGGTAGACATCTCAAAGATGACTTTATAGACTGTGCCCCAGCAATAATGTCACTCACCTACCCACTGCTGTGAAGGTCGGAACATCATATTTTCAACTTTCACTGGATATCTACAAATTAAACATATTTACATAATACAGTTTTATTGCCACAAACTGTTATAATAATATTGTCCTTTTGTATTAAATGCTACTACATTAACTCACTTATCAATTTTCTTCTACATCTGCAATCTACATCTACAAACTTTACACACAGTTATTGTGAAGTATTTTAACTACATTCCTCAATTTACATGCAAACCATAGTGGCTATTCAACATACTGGAATAACACACTATTATATATTTCAGTTGATATTGTTTATTTATTACAGTAGCAACACTAACTATATATACCACTTTACCCTTTTCGCTAAGCCAAACAGTAGTTCTGGTGCTGCTTCACTTGAAAAGCTACTAGTCTAATGGAGTCCTGCCAGGCAAAGGTATTAATTTAAGCTCATGTCTCAGGGTGTGCTGAGGTGTGTTCGAACCCACTCAGCTAATACACTGGAGCCATATGTAATTAGGTGAGCTAAGGTAGATTTAAAATAAATAAAACCAAAATCTTAAATTAACAATACCCCTTTATTCATCATCTACACTCTGTGACTGCTGCTGTACTCGCTGTGCTGAGAAACGACTCTACTCTTGAGGTACATGCTTCTCGCACGGTGTTTAAATTGTCCCCACTACTCTCTGGCATTGTATGCTTTATGCCAGCGGTCACACCTTTGTTCATCATTTGAATAGACACCACTCTTCCAAAGCGACATAACATTTCTGCTTCCTCATACTCCAGCAGCTGTCTAACTAAATCTTCAATGTTTGGCAACTTTGCGCTGCTAAACGTCAGCACAGAACATACTACGGCATCTGAAAAGTTGTATAAATGCTAACCCTAACCCCCCATTTTCATCTACAACTGACAGTTTCCCTAGGACCTCTTTCATTTTTATTTTTCTTTACAAACACACCACAGTGATGATTAACGAATCATGAAGGTTTCTGGTTTCACGGCATCTAGTACATTCCATTTTGAACAGAAATTTTATACTGTAAAATTTCACCTGCAACCAACTCAGCATCATCCTTCACAGCTTTTGCCGCATTGCCTGTATCAACTACTTGTTGTATGACACTTTACCCTGTTGTGCTTAATCCTGGTTTGCCCAAAAATGTGCGGCTAGACACACATTTGTTGTCATACCACCTGCCAATTTCCAATTTTACGTCTCCCCAAATAGGGAAAGAAAAAAAATGCAGTTGAATCCAAAAGAAATAAAAACACATGGGAGACTGCAGGATACATAGCATGCAGGGAGGGAGCGGAAGAAACAACAAAAAAAAGACCAGTTCCACAATCACCAAAACGCAAAAGTGAAAAAAAAAAAATAATTTTTAAATACCTCGGTGCACCCAGTGTAGGTGGTTCAAAGTAATGTAGAAGACACCAGGTGAAAAAACAGCCATAGCACACGACAGGACATGAACATAACACAAATCAATGTTCCAACACTAAACACAGGGAACAAAGGGCTTTTAAACATGCAAGGGACGGTCACATGATGAAACAGCTGCACCAAATCTTCACAAATGAGAAATTTGTGAGAGGGTCCAATAAGGGACCCTGTTATTTGGAACACAATACCACCAGCAACCACTAAAGGAGACTGTGATCGTACCCTCCTCCAAAAAAAAGGAGTGCTGCGGAGAAGCGCACCAACGCCACCACAGCTGAGAGAGCGAAATGGACAATGTCCATTCAACATGGAAACGTGAGAGTCTCTTGAGCTGTGAAGGGAAAAGGGTGTGCCTAAATCCCTTAGCTGGAGGGAGATATAGGATACCATGTGAGTCAGAAGGGGAACACGTAAAATCCGCCAAACCGGATCTCGCAGTTGGTATGGAGGACTGCATACAATGGACGGCAAATGGGTAATCACCCGATCACTGCAAGCCATCAACCAAAATAGTGGGGGAAAAAAAACTCAGTCGGATCCAAAAAATAAATATAGCATATACTGATATGACACTACCCCTCTCCAAAAAAAGGGGCGCTACAGCCGAGAGAGCAAAACGGACAATGTCCATCCAACGCGGAGACGTGACTCTCTTGAGCTATGGAGTGAAAATGTAGGTGTGCCCGAAATTTTGTAGCTGGAGGGAGATACGGGATAATAATGGAGCCAGAGGGGTAAGCTGTAACTCCACATAGCGATGGGGTGGCATGAAGACTGATAAGTGGTGAGGAGGCGAGTGAGCTTATGAGCAAGTGAGCTTATTAAGGAGTTATGGAGCCTGGTTGGGAGTAGGCAAGGCAGGAAAAAATGTGAAGGTATCCAGCAAAATGGTGATGCCTGAGCGAGAGGCCGAGTAGCGAACTATTGTTGTGCAACATCCCAAGCAGAGCAAGGAGGCATCTGTGTTAGGTGTAGCAGAGTGGCGCAGCGGAAGCGTGCTGGGCCCATAACCCAGAGGTTGATGGATCGAAACCATCCTCTGCTAGAATGTAGTTGTTTAAAACAATTTAATAAAATGGTACTACAAAAAATGAATCACTTGAATTGAAAGGACCCCAGTTTTCATCCTGGCAGATGTTTTGTTGTTTATGATTTCTTTATATGCCATTGTTAATGTTCCTTTATGTCCTCATGTACTCTCTGTGGCGCAGTCGGCTGTTAACCGAAAGGTTGGTGGTTCGATCCCACCCAGGGACGGAGTTGGGTTATATATACTGTATATGGGCCAGAAAAAAATAATTATATATATAGTCAGGTTAACAGGTTAATGTAAGCCATAGAGATGAAACAGTTATTGGAAGAGCATGAAGGCCACAGCACCTGGACAATTTGACATTTACATTTGGTCATTTAGCAGATGCTGTTATCTAAAGCGACTTACAAATAAAAGAGCTTTTATAAGCCTTCACTATGAGTGTAAAGAAATAATTTGTAGATGGTTCCTAATTAAAATGATCAGCACACTGGTTTGATGTTGGGTAAAAGAGTATGTATGAATGAAAACGTGTTTGGGTAAGAGTTCATGTGATTGCTGTGAGCATGTGGGTCAGGCTCATGTCTGTGTTGTGTGTTTAGGTACGACTGGGCCTCGCGAGTACTGCGTTCATTCTGAACAAAGTGAGGAAAAGTACTTACAGGTAACTTGAGACTGTCTTTGATCATCCTGGAGATGATTATTGGCTGATATAATGGCTGAATAGCCATTCTGGCTATTATTCAATCCATTTGAATGGTAGTTTTGCATTTTCTTCGACGTCTCTCTGGTTTTGCTCTACATTTTAAAGCATTGGAGATCATTTTGGCTGAACAGCCTATTATTGTCTGTACTTCTTTATAAGTTTTACCCTCTCCAATCAACTTTTTAATCAAAGTTCGCTGCTCTTCTGAACAATGTCTCGAACAACCCATATTTCTGAGGCTTTCAAGGAGAAATGCATGTACAGCACGTCCTGGCTTCACCCTTAAATAAGGGCCACCTGATTCACACCTGTTTCCTCACAGAATTACTGTCCTCACACTGCTATTATTTTTAACACACCCCTTTCAATTAATTATTCAAATACACAGACTCAATAGCATGTATATCATGAATGCACCAACTGGCAAATTGCCATGTGTTAATTTAATTTATACCAAAAACAGTGATTAATCTGGTTAGTCATATTGGACTGCTATTATTTTAAACACAACTGTACATATCTGGATTGTTTTGGTTTACAGGTCGGGGGCTTCGATGGAAATGAAACTTGGAGAAGTTTAGAGCACAGATAGAGCCCAATCACCTATCCCGTTGTCCTGAACCAGAAAAGTTCCCTTTCTGTTGGAGCCAATTTTTTATATTGAAAAAATTATGTAAAAATAAAAATGACCTTCTCTGTCACACTTGTTTACCTCTGTTGGAACGGCTGCACATGATCCGAAGGGAGTCAGGCAGGAGCAGGTAGCGGCAAAACTGACGGAACTCCAAATACAAGGTGATGGAACACCAAACACAAGAGGCAACAAAACACAAGGTGACATTAAGGTGATGACATGCACAGAGCAAGGGGAACACCGGATAAAAACATACCAACACCCGACCACGTGCACAAAATAGACCAATGAGTGAAGAAGGTTAATAAATTAATTGATCGATAACACAAGCTAATTAACCAAATCAGGGAACAGATGCTCTAGGTACCTGTTACTGTACCCCCGCCCTTACGGTCGCGCAACAGAGGGAAAAATTCCTCCACTGGGACCTCCGCTGAGCCAGCTCTCCGCGGACGAGGCGTTGCCGATGCCCTCTGGCTGCGTGATGAGGCGGACGCCCCCTGGCTGTGTGACAGGGTGGATGCCCTCTGTGCACAAGGAGAGACGGACGCCCTCTGCGGACGAGTTGAAGCTGACATCCTCTAGCTGCGTGACTCTTCCAGAGAAGACTCTTACAACTTTATATAATATGGACTATTGAAGCTGCCTCAGTGATGGATTTGTGGCATTTTAGCATTTAATGTCGGAACAATAAATAAAGATAAGTAATTTTAAGCGCTTGTATTAAAACAATCACATAAATCTGACTAAAACACTGTCATAATATTTCAATTATAGATTGGGTTATATGTTAAAAATTAAAAGGTTTTTCGCACACTGAAACAGTTCGCACTGAAACAAAAATAGGAAGGTCATTTTCTGTTTCAATATGACTGTATCTCAGTGCACAATGTAAGATTCATAAAGTCATGCTTGAATCATGAATCATGATCTTTTTAACTGAGTTTTTTTTCTGGAATATCCTGACTGTTCCAAACTGTGGAACATTCAGACAGTAGAACAGTCTGAGCCATTTCCTTTTGTCCAAATCAGTCTGACCTCAAAAATTCTTCACAGATACTCTAAAATATGTAAGAAAACCATTTAATATTCTGGTACCAGTGTACAAGTTAAAGTAAACAAATTTGCAAATTAAAGTGAACCTTGAGGTTTCACCATTGTACTTCAGCATACACTGGGATGTCATTAGGTTGTCGAGACAACAGAATTTAGAAAGTGTTCTAGAACACATCCAGAGTGTTTAGTAAATCAGACATGATTAGAGCGTTTTTCTTAGGAGATATTATGGAAAGAAAAATTTATAATGAGCTGCGAGAGCAGGAAAAGCTCTGTGATGCTATTATCAGAGTGGACGGCGTCGACTTCAAAGTTCACAAAATTATCATGTGTATGTGCAGCGAGTATTTTAGGTAAGGGAAAGTTTTCATCACACTGCATCTTACACACTTCAGAATCAGCCTCAGTTATGATAAATTAGAACAAATCAGGAAAAGAAATATATAAACAATGTGAGACATATAAACTCTATTTCTATAGATTATATTTTCTGGAAATTATAATTAAATGTATCGAAACATGAAACATATTTCATCATAATGAAATAAAATATTTTATGTTTCATAGATTAAATAATTTAATATTTAAAATATTAGGCTTAGTGCTCATTTTAACAACAGAAGGGTATAGAGGGAATAGACATGATTATCTGATTCAGTTCATTTAGATTCAGTAAACTAAAGAATACAAATTGAATTTGTAACAGAAAGATTCAGGTAATTGTGCACTAACCCAGTGATTCTCAATTATTTTCTGTTAAGCCCCCCCTAGGAAGAAGAAAACTTTTTGCGCCCCCCCCCCACACACACACTCACCCCCCCCCCCCATACATGACAAAATGGGATAAAAAAGTATTTTTACACGCCCACTGTAGTATGATTTGTCTATAAATTTGTTATAAGTACACCTCTTTTATAACAATAAAGAAAACAAAAAAGAAAGAAATATAGAACAACTTAGACCAAAGAATCATTTTATTAACTTTGTTTTTTAGTTTGTAACAGAAACGAATGAAATCCTTATTTAAACTAGAAATAATTTTTGAACTGACTGGCATTTGATACTGAAAAATGAAAATAAATAAAATTAATAAATAATAATAAATTCAAATTCATCAGCAACATTAATTCAGGAGCACAATTTATTAACACTTTAACCTACAAAACTAAAATGAATACAACAATTTGTGCTGTTTTTTTTTTTTTTTTTTAAAATGAGGAAATCGGAACTAATGTCTCTAACGCGCCCCAATTTACAGCACAGCTTTTCTGAAGCAGCTTTCATAAAGCATTAATATTTGCTGGTTATACTCGTCACGTTTTCGATTAAAAAACTAAAGCGGTTATCAGAGTGATCGGGGTGTAATGTCTTTAAGTGACGTCTTCATCTATTTGGCTTCACGCTGTCCGCTGCCAACATTTAAAGACACAGAAGACACGTCGGTCTTTCTTCATCTCCACCTCAGTTACAGTGAAGCCAAGCGTTACATACACTTCGACAAATTTCCTCGTTTTAACTTTCGGTTGACTTTTGTTGGTCTCATTATCTCCACTTTTCTCTCCTCATTCCTGTTAAATATTTTTCCGTGTTGTCTCTGGAGGGTTTGTTCATTACACTTAATATCACTTGCTCTGTGATATCTTGTTATGCGCCCCACTATTTGAGAAGCACTGCACTAACCTGATAAATAAATTTAATTTTATTTATTCAAGAACATGAATTATTTGATGAGAAACGAGTCTCAGGATCTGAGGCATTAAAAAAGTACCTACATTGGACTGTTTAAATGTTTAACTTTAAATCACATTGAATTAATTTGTTGTATATGACTAAAACAAATTTCATTTAGGAAATTATTTTTTAATAATTTTAATTATTGTGAAGGCAACAAATTAAAATAAGAGCTAAAATATTTTTATTCACCTGATTTAATGTTCTGTTCTACAGATTCCCTCTTTTCTCAAAACCCTCAACCAACTTAATGATTCATACCAACAGCATGTATGAAATAGTCCCCTTGGACAAAAACTGAGCTACTTTACTGTGTATCCATTTAAAATATCTGACTTATCATGACTTTCTCCTGTTACTGCAGATTTCTCTTTGCGGGTAACAGCCCGGAGAACAGGGTGTATTGTATCACTGGGGTTTCACCAGCTATGCTGGAGCTGATAATTCAGTATGCATACACAGGCCATACAAAAATTACTGTCAGTAATGTGGAGAGTCTGCTGGCCACAGCTGATTACCTTGATATCCAGGGGCTTTTTCACCTCTGCTGTGACTTCCTAAAGATCAACCTCTCTCCACTGAACTGCATCAGAATTTGGAAGTATGCTGAAGTGCATTCCTTCCTTAAGCTGCGTGATTGGGCCTTCACCTTTATCCTACAGCACTTTGAGGAGATCAGCTGTCCTCCAACTTCAGAGTTCTTGGAGATGAGCCTACTAGAACTCAGCATCATTCTGGAACAGGACATGTTGAACGTGAGGAAGGAGGAAACGGTCTTTAAAGCAGTGATGACCTGGATCGAGCATGACTTTGAACTGCGCTCTCCACACATCATCACTCTGCTGCCAAAGGTGAGCTGGCAGCATTCATTCATTATCTCCTGCTTTATCCTCTATTAGGGTTGCGGTGGGGTTCCCCATGCCCATCCAGAGGAGAACGTCTCGGGTGCTGGGCAGACACACCCAGGACAGAGCGCCAATCCATCGCTGGGTACACACTCACACACTCAAACACACTCTATATGGGGCAATTTAGAGAACTCAATTAACTTGATCCATGTTTTTGGACTGTGGGAGGAAACCGGAGAACCCGGAGGAAACCCACACGGACACGGGGAGAACATGGAAACTCCACCCAGATGGGGATTCGAACCGGGAATCCCTAGCGCTGAGAGGCGAACGTGCTAACCACTAAGCCACTGTGCCGCAATTTAAGGATTGAATGTATAAATGAAACAATTTGTAGATGGTCCCTAAGTATAAATGAACAGCTCACTGGGATGATGTTGGGCGAAAGAGTCTGCATGAATGAAAACTTGTTTGGGTGAGAGATCATGTGATTGCTGTGAGCATGTGGGTCAGGCTCATGTAACTTGTCTGTTTTGTGTGTTTAGGTACGACTGGGCCTCACGAGTACTGACTTCATTCTGAACAAGTTGAGGAAAATCCAGCTGATCAGTCAGTACAAGGAGTGTCACCTCATCATTGATTGCTCCCTTAAGATCCTCAAAAACATTAACAAGGGCGAACTGAGTAACACGGTCTTTCCCAAGACATTGAGCCGCCCCCGGGTACCACACTCTGTCCTGCTTGCTATTGGAGGCTTGTCTGATGAAAATGTGTGCAACACTATTGAGGCTTATGACTCTAGGGCAGATTCCTGGAGAGTGATCTTTTGCCCGGAGGAAATTCCCCGAGCCCATCACAACATGGCTTTCCTTAATGGTTTCCTATATGTTGTTGGTGGGTGTAACGGCAGAGAATATTACAATAGTGTGTGCAAGTTTGATCCTGTTGCAAAGACCTGGCATGAGGTAGCACCTATGTACTGCCGCCGTGGCTACATTAGTGTGGCTGTGCTGGATGAATACATGTACGCCATAGGAGGCTTCAATAGCGTTGAGTGGCTAAACACAGTCGAAAGATATTTGCCTTTGACCAATCAGTGGAGCTATGTGGCAGAAATGCATGAGCGTAGAAGTGACGCCAGTGCCACCACTCTGCAAGGCAAGGTAATACTGAGCACTGCATTGATTCTAACCTCCCAAACCACTGCCTGCCTGTGTATCTTGGGCAGAATGTCAATATAAAATCCTCTTTTTCCTAATGTCTTTTTTAGATTTACATTTTCGGAGGCATGAATCAAAACAGGCATCACATCACGGCCGAGTGTTTCAACCCCCAAAGTGGCCAGTGGACCTTAATTTCTCCGATGTTTGAGGGCAGGAGGGGAGCAGGAGTCATCACTCTTAAAAATCAGATCTATGTGGTGAGTCCAGATACCTTACACTTGGTAACTGCACTCCTCATGGGTTCTTTTTCTTTTCTTTTGCATTTACATATCTGGATTGTTTTGGTTTACAGGTTGGAGGCTTCGATGGAAACGAAACTCAGAGTAGCGTAGAAGTTTACGACCCTCAGTCCGACATGTGGAGCACTCGCTCCCACATGGTTCATCCACGAAGAAACTTTGGAATTGCGGTACCAAGACAAAGTAGAAATTAAGCAATAAATAGCAGACAAAAGATGACCGCACGTCATGATTTTATTCTGACGTTTTCAAATTGTTTAGCCACGTTAGCGAGTATAGCTTTTCATGTAAACCCAGATACCATATAGATGTGGGCATTGGATAGAATGATCTACTTAATAACTAAATGTAATGTATATTTAAATGTAAAGTTTGCTCTCCATACAATATTTTCACCTCCTCCTAGACAGCAACATGACCCACAATTTGAATATAAATGGTGATATTTAGAAAATCATAAAACATTGTATTTATACAGAGATGTTCATACTTTTACATGACATTGTATATTGATGTGTTTTTCTGATATTGGGCTCATTATTTTTTTTTTTTTTTTTTTTTCATTCTTAGTTGATGGATGAGTACTTGTACGTAGTCGGCGGCAAAAATGGAAATGGATCGATCTCCAGTGTCGAGTACTATGATGAGAAAACTGATAAATGGTACAAAACCATTAATTTTCCGCTTTTAAACTTCTGTTATAGACTCCATTCTTGCTTACTAACAAAATGCAATTGAAAGCTGGAACCACATGATGACATGCAGGAAGATTTAAAGGGGTTAATATATAATTGCTGTGCTTTGTTGCAGGTTTAATGTGCAGGATATGAGCGTTAAACGCCATGGGCTAGCTTGCTGCGTGGTCTCGGCTCTTCCCAACATCAGAGACTACACATCCCTCCAGGAGCCCAACATCCAATCGACTAATGGTATCTTTTTTTAAAAGTCACTTCAGCTTGGTCTTTAGGGCTTTAGACTTACAACACTACTAAAACTAAAACTACTCAAGACTGTACTGTTTTAAATACTCTTAACGTAAACATAAATCTTGGGGGGAAAACATTCTAAATCATCGACTATCTAAAGTGGTTAAAATTAGTTTGATATGTAGAACTCATTTAGTCCACATGTTCTGAAGTCACTTGTGGCTAATGTGAGTCTTTAATCAGTTGGGGTTTAGCTGTTCAGATGCATGTTCAGTCTTTAATTTGGGCTTTTTAAAACTGGTTAGCCATGTTTGCGTCTTCAGCTACATGTACATCTAACTAATTATTGATCATCAGATGATTAGACACCATACAAACGTGTGCTTTGGATAGAAATGTTTGCTTTCTCTTTGCTTCCAATTAGATTAGATTAAGTTACTGAAGAGTGTCTGCATACATTTGGTCATGTAGTATTTTTTGATGTGCAGGAAGTTGTAAATGATTTATATTTAATATTTGTGCTTTGTTGCAGGTTAAATTTTGTAGATATGAATGTTGTGGTGGACAGATGCACAGATTGGGCTGTATCACATGTTCTATTGTCCTGGACCAGAAAAGTTCTCTTTCTGCTTTCTGACAAACTGCTGCTAGACACTGCCCTTCTCCTCTGACCCGCAGTATCAGTTGGACATGGTGTAAGGACAGTGCTCATCTTTCTCCACAGAGGTCTCTTATTTGCAGAACCAGGGGAGCACCGTGAGGATCATGTTCTTAGATTTCTCCAGTGCTTTTAACACTATCCAACCTGGACTTCTGAGGGACAAGCTGGATTTTATTGGAGTGGACTTTCACATGACTAACTAGATTATGGACCATCTCACACATCGACCACAATATGTGAGAGCATGGGACCGTGTTTCTGTTTCTGACAGGGAACCGTCTTTGCGCCGTTCCACTTCACCCTGTACAGCTCACTGAACTCCTTGTAGCTAAACGTATAACACTTACATACTGTAGTACATCTGTTTCTTTATATACTTTATTAGCCCGTTGGTCAGGACCCCACAGAGCAGGTATTATGTGGGTGGTGGATCATTCTTACCACTCCAGTGACACTATCATGTATCTGTGCTGGTCTCTGTGGATCAGACCAGGATATTTGATTAACTGTGCACTCTATTAGACAGTGCTACCTTGGTCTACATTGTAAATGTAAAATCATGGACAATACTTGCTACACATTTTACGTTGGTCATCCTCTTGTCTGGACGAAATTGGACAAAAATTACTGGACAAAAGGCGCTATCCACAGGACTTGTGGCTGGAAAGTGTTTTTTTTTTTTTTTGGTGTACTATACTTAGTTAAAGTTTTTATCACTGATTCACTCAGCCAAAGCAGCACAACACACACTGACACAACATAAGTTTAATGTCTAGTGCTAAGAATGATCCATTGCCCACATTATATCTGCTTTATGCTGATCCTGACCACAGAGTGCTCCAAAATGGTAAGTGAAGCTCATAAAATACAATATGTATTTAGACAGACGAATTTGAATTTAATGTTATGGCTGATTGGTGTATGTGATATATGTTGCAAAGTTCACTAGTGTACAATGACAGAAATGAAAATCATTAATGATAATAATTAAAATAAACAGTTAAAATTACATTTAATACAGGTGCCTGTTAAAAAATTAAAAGAATAAATGCACTTTAATATATTTTATTTGAATGGCTTTAAGGTTTTCAGGCACTAAGCAGATCATGTTCTGTGGATCAGTCGTTTACTAAAGAAGTAATTCTTCTGCCAGACCATACACTTTCACTAGTGCCAAGGTGTGCAACCAAAGCTTGCCTTTTTGAAATGGGACAAATAAAATCAGCTTTGGAATTTGGCTGTGACTGGGACTCACAAAGTTATACAGGCAATAATAGCAGCCTTTCAGTTTCTTTTTGCAATAATAACAATGTACTGTAGTGGTTTTGAGAGGTTAAGTGAAAAGTTGGATGTAAATTTGATAATGTATAAATTATTTAATATTGCTAATTTTTAACTCTAAATCTTGATTTTAAGTTAAAATAATTTCAAGATTTTACTTCCTTTAAACTTATTACGAACTTACTCAAGTTAATCGAATTTGCTAACTAAAAAACTGACAATTTTTGTGTGTACACAAATGATGTATTAAAATCTTTAATCATTTCAATGAAATAATCTAGTGTTTTTCAGCATTAGCAGAAAGAGAATTTACATGTGTTACATGTATAAGAATAATGATACAGTCAATCCTTGGTGTAGCACATTAAATTTTAAATTTTCTTTCCTGTATAAACATTCAGCATCTGCGCTGTCTGAAAATTCATGGGTGGCTCAACGTCTCACTCAATTAATCATGTTTTTCCAGTGTGTGTGTATATATATATATATATATATATATATATATATATATATATATATATATATATATATATATATATATATATATATATATATATATATATATATATATATATATATATGGCGGCACGGTGGCTTAGTGGTTAGCATGTTAGCCTCTCAGTGCTAGGGATTCCCGGTTCGAATCCCCATCTGGGTGGAGTTTCCATGTTCTCCCCGTGTCTGTGTGGGTTTCCTCCGGGTTCTCTGGTTTCCTCCCACAGTCCAAACACATGGATCAAGTCAATTGAGTTCTCCAAATTGCCCCATATAGAGTGTGTATGCATGCGTGTCTGTGTGAGTGAGTGTGTGCCCAGCGATAGATTGACGCCCTGTCCTGGGTCTATCTGCCCAGAGCCCGAAACGTTCTCCCATGGATGGGAATGAGGAACCCCACTGCGACCCTAATATAGGATAAAGTGGAAGATAATGAATGAGTATTAAGTGTTGCCTCCAGTGCTTGAGCAAATATGCTGATTTTTGTTTTAAAAGGAGTGTTCCAGAACACGTTTGAAAAATTGTCTTCTATGTGCCCAAGAATATGTGAAACTTGTGACTCCTCTGTGTTTGATTAAGGCCTAATTTAACTTCTGGAGGGAGGATTGCCTCTGCGAAATGTCTTCCCTCCTCTGAAGTATTCCGACCTTCTGTCGATTTGTCTTTGAACCTGTCTTTCCAGGACCTGAGTAGTATTCCCATCCTCCAAATTCACAGGCCCTTTTTCCTTTTGTCTCGGATACTTTCTTCTCATCGTGTTAATATCAGTGATTCCGGGCACTTTTGGAAAATTTTTGCAACTTTGGCAATTACGCAATGTAAAGCCGGGCAGTGAACAATTATAGCAAAATTTATCCTTAACAGGTCTATATATTGCTCTTTCTTGGGGTATATCTTGAAAGCTTGGGCTGAGTGCTGAGTGCAGTTCATGTGTATGTATTAGAAGATCGACCACTGAAGAAATAGAGATCATACATGCTGAGCGTTACAATACTCATTTAGGTCAAAATTTCCATTCACAGAACTCCACCAACACCTAAACGCATATTGTAGTTTATAGTAATGGGCATTCCGGCTCTTTTCGGAAAGCCGGTTCTTTTGGCTCGGCTCTCTAAAAAGAGTCAGCTCTTTTGGCTCCCAAGTGGCTCCCTTGGGGTTTTTTATTTTGTAGTTAAAAGCAGTTTATTACCAAATCATGTGTAAAATTACTAATGTAAAAACACATAATAAATTTTTATTTTTAACAATATGGTTTTATGTACATACTTACAATAACTACCGCCCTTCATTGAGCGTTGAGTTACCTGGAGATACGGGGGAGCTACGTCAGGATGCTCTACATTGACTACAGCTCTGCCTTCAATACAATAATACTAGACATTCTGATCCCCAAGTTAGATAATCTGGGGCTTCCACTATCAACCTGCTCCTGGATCAAGGACTTTCTAATTTCCATCTGCACCCTCAGCACCCTCCAGGGCTGTGTGCTGAGCCCACTTCTCTACTCACTCTACACATATGACTGCAGTCCCACCCACGCAGAGAACATCATTGTTAAATTTGCTGATGATTTGCTGGTGGTGGGACGGATAACCGGGGTGATGAGGCGGTATACAGAGATGAGATCCGGAAACTTGGTGAGTGGAGCGCAGCTAACAACTTGGCACTGAATACCACCAAGACAAAAGAACTCAACCTTGACTTCCGTCGAAACAAGGTCGCCCCTGCCACCCCTATACATCAATGGTGAATGTGTAGAGCAAGTGGAATCATTCAAATTCCTGGGAGTACACATCTCTGCAGATCTCTCCTGGACAGTCAATACCTCTACACCGGTCAAGAAGGCCCAGCAGCGGCTTCACTTCCTGAGGGTGTTCAGGAAAGAGCAACTACACACAAGCCTGCTGATGACCTTCTACCGTTCAACAATCGAGAGCCTGCTGACGTATGCTGTGTCAATGTGGCACACCAGCTGCACAGAGGCTGCCAGAAGAAGACTGCAGAGAGTGACCAACACAGCAGAAAAAAATCATTGGTTGACACATTACATGTTTACACATTACATGTCTCTGCACAATACATTTTTTCTTAATATCTTTTCAATTTTTTTTTTGTAATTTATATATTACTCGGGCGGCACGGTGGCTTAGTGGTTAGCACGTTCGCCTCTCAGCACTAGGGATTCCCGGTTCGAATCCCCATCTGGGTGGAGTTTCCATGTTCTCCCCGTGTCTGCGTGGGTTTCCTCCGGGTTCTCCGGTTTCCTCCCACAGTCCAAAAACATGGATCAAGTCAATTGAATTCTCAAAATTGCCCCATATAGAGTGTGTCTGTGTGAGTGAGTGTGTGCCCAGCGATGGATTGGCGCCCCGTCCTGGGTCTATCTGCCCAGCGCCCGAGACGTTCTCCCCTGGATGGGCATGGGAAACCCCACCGCGACCCTAATAGAGGATAAAGCGGGAGATAATGAATGAATGAATATATTACTCATTGTACGATGAATAATAATAATAATAATAATAATAATAATAATAATACATTTCATTTCATAGGCGCCTTTCTGACACTCAAGGACACCTTACAGTTTACAATTGGATATAAAAAAAAAATACTGTGTATACGGAGTATAATGACAGTAAGGGCTTTCTATTCTACTCTATTCTATTCTACAAAAATAAAATATAAAAAATTCAAAAACACAGATGGGGCTATGTGGTTAGCACGTTCTCATCTCAGCACTAGGGATTCCCATTTCAAATCCCAATCTAGGTTGAGTTTCCATTCTCTCCCCGTGTCTGCATGGGTTTCCTCCAGGTTCTCCGGTTTCTGAAGGTCAATAAAATTCTCCAAATTGCCCCATATAGAGTGTATGTGTGTCTGTGTGAGTGTGTGCCCAGTGATAGCCCACCTGTCCTGGATGTGTCTGCCCAGTGCCTGAAACGTTCTCCCCTGGATGAGCGTGGGGATCATCCCCCCGACCCTAGTAGAGGATAAGGCAGAAGATAATGGATGGATGGATATTGACCCCTAAACAAAAAATTACAAAAGCCCCCGTTATGAGTCTGTATGCTTTACCTTTCTTAGGTGGCTGACTGGACAGAGCAGAGAAAGTGAGATACATGACGTAGCAACTGATAATAGAGGCCTGGAGTAGTCCTGACCGACGTTGCTCTGGACATCAAAACAGACTTCAAATAAATATTAAAAACCTTTCATGTACTATTGATTATTAATTCAGGTGAAACAAGCAGTCAAGTTTCTTTTTATAATGTGTTTGCATGTTCTCCCTGTGTCTCTGTGGGTGTTCTCAGGTGAGGTGAGGTGGTGATTGTCCATAAATACACTGTGTTCCAAATTATTATGCAAATAATATTTTCTCAGATTTTCCAAAATTACCTATATGAATTGCAGTCATTGTCATTTTCCAGTCATCAACTATTAGAGTATAATTGAAAGGTTTTTGAACAAACTTCCAATGATAACAGTATGTATATATTTTTTTAATAAAACACTCAAAATGCATATTCTAAATTATAATGCACAGCAGAGTTTTCAACATTTTGATTTTTATAAAGAACAAAAAAATTGTCTTTTGTGAAATTATAAGCATTAGCAGGTTATTACAAACTGAAGTCAAAACTTTATTCTAGGTGTTGTTACATTTGCACATTTGAACAAGGACACCTTGTTCGAAAGGAGTTTCTGAACTCTCTGGTCCATTGAATTTGTCAGGTTAAGCTTAATAGTTCAGCAGATCAGTAGGATATAAAGAAGGTAAATTTGATTCGGGTATTTTCTGATATTCTAACAAATCCCAAAAAGAACGGAAATAATCTAATTAAATGCACTGAACACAAATCCTAAGATTGACTTAATTGAACCACTAGGTGGCAGACATGCACCAAGCAGCACATAGTACAACATTAGAAAAGTCAGCTTTGTCACGTTGCACATGATCTGAGTTTTATATGATTTTTTTAATTTGGTTTTTAAATGTATTCATGGGGAGATTTAAAGAACCTTTTGCACGGATGTTGGGGATTTTCGTAAAAATTCACCGCCTCCACCGAAAATATTCAGCCAGCTTCTTGTTGTTTGCGGTCATGACGATGCGAAGTAGACTTTACAGCTTTATACTCCATGTAAGTTTTGTCTCTAATTTGTAAATTGGTATTTTACGGAGCCCCTAAAGTGACATGGAAGAAAAAATATATAATGCCAGATCTCGTAATACTTTTGCGAGATCTCGCAATAATTATTTTTATATTTATTGCGAGAAGGGCGGCACGGTGGCTTAGTGGTTTGCACGTTCGCCTCTCAGCGCTAGGGATTTCCGGTTTGAATCCCCATCTGGGTGGAGTTTCCATGTTCTCCCCGTGTCTGCGTGGGTTTCCTCCGGGTTCTCCGAAAACCGACAGTTTAAAAACATGGATCAAGTCAATTGAATTCTTAAAAATTGCCCTATATAGAGTGTGTTTGTGTGGGTGAGTGTGTGCCCAGCGATGGATTGGCGCCCTGTCCTGGGTGTATCTGCCCAGCGCCCGAGACGTTCTCCCCTGGATGGGCATGGGGAACCCCACCGCGACCCTAATAGAGGATAAAGTGGGAGATAATGAATGAATGAATGAATTTATTGCGAGATCTCGCAAAACTAACGCGGTCCGCTTGCATTAAGTAGTCGCTTCTGGTGTCTCTCGTGTTGGAATTTATTAAACATAAAAAGACATGAATTGCAACATTTGTAAGGTTTTTTTATACTTCGTAAGGCTCTTTATTTCTGTAATGACATTTACTATTTCACATAGTTCAAACAACTGCTGAATGACTGCAGGGAACAGGGAATGGTCATTTGCGGGATGAGTATAATTGTATAATTGTAAGAATGTCCAGTGGCGGGATGAGCATGGTAAAGGGTAGGGATGTCCGATCACAATGTGAGCTGTAGAAGTGAGCAGGTAACATTTTTTAAATCTAATGCTGAGAATGGGGCTCAGGAAGTCCCCACCATATATGGAAGGTCCATTCACACTCATCCACACACAGAAGGACAGCCCACCTAAGGATAAAATACCGAAGCGGGATTTTTGCGAGATCTCGCAAAAAAAAAAAAAGACCACACTTTTTAAAAAAATTTGAGGAGCAACTTGTTCTTAACGTCTTGTCCCGCAGCTCAGAGATTAATCTACATTTTTTAGTATAATGTGGTTTACTGCCTCGTTTACATAAAACATTAATCTTTTTCAGTTTTCCACTTATTTCAAGTTACTAATTTTATGAAGTTGGACTTTGTGGTGTACTATCAACCGACCAACAACTGACCACGCAAAACGTACTATACATTAGAATTATTATGTACTGATGTAGTTTTAAAAAGTTTCAATGTAGTACCAAAAACCGTGGTCCCAAAATATACAGTTCCTCCATCATTACAGTATATGAACAAGTATATGGAAATCTACTTAATATACACAGAAAAACCTTATTAAGCTAATTATGGTCACTACATTAGTTACTTTATCACGCAAATGTGCAATAATATTTACTGATTGAAGTTAGTATAACAGTAAGCATAGATGTGCCATTAAAATGTTAACTGATAGATGTTAAGGGAACTGATACAATGTTAAGGGAACTGGTACAGAAAGTCCAGTGTCCTGTTATTACTCAGTCATCCAGTTTATGCCAATAAACACAAGGCTCATCGGAATTAGGATGAATCCCAATGCTGCAAACATGGCGACCTGCAAAAAAAAAGCAAGAATAAGTTGGGCTTTCGTCCAGAAGTCATTATTGATGTTTACTCAATAAACTCATTTAATGATAAATGTGAAAATATTAGCAAATTATCTTATACATTGTAGGTAAATTTTAAAGTATCAGTATTTCAGATTGCTAAATGAGCAAAACAGAGTCATTAGTGCTTACTGACCTTACACTACCATATTACCTATTCTTACTGACTAATCCACATCCACACACAGTCAGCTGGTCACATAAAACGGATCCCCTTTCTGACATTTCCCTTTTGCCACAGACCCCACTGACTTTCAGCAGATACTGTATATATATCCCAGACACTACAATATCTTATCACTAGCCTCTTCTTGGCCAAGTGGGGGTTTATTTTCAGAAAAATCAACTTTTTAAACTAATTGACAGATAAAAAAAACAAACAGAACAACTTCCTGTCACTTAAATATACCTAAATAAGTTTTCACTTGTGCACAGTAGATCTAATCACACACCAATCACTAGTGATGCAGCTTGAACCACGTAGAGTTGATGAAACATCTTGAGTGGCTTTTTAGTGGTTGTACAGAGTATATAAACATCTGTAGGGTCCCAAAGTATGACTATGTCAAATGTCGTGGTAATTGAAGCAACAGTTTGGAATTGTATAGAGAACCCTCACTTTCGACTTTATATGCATCTAGATAATTTATATATATATATAAAAGATCCTACCTGGATCTTTAGGCGAGACCTCATGGGCTCCTGTTCATGTGGGATGGTTTTGATGTAAAATATCCCTGGCAGTATGAAAACCAGACAGGGTGAAGTTGTAGCTCCTGGAGGGGCAGAGCCATAAACGTACATTAATAACCTGTCTGTTTTTTATTTATTTATTTATTTATTTAAATAACAAGGCAAAGGTACAATTGAAAGACTGGAGTCTGACTTTAATTAGTAATTTAGTCCACCACTATCTAGTAAATGAAAGTTAACAAAAGTCGTCTTTAAGAGTCTTATTTACAAAGTCAGAAACTGACCGCTGACAGCAAAGATTTCTTTGATGTTTGGCACGAAGATAACAAGAATGTTGCAAATGATAATGAGAAAAATGGCAATTCCTGTATGGCGACCCCAGTGGAAAGGTTGGTCTTGAAAGAATAGCTGCAACACTGCCTGGCGAATCTGTGGAGAACAAACATCCGCTTATAAATAAAAATTATAAATGTGATTAATTAGACAGATATTATTATTGAGACAATGTTTGTGAGTGTTTATACTGAGTAAAGTTCCAGAGGAAAAGAGCAAATGATCGCAGTCAGAACGGCCAGACGCACACACAGCATCAGTGTGTCATTCTTCTGGTAACTCATCAGAAGATCTTCAGCCACGTTGCCTACACACACAGGTCAGTGAGTCTTTTATTTTCAAACATGTTCTTAATTTATAACCATTGCCAAAATTATTCAGACTGTTCAGACTCAATTTTAGTTTTTTTTTTTTACAAAGTTCACAACTATATTTTTTATTTCCTGTAGATTTATTACTGTATTAAACTGATTACAATTTAAAGAATTTAAACTGATTAATTGCATGATGGAAGACTAGGTCACAAGCAAAAGTATTAAATAAGTGGCTCAGTGAATAAAACATCTATTTCTCATTGAGTACCTGTGATTAATTCAATTAAAAAGCAGGTGGAAAAACAAAACACAGAAATTTTGATAAGCTCCAAGCACTGATAAGGCAAGAATCAGTTGGGCTTTTGTCCAGAACCTGATATACAGCATGCCAGGGACAGCTGCAGAAGTTTTGTAAAGGAAGGGTCACCACTAAATTTGTTGTCAATTAAGGTTTAAAGAACTGCTTAATCCTATACTAGCGACCATGCCACCTATTTAAATAATGTATTATCTTATAATAGTACATTAGTACATATATACCATACTTTTTATAAAAAGATCTTAGAAGAAACTAAAGCTGTAAAATCTCTTTAAGTACAAGTTCACCATAAAATGTCAGGTATCCAAAGATGGCAGTCAGGAAGTATATAAAACACATGATGGCAATGGAGATCATGGTCACATTTTGCATTCTCCTCCTCGTTGCGCTATAGTAAGATAATAAAAAAAGAACACAAAATTGGTTCAGAATGTATTCTCTGTATATTCATTATATAAGTAAACAGCTTTTTAGGTGTGTTTATGAGATGCACTCTTACTTTTGTAGTTCTGAGTAGATCGGCAAAATTGTTGAGTGATAGGCAAAGGCAAAAGCCAGAATAGGGATTGTGTATGCAGTCTGCAGAACACAATGACAAAGCAGTTTTTTAACTGTTACTTATGTGATGAGAGGTACAGAAGAGCTCTATGTGTTACCTGTGGGGTGAGGGTCATCAATTTAGCCTCAGAGGTGTTGTGACAGGTGATGTTGCTTAAGACTGACATGGTGGTGATGATGGTGGAGTTGTTGCTATTAAATCCACACACTGTAACAAACTTCTTATAGATAACCTATAGAGACAAATTTTGAGATATTACAAAAATAAAAATCATGTCTTTACTTTTAAATACTTGGTAATAAATTCTAAGTCTGGTATTTTAGGGCCAAATCCATTAACTGAAACGTACAGAAGTAAATATGAAAAGCATGCACAACATGGATAATCCACTGCAGTATCCAAGGTAACCTGAAAAATATCAGGGAAATTTAATATTAGAATAGTAAACAAGGGGTAATTTCTGTAAACTACTCCCTTCTAAAACATTAGCTCACTATGGACTGTGAACATTCAAAACACATTTGAATTCAATACATTTGTAATGTAAAATGACTCAATGTAAATTAAAATAACAAGAGTTAAAGGCAAATGGAATATAATGAAGGATGACCATACCGAGCCGTCTCAACAGACAAAGAGGTAAGATCACACCTGCACTGACAATCATAATGAGATGGTTTCCATTAAGAAACCACTCTCTATGAAAAAGAAACATCAGGATGAATAACAAATGTCATTTTAGGTTTTAGAGAAAATTTGGTACAGTTTAACTGCTACTGAATGTAATTAATGATACACTTAATTAAATATTATGTTCTTACTGTAAATCATCTTCTCTGTCTAACAGACCACCAATTATAGACGGCAACTGGTTCTTCACTAAATACAGGTAGCTGGCCAAAGCTATAATACACATGTAAAAGTACAAATGAAAAAAATTCTTTGTGTTTACTGGATTAAAATTTTGAAAACATTTGGTAAATATTGTAAACCATTCCATATCCTACCTCCAGTGCTATCCAGGCTCACAATACAGACTACTAAAATTTTACCAGCCGAGTCAAATGCATGGTACCCCAACTGCGTGTACGACTTAATACCTAAACAACAAAATAAATAATTTGCCGATGAGCAAAGTACAGAAACACATTTGAATTAATGTTAATAATGAGTTTATTAATTATAATATTACTTTATAATAACTAATAACTTGTATTACTTCTATCAGACTCATATTCTCACACTTTTACTTGGAATTGGATACAACTTCATTAAATAGTAATACACACCATATGTCAAAATTTGGTTGATTGATGATAGTGGGCGGGACATCTGTTTATAGATCTGGACCTCTGGGAGTTGAAATTGCCCAGATTCCAAGAAGGCATATGGACATTTTCATAGACCATCCTCCTCACACACCCTCTTTTTTATTTCCTACATTTCATTTCCTACATTTCATTAGAAGTAGATTTCTTAGAAGTAATATGTTAATAGTGTTTGAATAAAGTTAGATTTACCTACATTTTTAATCAAATAAAATCATGTGGTTTACAGTCAAAATAGTTAAAAATGATTTATATGCATATATATTAAACTTTTACAAACCCTAATTTACTAATAAAAAAATATGCTTAAGTTTGAAATGTAGGATAGAAAAAAGAGAGTGTGTGAGGAGGAGGGTCTATGAAAATGTCCATATGCCTTCTAGGTAGGGCTCTGGGCAATTACAACCCTCAGATGTCAGACCCATAAATGGATGTCCTGCCCCCTTTCATCAATCAATCAAATTTTGACAAAAAGTTTAGAATACTAATAGTTCTGAATTTAATATACTTTAAAGATTAAATAAAATAAGAGTTAATAACTTACCATACACATCAGCACTCTTTACCATCAGGTGCACAGAATATATCGAAAGAACCGCCATCAGCATCATCAGCACTCTACAAAAGCAACAAAGAATATTATATACTGTGTTGTCAGGTCACCATAATGCTTTTATAAAAACTGAGTGACTTTATATGTTATTCTAGATACAGTTTAATTGCACATGTTTGTGCAGCTGAATAGAGAACAAATTTACAAAAATGGAACTGTTTTTATAGTTTTGTTTGTTTGTACATTTTTTTTTCTTGTGTTTATATTTGTATGTGTTAATCATATAATATGTATTTCTGAAAGCTTAGGAATTAATGAAAAGTTTTCATATTATAATTGATATTATAAACAACTTGCGCAAATAGAAGGATTCCAGTGTTGGACATGGTGTAAGACATTGCCAAAACGCTACTGCCCAGTAATGCGTTGGAAAGATTAAGTACTGACATCCCAAATGATGATTTTTTCTCAAGCTGTAAAACAAAAAGAATAATAGTTAATATATTACATTTATAAATACTTATTATAAGACTAGTGTAACAGGTGCTTAGGGCACCTGTTACCTATCAGTTTGGTTAAATAACTTCAGTTCACATTTGCATTTTAGTTAATTAACAGCATTTGTTTATTGGTGTGTTTTGTGCACGTGGTCGGTTCCCTTTTATTAATATTAATGAATATTAATTTTTACAAAGTCTACTGCTTCAGTTTTTATAATGGCAATTTGCATATACTTCAGAATGTTATAAAGAGTAATCAGCCTAACAGCAATTAATTGCAAAGTCAATATTTGCCTAGAAAATGAACTTTATCCCCAAAAACACATTTCAACTTCATTGCAGCCCTGCCTTAAAAGGACCAGCTAACATCGTTTCAGTGATTGCTCCATTAACACAGGTGTGGGTGTTGATGAGGACAGGACTGGAGAACAATCTGTTATGATTGAGTGAGAATGACACCACTGGACACTTTAAAAGGAGGCTGGTACTTGGCATCATTGTTTCTCTTCTGTTAACCATGGTTATCTCTAAAGAAACACGTGCAGTCATCATTGCACTGCACAAAAATGGCCTAACAGGGAAGAGTATTGCAGCTAGTAAGATTGCACCTCAATCAACAATCTATCGCATCATCAAGAACTTCAAGGAAAGAGGTTCCATTGTTGCCAAAAAGGCTCCAGGGCACCCAAGAAAGACCAGCAAGTGCCAGGACCGTCTCTTAAAAGTGTTTCAGCTGCGGGATCGGGCTACCAGCAGTGCAGAGCTTGCTCAGGAATGGCAGCAGGCAGGTGAAAGTGCATCTGCACACACTGTGAGGCGGAGACTCTTGGAGCAAGGCCTGGTCTCAAGGAGGGCAGCAAAGAAGCCACTTCTCTCCAGAAAATACATCAGGAACAGACTGATATTCTGCAAAATGGTACAGGAAGTGGACTGCTGAGGACTGGGGTAAAGTCATTTTCTCTGATGAATCCCCTTTCCGATTGTTTGGGACATTTGGAAAACAGCTTATTCGGAGAAGACGAGGTGAGTGCTACCACCAGTCTAGTCTCATGCCAACTGTAAAGCATCCTGAAACCATTCATGTGTGGGGTTGCTTCTCAGCCGAGGGAATCGGCTCTCTCACAGTCTTGCCTAAAAACACAGCCATGAATAAAGAATGGTACCAGAATGTCCTCCGAGAGCAACTTCTCCCAACCATCCAAGAGCAGTTTGGTGATCAACAATGCCTTTTCCAGCGTGATGGAGCACCTTGCCATAAAGCAAAGGTGATAACTACATGGCTCAGGGAACAAAACAGAGATTTTGAGTCCATGGCCTGGAAACTCCCCAGATCTTAATCCCATTGAGAACTTGTGGTCAATCATCAAGAGACGGGTAGACAAACAAAAACCTACAAATTCTGACAAAATGCAAGCATTGATTGTGCAAGAATGGACTGCTATCAGTCAGCATTTGGTCCGGAAGTTGATTGAGAGCATGCCAGGGAGAATTGCAGAGGTCCTGAAGAAGAAGGGTCAACACTGCAAATATTGACTTGCTGCATTAACTCATTCTAACTGTCAATAAAAGCTTTTGTTACTCATAATATGATTGCAATTATATTTCTGTATGTGATAAAAACATCTGACAAACATACATAAAAACCAGAGGGCAGCAGATCATGTGAAAATATAATATTTGTGTCATTCTCAAAACTTTTGGCCATGACTGTACTATGTACATTTATGTACCTCTTCAGGTAGAATGCTTTCTGTACTGGCGTTCACTGACATGCCAGAAGGTATTTCATCCATCTGTAAGCCATAAAATAGAAGTTGTATAATTTCTCTTATTTAATGCATTAAAAATTAACTTATAGTTCATATATTGAATAATTTACACTTTAAATCGTTATATTCATTCATGATCTCTGCATTGTATAGGCAACATGAAACTTTATTAAATGAATATAGCCTTCCAAGGAGAGTCTCGAGCTCAGATAGCAAAATAGTTAGTTTTATACAAAATTTTTTGGTCATGACTGTACTATGAACTTTGTAAGGTATATGATGAAGACAATCTACAATTATACAATCTAAATTCATTAATGCCTAATACATTACATCTAGGCTTTTTGTTATGTTATTTGTTATATTGTTATGTTATATGTTTTTGTTATGTTATTTCCAGGAACACTATATATATATATATATATATATATATATATATATATATATATATATATATATATATATATATATATATCATTTATAAATTCATAAATGTAGGTGAGCTAAAGTTGAAAAGTAAAAATAAAGGTAATAATAATTGACTTTTATTAAAATTATTGGTGTTCTGCACATAGAAGCAATTTATCTATTAAATATATATTTAGTATTTTTGTACAATATACAGTTTTTGTTAAAAGATAAGACAATTTTATGTACATTTATGTACCTCTTCAGGTGGAATCTTTTCTGTACTGGCGTTCACTGACACGCCAGAAGATATTTCATCCATCTGTAAGATATAGGATTTCTAATGATGAATGCATTAAAACAACTTTTTTTTGTAAAAAAAATCTTATTTTATTCTAACCAACTCTAAATTTGTTTGCACCCTATGAATTCATCTACTGTTTTGCTTTGTTTTAGGTTAAAATGAGTACAGTATGTACCTTTTCAGGTAGAATGCTTTCTGTACTGGCGTTCACTGACATGCCAGAAGGTATTTCATCCATCTGTAAGCCATAAAATAGAAGTTGTATAATTTCTCTTATTTAATGCATTAAAAATTAACTTATAGTTCATATATTGAATAATTTACACTTTAAATCTACAATCTACAATTATACAATCTAAATTCATTAATGCCCAATACATTATATGTAGGCTTTTTGTCAAAAACTATTACATGTTATTTCCAGGAACCAGGAACACTATATATATATATATATATATATATATATATATATATATATTATATCATTTATATATTCATTTATAAATTCATAAATGTAGGTGTGCTAAAGTTGAAAAGTAAAAATAAAGGTAATAATAATTGACTTTTATTAAAACATGTGATGTTCTGCACATAGAAGCAATTTATCTATTAAAGATATATTTAGTATTTTGGTATATTATACAGTTTTTGTTAAAAGATAAGACACAATTTTATGTACATTTATGTACCTCTTCAGGTGGAATCCTTTTTATACTGGCGTTCACTGACACGCCAGAATATATTTCATCCATCTGTAAGACATAGAATTTCTAATGATGAATGCATTAAAACAACTTTTTTGTTGTAAAAGGAATCTTATTTTACTCTAACCAACTCTAAATTTGTTTTGCTTTGTTTTAGGTTAAAATGAGTACAGTATGTACCTTTTCAGGTAGAATGCTTTCTGTACTGGCGTTCACTGACATGCCAGAAGGTATTTCATCCATCTGTAAGCCATAAAATAGAAGTTGTATAATTTCTCTTATTTAATGCATTAAAAATGAACTTAATGTTCATATATTGAATAATTTACATTTTAAATCATTATATTTATTCATGATCTCTGCATTGTATAGGCAACATGAAACTTTATTAAATGAATTACTTCCAAGAAGTGTCTCTAGCTCAGATAGCAAAATAGTTTGTTTTATACAAAAATTAGTGCAATGATATGACAACCTCAGGTAAAACATGTAGTTCTTAAAAAAAAAAAAAAAAAATATATATATATATATATATATATATATATATATATATATAAAATCAGTGCTTCTCAAATAGTGGGGCGCGCCCCCCTGGGGGGGCGCAGTGTGGTGCGTGGGGGGGCGCATAACAAGAAATCACAGAGAAAGAGATATTAAGTGTACTGAACAAACCCTCAAGAGACAACATGGAGAAATATTTAACAGAGATGGAGGAGAGAGACGAAGATAACGAGACAAACAAAAGTCAACCGAAAACTAAAAACATGACGAAGTGTATGTGGCGCGTGGCTTCACTGTAACGAAGGCGGGAGACGAAGAAAGAACGGCGTGTCTTCTGTGTCTTAAAATGTTGACGTTTATTCCCATTTTGTCATGTGCGGGTGAGTGTGCGTGCGTGTGTGTGTGGGGGGGGGGGGGGGGGCGCAAAAAGTTTTCTTCTTCCTAGGGGGGGCATAACATAAAACAATTGAGAATCACTGATATATATATATATATATATATATATATATATATATATATATATATATATATATATATATATATACACACACACACACATTTACTAAACTTATTAAACACACACACATTTAAATATGAAAAATTAATTTATTAAACACACACACATTAAACTTTACATATAGGTGAGAGGCTGGATCATGTGTTTGTGGTTTGTGTATATTTATAAATTCATAAATGTAGGGTTGTTAAAATTAAAAAGTAAAAATAAAGGTAATGATAATTAAATTAAAACTTTTTTTAAAAATTTTTTAAAAAAGTGGGAGTGGTAGCTCAGTGGTTAGGGTGTTGGGCTGTCAATCTGAAGGTTGGGGGTTCAAATCCCACTGAAGTTACCAATGTGGGTCCTTGAGCAAGACCCTTAACCCTCATTGCTCCAGGGATGTTGTGATTAACCCTGTGCTCACCTTGTAAGTCGCTTTGGATAAAAGCGTCCAATAAATGACCCAATTTAAAACAACATGTGATGTTCTGCACATAGAAGCAATTTATCTATTAAAGATATATTTAGTATTTTTGTACAATATTCAGTTTTTGTTAAAAGATAAGAGAAAATTTAATATACATTTTCTGTGTAATCGGTAAATCTTATTTTACTCTAACCAACTCTAAATCTGTACACACACTGAATTAATTTACTGTACAGTACTTACCTCTATAACTTCAATGAGATTTTCAGCATTATCCTCATCTCTTGTGTCTGCCATTTTAATGTCTAAAAAATCTTAGGAGAAGAACACTCAGAGGGTTTTTGAAACTTAAACAGACCAAGTTCAAACTGCAGTGAACTATATACACAAATGATCTGTGAATAGGCACATTCATGCATCGTTACAATTGTACAAATTGTATTGTAGCTACGTGCTGATGAACAATCACCTTGATAACACATTGTTGTAATTTAGTTCCAGATGAAATACAAAGTTTCAGTTTGGGAACAAAAAGAACTCCATGCCCTCCTTTGATATTTGTAGCATAAAGCAAAGGTTATATTCCCTTAACCTTTTAATGTCCTCACCAAGAAAAAAGCAAAGGAAAATTTATTTATTTATTTTTTTATATGTTTGGGGCATTAATAAAAACAACTGGTGTTTTTTTTTTTTTAACTAGACCCCCCAGTTTTCACAATACACACCTCTACCAAACGGTTGAGATGGCAGTCTTTGGTAAAACTAAGAACAAGAACCAGAGATACAAAAAAAATGTAAACAAAGGGCAATGGCATGTTAACTCTTTGTTTTCTTAATTTTTTTTTGTTGACTTTTTAGACACGTGGAATGTGTTCAAGGTTGTCATGTAACATCTGCTTTGGGATGTAGTGTTTCTTCTGAGACATATATGTAGTAAAATCAGAGGGGGGGGGGGGTTCCCCATGCCTACTCTCACACACACAAAAACACACTCTATATGGGGTAATTTGGAGAATTTAATTGACCTTGATCCATGTTTTTGGACTGTGGGAGGAAACAACAGAACCTGAAAAGAAAGCCACGTGGACAAGGGCACAAAATGGAAACTCCACCCAGATGGGGATTTGAACCAGGAATCCCTGGTGCTGAAAGGAGAACATGCTAACCACAATAAATCTTGAATCAGGAACCTGAAATGTCCCAATGTCTTCATTTTTCCAGAGTTTCTCCCTGCCATTGTTTAGGCCTAGGGGTGAAGTAGGGTTACTTGTGTCCTCTGGCTCCTCTAGGGAAATTGTTTTCAGGGAGTTTTTCCTCTTTCATCTTTTTCTTACATGGTGGAGGTTTAGAAGATTGAGACTATGTCCTCATTATCCATTGACTCAAAAGATGTTTCTCCAGAATCTACTGTTTGGATGGGCTAAAAAAAACATTATAATCTTGATCCTCTCTTTGATAATCATCATCACTCAGATCAACATCAGACCCTTAAGGATTTTCTGTAGGACTAGGACAGAACGTGGTCTTGGACCATTAAATATTTTTGTGTCCATCTATTATTTGTAATAAAAAAATAATAATAAAAAAATTATATATAACTGTTCTATATTATATATAGAACTGTTAGGTTTTTATAATACTTTTAAGTAATTTAGTAAAAGTAATATTGTAAAGTAAAACTCATGATGAGTTGAATAGTTCAGGGAACAGAGAAAATGACTATTTTGATGAATGAGCATGGGAAAGAGTCTGAATGTCCTGTTGCAGGGTCAGCAGAGAGATTTAAATAATGGGACAGTCAACAAGAACCTGTCATAAATTCATACCCCTGAGGGGGCAGAAAGGAGGACCAGATGGGTTAGAAGATAGAGATGTTTTGGTCAATGTACACATGAGGAAAAAAAGACTGTTGTCTGGAGGGGGCACACACACAGAAGGAGCAGGTCACGCCCTCCTGAAGGACTTAAATGGACGAACGAGAGGACTTTGGACAGAGCTCTCGGGGGATAGCAACGGGTTGCTATCGTCCATATTTTCATTGTTTGATATTTTACACTGTCTATTCAGTAAAATGCATTAAATCATTTTGGAATGAAACCGCCGACTTCTGACCATCACAAAATTTGTGAAATAAATCGATTTAAATATATTGCATGTAATAACAATAAATGTGTTACAAAAACAAAATATGAATGAGAAAATATGAAGAGATTTTTAATTGAAACCAAAAAGTTGGTTCTAATTACTATAGCTAAGCATACTAGCATAAGCATACTTTTACCATAAACTGAAATTATTTGACCCTTATAAAACATATTTATGCTGTAAAAAGTTACATAATTCTGATTATTAAAGCCTCTTAAACTACACTGTGCAAAGAAAATATGCTCATCTTTGAAAATTCGGCCCCAAAACTTCCGAATGTGTGGCTTGTTTTGCTGGTTGCCGACTTCGTCTATGGAGGTGAACTTAAGCGTTATACTACTAAAAGACAAAGTGACCCCTAGTGAATTTTTCTTGCATAACATGTCTCTACCGAATGGTAGATACGGCACAATCAGGTTGAATTAAGTTTAACTTTTTCAATAAGATATAGTGACTGAAAATGTGCTTTACCAAACGGTTGAGCAGGATGTTAAAGGGTTAAACAATCTACTGTAACAGCTGTCCTAGTGAGCATCGGAGTGGTTTGGATATGGCCTAAGTGGACTCATACTATGTTGACTTTTTAAGTGAACATGGTGCTCTGTAAAATGCTACAGTTGATATATATATATATATATATATATATATATATATATATATATATATATATATATATATATATATATATTGTTAATCATTATATATATATTGTTAATCATTATTTTTAATACATCTAAATGCCTGTGCCGTTTCAGGCCTTCCGTGGAGCTGTAGCGAAATGTATCTTTCCTTCAGACAAGATGTCAAAATGTTCACCGGAGAGGCCCCACATGTACACACCAATCAGAAAACAACAAGCAGCCAAACAAGACATGGAAAATTATTAACATCAGCAAGTAGAATGCATGTGTTTCAAATGTATTGGGACACACTTGTTAATCATTTAGTTGTTTTTAAGCCACAGTTTGGTGGGTTTTCCAGAGAAGGCACTAGCACTAGACTGGCCCACATACAGCACAGACCCCTAAGTCCCACTAAACCTTTAGGATTAACTAGTATGGAACTCTTTGTTTGACCTCACAGATGCTCTTATTAAATAAGCAAGAATTACCACAGATGTGGTGTAGATCTTACATTTAACTTTCACACTTCCTGGTGTATTCAGCCTCAAACATGTTCCATATCTATAAGAAAATATACAAAGATATGAACTTAAATTCAATGCCAGCCCATCACTTAATTTCAGTACTTCAACAGTTTGATGTAAACAATCTGCATTTCATTTCTCAATCTTCTGCTAAGTGCCAGATTTGCATTTCATGACAGGTAGATATTTTTTTTGTTGAAAACCTGCAAATATAAGCACTATAACTATAAACCATGTACTTAAGAAAATCATGTGATGTACAGGAGGAAAATGTACACAAGAAAACATCATATTCTGTCTGTTACAGTGAGGAGCAGAGAGAGCAGACTGTTACAAGCTTCAGTTTGTGTAGGTGGCAATAAAGCTTCTTTTGAACTGAATCATAACCTGTTTTTAGTCCTTTATTTATATCATACAGATAAGTCCTGCGCTACCATGTTAAAAATGTACTGTTTTATAATAGTCCTATTTGAATTCGATAAAGAATATTCAACATTCAGACAACTTGCTTTGTGATGTCATAACTTAAGAAGATGGATGATGAACTACAAATGGATGCTATATTTAGTAAGCAATTGTGTCATTGATTTATACAGTACTTCTCAAATAGTGGGGCGCACCCCCTGGGGGGGCGCAGTGCGATGCCTGGGGGGGGGGGGGGGGCACATAAGATATCACAGAGCAAGTGATATTAAGTGTACTGAACAAACCCTCAAGAGACAACGTGGAAAAATATTTAACAGGGATGGCGGAGAGAAAGGCGGAGAGAGAAGAAGATAATGAGACCAACAAAAGTCATCCGAAAACTAAATGACGAAGCGCGTGTAGTGTGGAGACGAAGAAAGACCAGTGTCTTCTGTGTCTTAAAATGTTGGCAGCGAACAGAATAAAGCCAAATAAATGAAGGTGTCACTTAAAGACATTACACCCCAATCACGCTGATAACCGCTTGAGTTTTTTAATCGAAAACGTGACGCATAGAGCCAGTAATCATCCCGCTTTATGAAAGCTACTTCGCTGCAAAACGGGCGCTGCAAAGCGGGCGCGTTGTAGCCGTGAGTTCTGATTTACACATTTTGATTTAAAAAAAAAAAAAAAAAAACAGCACAAATTGTTGTATTCATTTTTGTTTTGTAGGTTAAAGTGTTAATATATTGTGCTCCTGAATTAATGATGAATTTGAATTCATTATTATTTATTGATTTTATTTCATTAAATTTTTCAGTATCAAATGCCAGTCAGTTCAAAAATGTTTCCAGTTTAAATAAGAATTTAAATAAATAAATTTAAATAAATATTGTTTCTGTTACAAACTAAAAAACAAAGTTAATTTTGTTCTAAGTTGATCTATATTTCTTTTTTGTTTTCTTTATTGTTAATAAGGATACATTGTTATAAAAGAGGTGTACTTATAACAAATTTATAGACAAATAATACTACAGTACAATACTGAAGGGGCGTTGGTCAGCCCGAACAGCATGATGAGGTACTCATAGTGACCCGTAGTGGTGCTGAAAGCAGTCTTCCACTCGTCCCCCTCCTTGATCCTCACCAGGTTATAAGCGTTGCGGAGGTCATGTTTAGTGAAGATCTTAGCGCTCCACAGCTGCTCCAGTGCTGATGGGACAAGTGGGAGGGGGTAGGTGTACCTCTTAGTGATCTTATTTAGTTCCCGTTAATCGATGCAAGGGCGGAGTGTACCGTCCTTCTTGGGCACGAAGAAGAAGCTGGAGCTGACCGGGGACTTGGAAGGACGGATGAATCCCTGCACAAGTGCCTCAGCGATATACTCCTCCATTATGGCCGTTTCCCTGACGGAGAGCGGGTAAGGCGTAGAGCGCGGGAACTTGACGCCAGGCAAGCGCAATCATACTCACGGTGTGGGGGCAGTCGACACGCGTTACCCTTGCTGAACACTGTGGCGAGGTCCTGATACTCAGAAGGGACGTTAGCCGGTAGACCCTCAGCGATGGAGTTGGTAGCTGCCACTGACTGTACTTTGGTGGGCGGTGTCAGACAGCGGGTGTGGCAGCGTAGTGATATCAGGCCAGAATATCCAGGGGGTTCCAGGTCAGGGAGGGGTTGTGGTCTCGCAGCCACGGTTGCCCCAGGATGATGGACGAGATGGTGGCGGACATGAAGAAAAAGCTCCGCCTCTCCCTGTGGAGAATCCCTAGGCGTAGGGAGATGGGGACGGTGCGACGGGTGATGCTTCCCATGTTCTTGCCGTTGACTCCAGATATGTCTTGAGGGAAACCATGGGAACCTGGAGCTTCTGTACCAGCTTTTTGTCAATGAAGTCCCCTTCCGAGCCCGAGTTGATCAGCGCCGCTACCGAGCACACATTACACTTATAAGAGAGTATGATGGAGATGCAAGAACTGGATTTGTGGGTGGACTGGAGTGTGCTCACCTTAGGGGGCTTGGGGCTTCTGGGGGACTCCTTGGACCTCTTCTCCTCTCTAGCGGTCTCAGTTCGCCTCACCGGTCTAACGGGGTACTCCAAACTTTGATGTCCAGCCTCTCCACAGTAAAGACACAGCTGGCGCCGGATCCGCTCTGTCCTTTGTCTGTCCGTGAGCCGAGATCGTCCCATCTCCATGGACTTTTGGTCAGAGGTGGTGGAGGATTGGCGAGGCTGACTGGGAAGCGGGTGCTGAGCAATCGGCATGTCATGGAAATCCAGCTGGATAGCTAATTTGACGATTTCCTCCAGACTCAGATGTAGCGAACGGTAGACCAATTCCCTTTGCAACTTGGGTTGGAGACCGGCTTTGAACTGGGAGATGAGCACGGTGTCATTCCAACCGCTAGAGGCCGCCAACGTGCGGAATTTGAGGGAGTACTCCGCTACACTCCGTTTCCCTTGACTGAGCTGGCGCAGCTCATCCCCGGCCGAGACGCCATGACGAGGGTGGTGGAAAACGCTACGAAACACCAAGAGGAAGCGTTGGAGGTTGGAGACCTTGGGACCATTGGCTCGCCAAATGGCCGTAGCTCTGGAAGATGCCTCACCGGTGAGCCTGGAGATGAGGAGGGCTATGGTGTTGCGGTCCAGGATGGGCGGTCTGCTGGTGAGGAACAGCGAGAACTTCAATAGAAATTCCTCACAGCTCTCAGGGTCCCCTGAATATAGTGGCGGGGACCCTGATTAGGGTCAGGGATGGGGATTAGTGTGGCAGGCTGTGCAGTGACAGGAACGGGTGTGGGTGCCGCACTGGCTGTGGCTGCCAGAGCAACCGTCTGAATGTACTATGATACTTTATGTTGATTTAATGACCCTAGAAGGCCTCTCTTTCTCTGGTGAAAGGCTTAACTGACCTTGGCTTCTGGCTGAGAAATACATGTTTGCTAGTTACTGTCCTGTGGAAAATGATTGGGCTCAAGCTTCACACGGTTGGGACATGGGTTGTATTGACTAACTGTGGTTCTTTCACATGCACCTGGTTAGCAGTCTGTGGGAAGGCTGTCATTGTTTTGTGTTTTGTTCGTTTCCATCTACCTATATAAACTAGCTGTGAATCATATTAAACCGAAGCATTGATGATCAACACTCGCGTGGTTGTCTTTTCTTCCCAAACGTTTGCACTTCGGCACACAGAGGGCTCCAGCATCAGGTTCAGAAGCATCATTTGCAGTCAGCGTGTTTCCTGACTGCTAGCTGACAACAGGGTCAGCTTTTCATTTGGCATCGGGACCGCAGCTGTTTGGTCGGCTCGGGATTTGGAACCTAACAATCATATATATACAGTGGTGTGAAAAAGTGTTTGCCCCCTTCCTCATTTCCTGTTTTTTTGCATGTTTGTCACACTTAAGTGTTTTAGAACATCAAACCAATTTAAACAATAGTCAAGGACAACACAAGTAAACACAAAATGCAATTTGTAAATGAAGGTGTTTATTATTAAAGGAGAAAAAAAATCCAAACCATCATGGCCCTGTGTGAAAAAGTGATTGCCCCCTTGTTAAAACATACTATAACTGTGGTTTTTAACACCTGAGTTCAGTTTCTCTAGCCACACCCAGGCCTGATTATTGCCACACCTGTTCTCAATCAAGACATCACTTAAATAGGAGCTGCCTGACACAGTAAAGTCCACCAAAAGATCCTTAAAAGCTACACATCATGCCGAGATCCAAAGAAATTCAGGAACAATTGAGAAATAAAGTAATTGAGATCAGTCTGGAAAGGGTTATAAAGCCATTTCCAAAGCTTTGGGAATCCAGCGAACCACAGTGAGGGCCATTATCCACAAATGGCGAAGACATGGAACAGTGGTGAACCTTCCCAGGAGTGGCCGGCCGCCCAAAATTACCCCGAGAGCGCAGCGACGACTCATCCAAGAGGTCACAAAAGACCCCACAACAACGTCCAAAGAACTGCAGGCCTCACTTGCCTCAGTTAAGGTCAGCGTTCATGCCTCCACCTCAGAAAAAGACTGGGCAAAAATGGCCTGCATGGCAGAGTTCTAAGAAGAAAACCACTGCTGAGCAAAAAGAACATTAAAGCTCGTCTCAATTTTTCCAAAACACACCTTGATGATCCCCAACACTTTTGGGAAAACATTCTGTGGACCGATGAGACAAAAGTGGAACTCTTTGGAAGGTGTGTGTCCCATTACATCTGGCGTAAAAGGAACACTGCATTTCAGAAAAAGAACATTATACCAACAGTAAAATATGGTGGTGGTAGTGTGATGGTCTGGGGCTGTTTTGCTGCGGCAGGACCTGGAAGACTTGCTGTGATAAATGGATTTATGAATTCTGCTGTCTACCAAAAGATCCTGAAGGAGAATGTCCGAACATCTGTTCGTGAACTCAAGCTGAAACGAACTTGGGTTCTGCAGCAGGACAATGATCCTAAACACACCAGCAAGTCCACCACTGAATGGCTGAAGAAAAACAAAATGAAGACTTTGGAGTGGCCTAGCCAAAGTCCTGATCTGAATCCTATTGAGATGTTGTGGTATGACCTTAAAAAGCCGTTTATGCTCAAAAACCCTTTAATGTAACTGAATTAGAACAATTCTGCAAAGGTGAGTGGGCCAAAATTCCTCCAGAACGCTGTAAAAGACTCATTGCAAGTTATCGCAAACGCTTGTTTGCAGTTGTTGCTGCTAAGGGTGGCCCAACCAGTTATTAGGTTTAGGGGGGCAATCACTTTTTCACACAGGGCCATGATGGTTTAAATATTTTTTCTCCTTTAATAATAAACACATTCATTTACAAATTGCATTTTGTGTTTACTTGTGTTGTCCTTGACTATTGTTTAAATTGGTTTGATGTTCTGAAACACTTAAGCGTGACAAACATGCGAAAAAACAGGAAATAAGGAAGGGGGCAAACACTTTTTCATATATATATATATATATATATATATATACACTCACCGGCCACTTTATTAGGTACACCATTCTAGTAATGGGTTGGACCCCATTTTGCCTTCCGAACTGCCTTAATTCTTCGTGGCATAGATTCAACAAGGTGCTGGAAGCATTCCTCAGAGAGTTTGGTCCATATTGTAATGATGGCATCACACAGTTGCCGCAGATTTGTCGGCTGCACATCCATGATGCGAATCCCCCGTTCCATCACATCCCAAAGATGCTCTATTGGATTGAGATCTGGTGACTGTGGAGGCCATTTGAGTACAGTGAACTCATTGTCATGTTCAAGAAACCAGTCTGAGATGATTCCAGCTTTATGACATGGCGCATTATCCTGCTGAAAGTAGCCATCAGATGTTGGGTACATTGTGGTCATAAAGGGATGGACATGGTCAGCAACAATACTCAGGTAGGCTGTGGCGTTGCAACGATGCTCAATTGGTAACAAGGGGCCAAAAAGTGACACCACCACCACCAGGCTGAACCGTTGATACAAGGCAGGATGGATCCATGCTTTCATGTTGTTGACGCCAAATTCTGACCCTACCATCCGAATGTCGCAGCAGAAATCGAGACTCATCAGACCAGGCAACGTTTTTCCAATCTCCTATTGTCCAATTTCGATGAGCTTGTGCAAATTGTAGCCTCAGTTTAAGATTTCAAGAATTTTTTTTTTGGTCTCCTGCATCTTCATCTTCTGTACTGATGCTTCATCTGTACTTTTTATATAAAAGCTTTCACTAATGACTCGCCCTGAACTTTCATCTGAATAAAATCCTAAAGTCTCTGTACACTAAAGTATTAGAACCCATAACCTGCTAACCATTAGGTTTCTCAATATGCTGCAGAAGATTCTTTCAGCTGATTCAATGTGGTGAACTGTTACATTCCATGTTTCCCATCAGCACAAACATAATACTCAATACATAATACTCAGGATTCATGTTATTAACACTCTTATAGTTAGGGCATGGTGGCCAAGTGGTAAGGTGTTGGTCAAAGCTCATGGGTTCAATCCCCATTCATGCCTTTAATCACTTTATCTTTAATTTATAAACACTTTTAAATATCTGAGATTATTCTAAGAGGTCATATTAAGTTGAGTTTATAGGAAGCAAAACTATCTCACAATGATATAAGTCTTATATATCATACCTACAGTTGTGTTTACTGCAGTCATTCATTCAGGAGAACATGCCAAAGAGTTTTAGTTCAGGTTCCTTTACAGAACACTTTTTATAATAGTGCATTGTCTCAAAGCAGCTTTACAATGTTCTAATCATGATCCCCAAAAAGAGCTAATGATGTGAACATGGATCTAAACTTGACAGCAGAGAGCAAATTAAAAGAACTGTGTAGAACAAACTGTAAAACCTTCTAGATTTTATGAATCACTGAGTCGATTCACACAAAAGAGTCAGTGAGTCAGCTTAAAGCCTTCAACCCTTTGTTCCTAAATTACTGCTTTAACTTTTTTATTAAACTTAATATGATGTTAAAAGTTGCATCTTGTGTTTTATTTTCTAAAAAGAATTTCCTTTGAACAATTTTTTCGGTTTTAGCTTTTTCCTTTTGCAAAGCATATTTGTGTCTTAAATAGATCTACAGGTCGTATATTAGTTCACTATCTAGGGTGTTAAACACAGGAAGTAAAGCTGCATTTAGTGCACTTTATGTAACTGAATTAGAACAATTCTGCAAAGGTGAGTGGGCCAAAATTCCTCCAGAACGCTGTAAAAGACTCATTGCAAGTTATCGCAAACGCTTGTTTGCAGTTGTTGCTGCTAAGGGTGGCCCAACTAGTTATTAGGTTTAGGGGGGCAATCACTTTTTCACACAGGGCCATGATGGTTTGGATATTTTTTCTCCTTTAATAATAAACACATTCATTTACAAATTGCATTTTGTGTTTACTTGTGTTGTCCTTGACTATTGTTTAAATTGGTTTGATGTTCTGAAACACTTAAGTGTGACAAACATGCGAAAAAACAGGAAATAAGGAAGGGGGCAAACACTTTTTCACACCGCCGTTTCAGAATTTTCAGTTGTATACTCCATGACACTGGATCCCAATATACAGCCGGTGGCCTGACCAGCTCACCGCATTCCTGTAGAAATGCAAAAAAAGAAAATTATGCCTGGCACCGAGCCCACAGACTGGGTTTCCTCCATGGTAGCAGCACATAAAAAGGACAAGCAGGAAATCAGACTGTGCATAAATCCAAAAGACCTCCACAAAGCATTAAAGAGACCTCATCATCCTATGCGCAGTGTCGAGGAGGTAGCGGCACAGATGTCAGGAGCAACAGTGTTCTCGGTTCTAGACACAAAAAATTCATTTTGGCAGATTCATCTCAAAAAGTCCTCAATGTTAGCAACATTCAGCACTCCATTTAGGCATTACAGATTTTCACAGATGTCTTTTGGTATTAACTCTGCAAGTGAGGTGTTTCAACGCTCTATGGAACAGCTCTTTGCAGGTTACCACTGTTCTGTCATTATTGATGACATCATTGTCGGTGGTCGTGGAGTTGCTGAACATGATGTCAACCTAATGAAAGTTCTTGAGTGGGCAAGACAAGTCAATCTCAGGATAAACCCGAATAAATGCAAATTTTTTTCTGAACCAAGTAAGCTATGTAGGTCATATTTTCACAAGTGAAGGCCTTAAAGCAGATCCCTCCAAAACTGCAGCAATCACTGAAATGCCGGTTCCCACAGATGTCACTTCACTTCAGCGTTTCCTAGGCATGGTCAACTATCTTGGCAAGTACATACCAGACCTCAGCAACAAAGCAGCAATACTAAGAAAACTGACCCACAAAGAGACTGCATGGTGCTGGTATCAGCAGCACCAAGAGGCATTCGACAGTCTCAAATCATACCTGTCCAGTCCACCAGTGTTGGCTTACTATAATGTCAGAGAGCCAGTCACGCTTAAGAGCTGCATACTTGCAAAATGGCAGACCAGTAGCATTTGCATTGTGTGTCCACACAGACACAGAGACACGATATGCTCAGATAGCAAGTTAGCACCAGCCTGCCATGTGTTCCTATGTTATTCACTCCAATGGGAAAACATATAGGAGGAATTGTCGCCACATCAGTAAATAGTCACATAAAGACTCAGTAAATTCAAAAGTACACAATGAGACCTTCAATAGAAATACATCTGAAAGCAGGATGTTGACGAAATAGATAATGAAAACGAGGAAAATCAGCAGAAATGTAGAAATGTCAAATGTAATTGTTTAGTAAATGCTTCATAGGTTTAAGATTTCGAGAATTTTTTTTTGGTCTCCTGCATCTTCATCTTCTGTACTGATGCTTCATCTGTACTTTTTATATAAAAGCTTTCACTAATGACTCGCCCTGAACTTCCATCTGTACACTACTTCCAAGTCTCTGTACACTAAAGTATTAGAACCCATAACCTGCTAAACATTAGGTTTCTCAATATGCTGCAGAAGATTCTTTCAGCTGATTCAATGTGGTGAACTGTTACATTCCATGTTTATTATTAAATATTCATTTGTTTATCCAGTTCAAACGTTCTCTTCTTTGTATAACTAAGTGCTGTAAATGAACAGCTGTACCTACTGCCATCTTGTTGTGAAAAATGGCAACATCTCATATTTACATTTTTACCATCAAATTGACATAAACGCTTAAAAGGCAAAAATTATATTAAAAGTAAATGAAACTAAATGTAATAAAATGTGCGCAGTGTAACTTGAGGGACAGTTGATTATACAACATTATGAAACATAAAAATCCATTTAATCTCACAATGAGCATATAAGAAGCATAATTTTACTGACTGATGCCTCCTTGTGGCATACAAATGTAATAATCCATTAACTAAACACACTTCATTCATTATCTTCCGCTTTATTCTATATTAGGGTCGGGGGGTCCTCCTGCCCATCCAGGGGAGAAAGTTTCAGGCACTGGGCAGATACACCCAGGACAGGGCGCCAATCTATCGCTGGGCACTCACACAGACACACTCTATATGGGGCAATTTAGAGAACTCCATTGACTGTATCCATGCTTTTGGACTGTGGGAGGAAACCGGAGAACCCGGAGGAAACCCACGCGGACATGCAAATTCCACCCAGATTAAGATTCCCAGCGCTGAGAGAACATGCTAAACCACTAAGCCACTGTGCAGCCCCTTAGCGAGAATACTGTATACTTTATATTACATATTTAATAATTTCACATTTTTTGTACACAAATGTATATATATATATATATATATATATATATATATATATATATATATATATATATATATATATATATATATATACATATATATATACACATATTTATATACATGTTTATACACAGTACGGCACGGTGGCTTTCTCCCCGTGTCTATGTGGGTTTCCTCTGGGTTCTCCGGTTTCCTCCCACAGTCCAAAAAACATGGATCAAGTCTATTGAATTCTCCAAATTGCCCCATATAGAGTGATTGTGTGTGTGCCCAGTGATAGGTTGGCGTCCTGTCCAGCGTGTATCTGGGTGTATCCAGGGTGTATCTGCCCAGCGCCCGAAACATTCTCCCCTGGATGGACATGGGGAAGCCTCCCGCAACCCTAATATAGGATAAAGCGGAAGATAATGGATGGATAGATTGATGGATGGATGGATGGATGGATGGATGGATATTTATAAACATCTTTACAGTATTCAATGCACCGGTCACTGTGATTAATGCACTTTATGTATATAAATGTATATAATGTATATATTGCACTTCTGGTTAGATGTTAACTGCATTTCATTGGCCCTGCATTCGAACTCTGCACAATGACAACGTTGAATCTAATCTAATCTAATCTGAGATTATTAATCATACTTTTATATCTTTGTTTTCTTACAGATCGGTGCAGAAGCTGATGTTATATTCTGTATAAACAGATAACATTCTAAAGGTTTACAGAAAGGCCGGCCATTTGTTGAGTTTGGTGCTGAGTCAGCAGTCACAGATGTGTCTCTACAGATGTTAAACGTTTATTGCTCCTGTCACGGCAGAACGTTGGTGTAATGGCTGCTCAGGCAGGTTAGTGGCTGGCAGAAGAAGAGCAGAATAATGGAATGAGACGAGGCCTCCAGATCAATCCCGGTTTGACTGATCAGCACAATTAATCATGCCGCCGCCGCGGAACACAGAGTTAAAAATAAAAGGCCTGCTGTGGACGAGCGGTTAATTACCAACACACCGCCAGAACAACATGAAAATAAAAAATAAAAATACACCATGTAAGAAACGTGAAAATTAAACCGCAGACGATGAACGCAAACAAAGACGAGTCACATGGTGCTACGAGATTATTTTAATTAATATGATTCGAGAAATTAGCAAACTGACTTCAAAATACTGTCTGCTAATTAAAGAGCTTTAAAAAATAACATAATCTTAACAAAATTACACTGGACACCCACATTAGAACTGCAGGAGCGTTTAAAACTCCTCAGAACATGAGTGTGTCTGTCCATCGTGAAGAACGTTCGTGAGGCCAGACGCTAATGTTGGATGAGAGATCCTGACTCATGATCTTGGTTCCAATTCATCCCAATGATGAACAGAACAGGACCGGTAGTATAGTGTTACCCCAAGGACCGTTCCACCAACCCAGAAGACCATACCGCCAACCTGGAGGTCTGTTCCACCAACCCCAAGTTCCTTTTCGCCAAACCCAAGGACCGTTCCACGAAATCGGAGGACTTTTTCGCCAACCTGGAGGTCTGTTCCGTGAACTGCGAGGCCATTCTGCCAATCTGGAGGACCATACCGCCAAACTGAAGGGTCTGTCCAACCAACCCTGAGGATTGTTCCGCCAACCTCAAGGTAAACATCTCTACATCATAAATAATTTCTCGGTTGACATGGGAACGCCTCGGTGTGCCTCGTGAGGATCTGGACGAGGTAGCTGGGGATAGGGGTGGAGGATGGATTAATGGAGTAAACATATATACAGCAAAAAAAATGTTAAACTGGTTCCTAAACTCTTAAAAGGGAACTGATACAGGAACCATCTGCAGCCCGGGGTCTGTTTTATGTCCCAGATTTCAAGTTCATGATGATAAACACGAGGCTTATCAGTATTATGATGAATCCCAACACCACAAACATGGCCGCCTGCAAAAAACAACAAAACACAACACGTTTATGTTAACATTTCACTCAAAACTGCAAAAGTTGTCAAAGTTTTTTGTGTAAATGTAAATACAGAATGTTTTACTGAATCACTGACTACATTCTGTAATAAGTATCAGTTCTGATGTTTACCTTAATGCAAAGCATTGTGAAAATATTGGGAAATAATCCCAATGAGCCCCCCCCCCCCCCCCCCCCACACACACACACAACTCTGATAGAGAAGTGGAAGATTATGAATGAATGAATATCTTATACTGTACTGAGTCAATTTCCAAATTTCAGCATTTTAAATTGTTAAAATTACTTACACTACCACATTACCTTATCTAACACACACACACTGGCTTTCGACTTTATAATATATATATATATATTAGGGGTGTAACAGTATTCTGTGTGAACTGTTTGGTACGGGCCTCACGGTTCGGTACACACTTTCCTAATTAACTAACGAGCTCTACAGTGGGTCAAACGCGTTCTGGGCAGAATCAACCACATCAAGAACCAGAGCTCATAATCTCCGCTACTTTTTACACTAACGTAATTAACCCTACAGTTTTAACGTGTGCGTGAGCATGTATAGTAATACCTACTGCGCTGTTTACCTTCTGGAGACTTTGTTTTGTTATTTATATGTTTAAGGCTGGGCGGCACGGTGGCTTAGTGGTTTGGCATGTTCTCCTCTCAGCGCTAGGGACTCCCGGTTCAATCCCAATCTGGGTGGAGTTTCAATGTTCTCCCCGTGTCCGCGCGGGTTTCCTCCGGGTTCTCCGGTTTCCTCCCACAGTCCAAAAAACATGGATCAAGGTGAATTGAATTGTCCAAATTGCCCCATAAAGAGTGTGTTTGTGTGTGTGTGAGTGTGTGCCCAGCGATAGATTGGCGTCCTGTCCTGGGTGTATCTGCCCAGCGCCCAAGACGTTCTCCCCTGGATGGGCATGAGGAACCCCCCCGCGACCCTAATAGGATAAAGTGGAAGATAATGGATGGATGTTTAAGGCTATATAAATGGCTCTCTCACTCGTATAAACACTTCATATGTTAAGAAACACTTTGAAACGTACAGAAAACTTTTAATCCCTCTCCCCATTTCTCCCCCTGCCTGTACCGTACTGAACCGTAAGGTCTATACCACGTTGTGAACCGAACCTTGACTTATATTATATATTCTATATATGTGATGTATGTATAGTCATGGCCAAAAGTTTTGAGAATGATACAAATATCAATTTTTACAAAGTCTGCTGCTTCAGTTTTTATAATGGCAATTTGCATATACTCCAGAATGTTATAAAGAGCGATCAGCTTAACAGCAATTAATTGCAAAGTCAATATTTGCCTACAAAATGGACTTTATTCCCCAAAACACATTTCAACTTCATTGCAGCCCTGCCTTAAAAGGACCAGCTAACATTGTTTCAGTGATTGCTCCATTAACACAGGTGTGGGTGTTGGTGAGGCTGGTGCTTGGCATCATTGTTTCTCTTCTGTTAACCATGGTTATCTCTAAAGAAACACGTGCAGTCATCATTGCACTGCACAAAAATGGCATAACAGGGAAGAGTATTGCAGCTAGAAAGATTGCACCTCAGTCAACAATCTATCGCATCATCAAGAACTTCAAGGAGAGAGGTTCCCATTGTTGTCAAAAAGGCTCCAGGGCGCCCAAGAAAGACCAGCAAGCGTCAGGACCGTCTCTTAAAAGTGTTTCAGTGCGCAGTGGCTCAGTGGTCAGGGCTTTGGGTTATCAATCTGAAGGTTGGCGGTTCAAATCCCAGGTCCACTGAAGTTACCCATGTGGGTCCATGAGCAAGACCCTTAACCCTCATTGCTCCATGGATGCTGTGATTAACCCTGTGCTCACCTTGTAAGTCGCTTTGGATAAAAGCGTCAGATAAATGACCAAATGTAAATGTTTCAGCTGTGGGATCGGGCTACCAGCAGTGCAGAGCTTGCTCAGGAATTGCAGCAGGCAGGTGTGAGTGCATCTTCACGCACTGTGAGACGGAGACTCTTGGAGCAAGGCCTGGTCTCAAGGAGGGCAGCAAAGAAGCCACTTCTCTCCAGAAAAAACATCAGGAACAGACTGATACAAAAGGTACAGGGAGTGGACTGCTGAGGACTGGGGTAAAGTCATTTTCTCTGATGAATCCCCTTTCCGATTGTTTGGGACATCTGGAAAACAGCTTATTCGGAGAAGACGAGGTGAGCGCTACCACCACCTTGTCTCATGCTAACTGTAAAGCATCCTAAAACCATTCATGTGTGGGGTTGCTTCTCAGCCAAGGGAATTGGTTCTCTCACAGTCTTGCCTAAAAACACAGCCATAAATAAAGAATGGTACCAGAATGTCCTTCGAGAGCAACTTCTCCCAACCATCCAAGAGCAGTTTGGTGATCAACAATGTCTTTTCCAGCATGATGGAGCAACTTGCCATAAAGCAAAGGTGATAACTACATGGCTCAGGGAACAAAACATAGAGATTTTGGGTCCATGGCCTGGAAACTCCCTAGATCTTAATCCCATTGAGAACTTGTGGTCAATCATCAAGAGACGGGTGGAAAATCAAAAACCTACACATTCTGACAAAATGCAAGCATTGATTGTGCAAGAATGGACTGCTATCAGTCCGCATTTGATCCAGAATTTGATTGAGAGCATGCCAGCCAGGGAGTATTGCAGAGGCCCTGAAGAAGGGTCAACACAATATTGACTTGCTGCATTAACTCATTCTAACTGTCAATAAAAGCTTTTGTTACTCATAATATGATTGCAATTATATTTCTGTATGTGATAAAAACATCTGACAAACACACATAAAAACCAGAGGGCAGCAGATCATGTGAAAATATAATATTTATGTCATTCTCTAAACTTTTGGCCATGACTGTATATACCAGGATCTTTGGGCGGGAGTTCATGGGCTCCTGTTCGTGTGGGATGATTCTGATGTAAAATATTCCGGGCAGAATGAAGAGCACCCCTGGTGCAGTTGTAGCTCCTGGAGGGACAAAGCCATACACATAGTTTAAGGTGCTTTTTTTTTGGAGTCGTACCCTAATTAGTAATTTAGTCCATTACTAGGTAAAAAAAAAAAAAGTTAACGTAAGAAAACTTTAAAGTTCAAAACTGACCGATGAAGCCAAAGATTTCTACAATGCTCGGCACGAAGATGACGAGCACGTTGCAGATGATAATGAGTAAAATGGGCATGCCCATATGGCGCCCCCAATGGAAAGGTTGATTTGGAAAGAGCAGCTGCAGCAGCGCTTGGCGAATCTGAGGAGAACAAACGACAGAACAAATCCTGTTAGAACAGCAATGAACATCCTTCAACATATCTTCCACTTTATTCTCTATTAAGGTCACAGGAGGGGGAGTTCCCCATGCCCATCCAGGGGAAAACGTTTCGGGCGCTGGGCAGATACACCAAGGACAGGGGGGCAATCTATCACTGGGCACACACTCACACACACACACACTCTATATGGGGCAATTTGGAGAACTCAACTTGATCCATGCTTTTGGACTGTAGGAGGGAACCGGAGAACCCAGAGGAAACCCACGCGGACACGGGGAGGACATGCAAACTCCACCCAGATGGGGAGGTGAACTTGCTGACCACTAAGCCACCATGCCGCCTGGCAAGAAACATCTGCTTATAAATCAAACCCACCCACAAGGCAACAAATTAAACAGATATTTTTACTAAGACGAGGTTCGTGAGCGCTCATACCGAGAAAAGGTCCAGAGGAAAGTCGCAGATCACCACAAACAGAACGGCCAGGTGTGCACACAGCATCAGCGTGTCGCTCTTCTGGTAATTCAGCAGAAGATCTTCAGCCACGTTGCCTGCACACAAAGGTCTGTAAGGCTTTTATCTCAAAACATCTTCATTTATAACCACAGTGAACAGTGTTGAAATAGTTAGGTTTGTTATGAAGATCACTAAAAGCTTTTATTTGCTCGAGATTTATTACTCTAGAACAGTGGTTCTCAAACTGGGTGATGCGAAGTAGCATGAGGTGGTATGACAGATGATGGTATGGATATACAATACATTATCTTTAAATTTATCCTCTATTAGGGTCATGTGGGGGGGGGGTTCTCCATGCCCGTCTCGGGTGCTGGGCAGATACACCCAGGACAGGGCACCAGTCTATTACTGAGCACACACTCACACACACAGACACACACTCAATATGGGGCAATTTGGAGAATTCACTTGACCTTGATCCATGTTTTTGGACTGTAGGAGGAAACCGGAGAACCCGGAGGAAACCCACGCGGACACTGGGAGAACATGCAAACTCCACCTAGATTGGGATTCGAACCGGGAATCCCTAGCGCTGAGAGGCGAACATGCTAAACCACTAAGCCACCGTGCCGCCCTGGTATGGATACACAATACGTTATTTTGATATTCCTTATAAACTGTGTTCTGTCATATGGCCACTAGGTGACTGTATTAGAATGTTAGAACCGGAATCTCCCGCTTTAACTCAGTTATCAGCGTTCACTTTAAAAACCTTGTTTTTTATTGTAGTGTGTTTGTAAGTGTTTTATTAAAGCAATCAGACACTCGAGGTTGTGTATTATTGTGAATAAATCACGCAAAGAGGTGGATCTGTACTCCACTACACGTCGGGACTAATAACATCTCTTTATGGGGTTTATTCAAAATAATGCCACACCCTCTCGTACTGTACTGCTTTAAAATACACTCAGACCTAATTGATTTTTGGTTTTTCATATGTCGTTCTGTAATGAAAAATATGGGTGGAACTTGGACATTTTCATTGGACATGAGAACCTCTGCTCTAGAATTTTACGATGAGAAAACTGATTAATTGCAGTTAATTGCAAAGTTATCTTAATTTTAAGAACCCATTGCTTACATCATATCAGTGTTCTGGTGACAGTGTTCACTGTTCTAACTATAAACTTCTGATGAAAAGATCTTAAACTAGCAGTGACATCTGTAAAAAACTAAATTTCACTCTCCGGCACAAATTACATTTACATTTTGGTCATTCAGCAGACGCATTCAGCAGACGCTTTTATCCACAACATCCCTGGAGCATCACAACACAACATTCCTCATTAATCACAACATCACTGGAGCAGTGAGGGTTAAGGGTCTTGCTCAAGGACTCGCATTGGTAACATCAGTGGACCTGGGATTTGAACCCACAACCTTCAGATTGATAGCACAACGACCTAACCACTGAGCTACCACACCCCAATTCACCATAAAAAGTCAGGTATCCAAAGATGGCAGTCAGGAAGTAAGCAGAGCACATCAGGAGAATGGAGATCGTGGTCACATTCTGCATTCTGCTCTTGCTTGCGCTGAAATAAAAGAAAAACAAAAAGCTCTTCAAAGAATTCTCTTTATATTCAAGTAAACTGGTACAGGTGTGTGTGTGTGTGTGTGTGTGTGTGTGTGTGTGTGTGTGTGTGTGTGTGTGTGTGATGAACTCTTACTTTTTCAGTTCTGCATAGATTGGAAAAATGGTTGAGTGGTTAACAAAGGCGAAGGCCAGAATCGGGATTGTGTACGCAGTCTGCAGAACACAACACCAAGGCAGTTGTTTTAACCATTTTTTTATGTGATGAGAAGAACAAAAGAGCTCTGAGAGTTACCTGTAGGTTGAAAGTCACCAACTTAGTGTCACAGGTGGAGCTGCTGATGGGTGTTATGGTGGTGGTGGTGATTGTGGAGTTGATGCTTATAAATTCACAGACGGTAACAAACTTCTTGTAGATAACCTTTAAACACAGGAAATGTAAATTTTTTTTTTTTTAATTAAATTCTAAATCTGATATTTTAGGTTGAAATGTGGAGTCCATGAAATGAAAACTTACAGTGAGAAGAATAAAAAGTACACACAGCAGAGACACTCCACTGGCGTAGCCGAGGTAACCTGAAAACATTCTGTTTTAAATTTAAGATTGAAAATAGTCAATATTTCTTCTCTCTAAAACTTCTCTCTTCTAGAATATGAAAATTAAAATTACATTCGAGTTGACAGGTAATGTAAAATAAAATAGGTAAAATAAGAGAAAAATAGGTAAAATAACAGTGGTTCTTAAACTGTAGTACAATAAAATGCAATACATTATATTTTCAGATATATATTTTAAAAACTGCCTTCTGTAATTTGGACACTAGAGGGCGATATTTAATTACTGAAACCTGAAAACCTGAATTATGTCACAAAAGTCCAGATTATTAGTTTTTGTTTTCAATCAACGCATTTATAAATCAAACCTTGTTTTTTTATTTTATTTTTATTTTGAACTGTTTTTTAAAAGCAGGTTGTTTATTCATTATTTTATTATCTTCTGTTTAGTCCTTTATTAGTTAATCTATCACTGAACACACAGATATACATACAAACACACTCTATATGGGGCAATTTAGAGCATTCAATTCAGCTTGAATCCATGTTTTTGGACTGTGGGAGGAAGCTGGATCCCCAGCGCTGAGAGGAGAACAAGCTCACCACTAATCCACCGTGCCGTCCAGGTTGTGTATTATTGTAAATAAATCACGTAAAGAGGTGGAACTGTACTGCACTACACATCATGCCCAGCAATACCTCTTTATTGTGATTTATTCAGACTGAGGCCACGCCCTCTTGACCTCATTGCTTTAATATACACTCACACCTGAGTGATGTCTGTTGTATGTTAGGGTGACCAAACGTCCGTATTTCCCGGGACATGTCTGTATGTCATGTCCTGTCCCGGGCATCCCGGGGTTTTTTTGAAAGTGAGGAAATGTCCTGGTTTTTAAATGACCTTCATTGGATCATTAAATGTGCGCTGCGTGTTAGTCTGCAAGCAACACGCCGAAGTGCAAGTCTTTTTACCACGATTTACAAAAGAGTTTCCTCGCTTTCAGACCAGGGCAAGACACATGGGAAACCTTGTGTACGCTGTGCAAAGCAGCCACATATGTCTCAGTGTCCAATTGACATTTCACACAAGAGTTATTTTTTTGTTAATTGGCTGATTGTTAATTAGTTAATTAGTTAAAGGCTACAGAACACACAATATTTGGTTCATTACTGAGGGCAACTGAGTATCATGTATTATTTGAAGTTGACTTTTGTTGTGAAGTGAGTAATGTTTAGATGGATGATACACTATTTTTTTTCATTGTGTGCGCTGAGAGGCGAACGTGCTAACCACTAAGCCACCGTGCCGCCCGAACTTAAACATTTTGAATAAAATTACTATATATTGTACTATACTATAGAATAATTTTACTGAAAAACATCTCCCCCCCAGAGTGTCCTGGTTTTCCCAAATGAAAATATGGTTACCCTACTGTATTTTGTTATGAGATGGTACTTTAACGTTTGATAATGGTTGCTACTTGGTCTGAAAGGTGGAGGAACCTCTGGGTTAAATAATGTAGGATGAACATACCGATGCGTTTCATCAGAGACAGAGGGAAGATCAAGCACACACTGACGATCATGATAAGATAGTTTCCATTAAGAAACCAGTCTCTGCAAGAAAAAGAGAACAGTTTAGAGAACAGAAATGTAACTTTGGGTTTGTGAGAACATTTTAATGACACCTTTAATTCTTACTGTGAATCGTTTTCTCTTCTCAACAGCCCACTTATGACCAAGGGCAGGTGATTCTTCACTAAATACAGGTAGGTGGCCAAAGCTATGACACAAATGTAAACACAAATGAAAAACAAAGCTTTGTGCTCAGTGTATTAGAGCAATATTATTATGAATTTAATGAAAATGATTAATCAGGGGTTCTTAAACTTTAAGTTCCACCCATTATCAAACCAAAACTTTGTGGCATCAGTCTGAATAAATCACAATAAAGAGGTATTGCTGGGTGCCATGCATGGTGGAGATTCCTGGTTTGAATTCCAATCTGGGTGGAGTTTCCAAGTCATCCCCGTGTCCACATGGGTTTCCTCTGTGTTCTCCGGTTTCCTCCCACAGTCCAAAAACATGGATTCTAGGTGAATTGAATTCTCCAAATTGTCCCATATGGAATGTCTGTGTGAGTGTGAGTGTGTTTCCCAGTGTTAGATTGGCACCCTGTACTGGGTGTATCTGCCCAGCGCCAAACCCCCCTCCCCCCCCGACCCTATTAGATGATTATTGTTTTTAGAAAACAGTTACAAACACACTATAATAAAAATAAGATTATGTTTGATTTATAAATGTGTTTATTGAAAACAATTTTGTGCTGTTATCTGGTTCGGTTTTTAAAGTAAACGCTGATCATTTTTGATCAGGTCGGTTCATCTAACGATCAAATACCGCCATCTAGTGGCAAAATTACAGAAGGCAGTTTATAAAATATATAGTGAAATGTAATGTGTTGTATATCCATACAGTTATCTGGTGTATCACATTGGGCTACATTGCGTACCACAGTTTAAGAACCCCTGTATTAAAGCGTTCCTCGTCTTACCCCCAGTGCTGTCCAGGGTGATAGCACTGGCTGCTAAAAGTTTACCAGCAGAGCCAAATGCGTGATACCCCAACTGTATATACGTCTGAATACCTAAAAACAAAATCAACATAACGTACAGAAACACATGACTTCATATTAATAATAAAAAAACGTATGATTTTAATATCAATACATCAGAACTTCAAATCTCACCGTCATCTCACTTTCACTTAAAATTAGATATCAAGTTCATTACAGTAATTATTATTCAACACTGAACTTAATAAAGTGATAAAGTGACACACACACACACACATACTGATGAGGTGAGTGCCCTGAGCAGTGGGCAGCCCTGTACATGATGCCCAGGGGGCAATTAGGGTTAGGTGCCTTGATCAAGGGCACTTTAGCTGTAGTACTTGGTGAGACTGGGAATCGAACCCTATATATATATAGGGCGGCACGGTGACTTAGTGGTTGGCACGTTCGCTTCTCAGCACTAGGGATTCCCGGTTTGAATTCCAATTTGGGTGGAGTTTCCATGTCCTCCCCGTGTCCGCGTGGGTTTCCTCCGGGTTCTCCGGTTTCCTCCCACAGTCCAAAAACATGGATCAAGATCAATTGAATTCTCCGAATTGCCCCATATAGAGTGTCTGTGGTAGTGAGTGTGTGCCCAGTGATAGATTGCCCCCCCTGTCCTGGGTGTATCTGCCCAGCGCCCGAAACGTTCTCCCCTGGATGGGCATGGGGAACCCCATCCCCCCGCAACATTAATAGAGGATAAAGCTGTAGATGATGGATGGATGGATGTATGGATATAATAATATAATATAATGAATGAATAAAAGCAGAGTTGATGACTTACCTGCCACCTCAGCACTCTTTAACATCAGGTGCACAGAGTATGAAGAAAGTGCCCCAATCAGTATCAGCAGGAACCTACACAAGAACACAAACTAACAGATTACAGTTCATTCTGACATGTTTATGCTGCTGAATAGAGAACCATGTTACTGTTTTCTAGTTTATTCTTAATGTTAATATGTTTGTGTGTGTGTGTGTGTGTGTGTGTGTGTGTGTGTGTGTGTGTGTGTGTGTGTGTGTGTGTGTGTGTGCTAATCATAATTAAAGTTCAGGATTAAATAAAACAATATCTCACGTAAAGAGCAGGATTCCAGTGTTGGACATTGCGAATGCCATTGCCAGGAGACTGCTGTCTATGTTGCAAAGATTAAATACTGACATGACAAAAGAGGTTCTTTTCTTAATCTGTAAAACAAAATAGAAAACGAGTTGGTTGATATATTCAATTTATTCATTAATAGACTAATAATAAACCTAGAGTGTTAGTAGCGCTGTGCTTTGCATAATGATGATTAGTCTTAGGCGAACCCAAGTCCACTGCATTACATCTGGACAGAGGTGCCATAGGAACTGAAGTCCCTTACTTTAATAAAAGTATTAGTATATTGTAAAATATGTGTAATAAGTATGATTACAGGCACATACATTTACTTAAAGTAAAAAAGTCAGAGTATATATTCAAAAATCACTTCTAATGCCATTTTCAACATTTTTAAGTTAAACAATTTTATACAAATTAAAGGTGCACTGTGATCACATGACCTCATGCTGTAAACCGCTGTAGTTTAATATTGTTCATTTTAAAAGAATCCTGTTTAAATCATGTGAATATTAGACAGATCTGTATGTTAATGAACCCTGAGATATTAATTAAATATTCTAATGTGCAAATGTCGTGTAATAACATGTCAGTGTGCTGATTCTGAATACTGAACAGTACATACTGAACTGCATGCTGGGACATGATGTCATGAGTCCCTCAGTATAATGCTGAATGAGTTCTGTTTAAAACTCAGAACCACTGATTTATCAGAGCAGCTGTATAAAAGTATAAATTACATAATAGCAGCACATGACCACAAAACAACACAACTCATCAGAACAGTGATGAAGAACTGCACTTAATAAAGTGTTTTAAAGGTGAAATGGAGCTCAAACACAGAACAATATACAGCTCAAATACTTAAACCTGCTGCTTTAAATTTAAAGATGAATTATTAATTGTCATGAACTCGTTCTTCTTACGCACAGGCGAAAGGCACCTCATTAACCAAGACACGTTTGTTGAGCCAACGAGGTCTAAGTTTTATCCAATCACAAGCTCACCCCACTCCCCCCCCCTCCCCCCGTTTCAGATGGTATTCTAATTAGCCACACAAGCAGATTACAGCATACCTCCAGCTCGGCAGGCTCGGTGGGTTCATCATCCTGCATCTCTAAATCCATCCTCGGCTTTGTTTTCGGTTTAAATCAGTGCAGTATGTAAATCATGTGCAATCCCCTCTGTACTGCCGTTTAATAACATCTTATGATTTCAAACATCTGCCAGACAAAGAACATTAGTTAAATCATTTCTTCATTTACAGAAATGAATTATTTTTTTAGGTTGTTAACAAACTAAAGACAAAAGAAAACAAAAGTTTATGATTTATCTCATTTACATAAAAAATTTATTTGGATTTTATTATAGTTTTATTTATTTTGTACATTTAGAAGTAAGGGCAATTTTGTAATAACATTTAAAAAATATTTCATGGTTCTAGGTTTTTTTACTTTTTTAATAGTTATATACATATTACAAACTCTTCTATCGTAAACGCAGTTCACGATGCATTTTATTTAATGTGTTCAATTGAAAACGGAGAGTTGGCGGGATGGTCCCGTCAGCACACCTGACACAGGGAGCGTTTTTTTTTTTTTTTTTTTTTTTTAAAGGAGAAGTTTCTATACAGTGCCGTCTCTCCAGCATCCAAAAGCAATCTAATGGCAGGTGAGACCCTGTAGGTCCCCAAACTCCACGTTATTAACTTTAGTAAACAGCAGAGCCGCAATTTACCATAAAGCTGTCATCAAACACTTTATTAATTTATAAACTGTTGAAGTAAATATAACAGATCCCTTTAATTATGTCAGGTGTATTGACGGAAATGTCTTGTCACTTTGCTCGCTCAAAAATAAGTCGCTCGCTCATAAATAAGTAACATAACAAGATTTGTTATCTCGTGATAACGACTTTAATAATATAACATAATTCTGTAGTTACAGCACTTTTGTCTGTAGGTAAACCTATTTCTGTAATTTAGTTCGTTAGATTTGTGGGTGGAGCTTTTATTTATTGTTGTGTAACTAATAGCTGAGCTTTTTACAGTGGCTCACCAACACTGCCGACATATTTAAATTAACATTATGTAGCTCCCTCAGATTCAAAGTCGACAGCACAAATATTCTTGCCAATACTGATTAGGTTTATTCTTGAGTTTGCACCTTAAATTTGTACATAACCTTACACCCAACCGTAAGAACTGTAACATAAATCAAATAAACAATTATATAATGAGCAATTTACATATTGTAAACTATTAATCTTAAGACTGATCCTTTGTTGGTTTTATCACACGAATTTACATCTTGATTTAGAACCGTAATTACATATCAATTCACTCTAATGCTAGAAAAAAGGTAATAAACATAATTGGTATATTAACAGAACACAAACTTCATTGGCTGCATGAAATATCGAAGAGAGCCATATTATCACATTGCGACTTGTTGCTTTCAGCTTCCGAATAACCCTTAATGCTAACTTTGGAACCTTTGTAACGTGGTAACCGCGGTAATTAGCAGTGTAACCATAGAAATTAAGTTGTCAATGTTCTTAAAAGAACAGACGTTATAAAATACACTATTATACAATTTTACAAACTTTAAACCAATTAAAATATAAACTGCTCAAGTAGGCAGTTACACATTATATCTCAGAAAAATGTCCAAGGTTTATTATGTGTTAATGTGTTCAGACACTTTTGTTTTACTCAAACTGAACTGATCTGACCGCAGCCTGCAGAGCATTCTGTAACGCTTGTGATCTGCCATTCAGATGCCGTTCCTTTAGTTTTATTGCTACAACAACCACCACTCTCAACGTTCTGAAGTTAATAGGAACATTATGGTAATACTCTGTGGACAGTAGAGGATTATAAAACTGTAATTTGGACATATTTTGGGTTTTTTACTTACTGTTTTTCTTGCATTATTTTTTTTTATGCATTATTCTACAGCTTCAAATTCACATTCATTTACAATTATGCCAATTAGGTGATGATGTCATTTAAACTTCCAGCAACTTTCTATTGACTAAGGTCAATAGAAAAAAAAAAAAAAAAAAAAAAAAAAAAAAAAAAAAAAAAAAAAAAATATATATATATATATATATATATATATATATATATATATATATATATATATATATATATATATATATCAGATATAAAAAATATATATATATATATATCTCATATGATCTTTAATCATGCAGGATTCCTGATTCAAATCTATGTGGAGTTTCGATGTTCTCCCCGTGTCTGCGTCGGTTTCCTCCGGGTTCTCCGGTATCTTTAGGTGTTTCGGCCATTTAACACCCTCCTCTGTGGCAGGCCCACCGCAGGCTGATCAGACCTGGGTGTGTGTCGCATAGGAATTGGGTGGTCACTTTGCCGCCCATGACATTTCCTTTCTTCGCAACCACAGCCAGTGACGACTTCTCTCAGCTGTGGTGGCAAGCTCTTTGATTGTTCTCTTTTGAACTTTTGCCCTTTGACGCCTACCTCTTTCAGGAGCCTTATGGTGGAGTTAGCCACAAACCCCCTACAGCCCACCTCCACTGGACACACCCGCACTGTCCATCCCCGCTCTTCTGCCTGGGCTGCAAGGTCAGAATATCGCAACCTTTTCCTTTCATAGGTCTCATCAACGGCTTCCTCCCAGGGCACCGTGAGCTCGATGATGTAAATACGGCGGCAGGAGTTGGACCACAAAACCAGGTCTGGGCGCCTCTCAGCGCTAGGGATTCCCGGTTCGAATCCCCATCTGGGTGGAGTTTCCATGTTCTCCCCGTGTCTGCGTGGGTTTCCTCCGGGTTCTCCGGTTTCCTCCCACAGTCCAAAAACATGGATCAAGTCAATTGAATTCTCAAAATTGCCCCATATAGAGTGTGTCTGTGTGAGTGAGTGTGTGCCCAGCGATGGATTGGCACACTGTCCTGGGTCTATTTGCCCAGCGCCCGAGACGTTCTCCCCTGGATGGGCATGGGGAACCCCACCGCGACCCTAATAGAGGATAAAGCAGGAGATAATGAATGAATGAATCATTCAACGCTGACTCTGAGTGTGTGCAGAGTGAAACATCTCCATGCAGAATATGATTCACTGATTCAACGCTGACTCTGAGTATGTGCAGAGTGAATCTGATTTGCTCAGAATATGACTCACTGATTCAGAGCTGACTCTGAGTGTGTGCAGAGTGAATGTAATTAATGCAGAATATGATTCATTGATTCAGTGTTGACTCAGAGTGTGTGCAGAGTGAATCTAATTCATGCAGAATATGATTCACTGATTCAACGCTGTGAGTGAATGTCATTCATGAGAAACGTGTTAAGTGATTCATCTCTGACTCTCATACTACGAACAAACTGACTCGTGATTAATTGGCGCAGTGATTCAGTGTAGATGAAAACATTCCAGCTCAGTCGCAGACTCTTGTTGGGGGATTGGGAGATGCAGTGTCGTGTAAGTCCTATCCCAGTCAGAGAGGGAATTAGATGAAGACATGAAGTGATGAGAGCTGCGCTGCAGCCCGATGTGGAGGCAATGGCTTACCATAATTCCTCTCCGATTTGGTGACAGGGCTGCAACCGAATGCCGCTTCCTGCAGGGACGAGGGCCAGACATTTAAATAAACATGATCCGCTGGGCTTTATGGAACGGTATCAGAACTAAAACAAGTGCAAAGTTTAAGTTGAAATTATTTGCTCTGAGAGTAAGTACCTTCTCCTTAAGTGTCCCAGGTGGTCTAGTGGTTAGGATTATTCTTAATTAGTATAGATCATGTTTATAATTAAGCCTTTAATCTATTGTAAACATTAAAAGAGTGAAGTAAATGATTATAACAGATCAGAGGGTTGCGTGTTCAAATCATGTCGAGGTCAGAGTCTTTGGAAATCTACACTTTCATTCTTTAGATTCGAGTTCTATCGGCTCCTCCCAAAACTCAACATTAGATCAGAAAACTTTTAAAACAATTAATGTAATACAAATAATTATTTGTAATAATGGTATCATGTTTTAATAGTTTTGTAGGTTTTAAAATAAAATGATAGAAAATGTTTGAAGATGTTTTATTAAAATTCATTTTCTTTTTATTCACACAAAGCGATTAGATATAGATTTGATGAAGTTGATCCTCCTGTGAATTTTTACTCTGATGTTTTAACCTTTTTAGAGAATGATGAATGATGAAGATGATGATGATGAAGATGATGGTGATAATGATGATGATGATATGCACTTTACCTTCATTCATGGTTATCAAACAATTGTGTTTTTAATCATAATCAAAACAGAAATTACTCAGATTGTGATGATCAGTTTTAGTGGTTCAGTTCAGAGACCTTGGTGCAACGGTAGCGTGTCTGACTTCATATCCGAAGGTAGCGTGTTCAAATCATGTCGAGGTCAGATTTCTTGGGAATCTCTTTTGATCTACATTTTCATTCTTTAGAGTCCAAACCATTTAAGAATTCTATTGTTTTAAGATCATGTACTGTATTAAATTTAACCTTATTATACACTGTTTCTATAACAACACTAACAAACATCTCAGTTAATTTACTTGATTTAATTATTCTTAATCAATTCTGTTTGCAAATAAAACACCTTTAAACTATTGTAAACATTAAAACTACCTGAGGGGTTGATGGGTATTTGATGATGTTTATCCTCCTGTGAATTTTTACTCTGATGTTTTAACTTTTTCAGAGAATATGAATGATGATGATGATGTTGAAGATGATGATGAGGATGTTGATTATGATGAGGATGTTGATTATGATGATGATAACTCCTATGTTGCTCATTTTTCAGTGGTGATTTGTTCTACATTATACTAAGGTTTAAGTTTAAATCGTTTGCTCTGAGGGTAAGCATCTGGGTCAAAAGTGTCTCTGGTGGTCTAGTGGTTAGGAAACCGCCCTCTCACTGCTGCAACCCGCATTATGAAATCACCTGAAAGCACCTGTTTGACACTTCTTCACAGAATGTTTCAATTTGCAATCAGTCTGCAGGCCTATGATTTCTTATACTCTTACAGTATAGTCCTACTATAGATTTTTGTTCTTTACTGTAAAAGATTTCCATGTATTCTCTGTTAGAATATTTAATTTGTCAGCCACAGTCTGAAAAAATAAAGAATTTAATCAATAAAATTTGCATCAAAGCATATCTGATTCTGGATGCATTTTTTATTAGAGGGCAAATTTGACTCCAAACGGCACCGACATGTAAGCTACGAAAAGTCATAGGCTACAACGCCTACAAGCAATGGTCACTGATTCACACATGAGTGCTGTATTATGTATTTGGTTGCCCATTGTGTAATGATTGATTGGAGGTGCTCATACACTTGTGTCAAAGTTGAGTTGTTTGAAGGCAAAATTTGATTTTGTTCCACATTTTAAAGGTTTAGGCACAGTTAGAGCCTTTTGCAAACAAAATGTGTCATTTTGACCACTGTGGCAATGTTTAGCCTCTGCATGAAGTATTTTGAAAAATGTGGAATTTGAGTTGACGGCTGCATCAAAACAATCAATAAAAACTGTAGAAGAAGAAGAAGAAGCTTACCCTCAGATAAAATGATTTGCATTTAAACGTGCTATAAAAACAATATTCATTCATTCATTATCTTCCGCTTTATCCTATATTTATCCTTTTTATTTAACTGATCACATGTAATATCTAATGTAATACTGGTTAGGCAGTCTTAAAGTTTAAGAAGTATTTACTAATGAAGTAAAAGTATGATCTTTTGAATAAAGATAGAAATATTTTATTATGGCTTTAATACTTACTAATGACTTCCGGTTTTTGACATGTGCTAGACTTTTTTTTTCGAGCTCCGTGGGGAGAGCAGTATTTTTATTATTTGGATGCACTTTTGACACGTGCTGTTTGATAGACAGGTTATATAAACAATTGGAACAAACTTTTGAATTGTTGGTTTGTGCTCACCATGCCTCCCAAGACCACTAAAACGAGCAAAGATCCCTGTTCTTCTCAACCGCTCATAAGGCCTGCTCTGGCAGCGTCGTCTTCGGCCTCACCTGCAACGTCTGCTTCGTGAGAGGTGAGTCCTGGTGTGACCCGCTTCCCCGACGATTCTGCTTTGGTATCACGCATTGTCCTGCTAGTCCTGACCGAGCTGAGGGCGATTTTTAAAGAGGAATTGCAGGCAATGCGAGAGGAGATGGTCAAAGACTTATCAGTTCTGAGGACGGACTTCACAACAATGAAGTCCACAGTCTCTGAGATGAGGTCCTTGTCGGCCTATTCGGATGAGACTGTCGCGTTGCGAGCAAAGACGGAGGCCCTGGAGAAACAGGTTGAGGCACTCAGTTCCAGGGCGGATGAATTGGAGTCGAGGTCGAGACGTCAGAATCTCAGGGTTCTGGGGGTGCCCGAAGAATTCACTGTTACTCCCGCATCAGTCTCGGTATTATTTAAGGAGGCATTTGGCCTGGAGAAACTGCCTAATATTTTCTAATATCAAAATGCAAAACTGATGTTATTGATGTCAGAATGTTGCAATGAAACAATTCCTCATTTTACAGCTGTGAGGATTTTACCACCAAAAATCACATTTCTATCTTTTATGTTATTTAATCAGATTTTAGCTTTATTTTTCAGCATTAATACTTTTCTTTATTTCATGTACAACACATCGTGAGCCACAGGTGTGTCTAGAACATGGCTGCAGTCACAGTGTTTATAAAAAAGGTAAACTGGATGTGATTATAAGGTTCATTTAATAAAAATACTACAACTGAGCTCTGACAGGAAGAACAATTATCTCAATACATAGGTTTGGTTCATTTTAAATGGTCGGAAATAGATTTTAATTTAGGTAGTGTAATTACACAGAATCTAATCTGATTTGTTTATGATGGAGATCAATAATAGTGAACAATAATTACAATGTTGGATTTATTTTTGTTAGTGTTTTAAACATTTTCTAAATTGTCATATAGATGTCACTTTATCAACAATATAGAATTATTGGAGCCCATGTAAATGACACTGAGTATCTGAACATTCCATTATCATAGTAACCATAGAACTATGGCAACAACCATAGTAATATAATGGTGAAAATTCTATTTAGAACCAAACAGCAGCAGACACACCGTGTTTAGTTCAAGTGTATTTTTGAAGCAAGGTGAGATTTCTCAGATATTTTTTTAAGTGTTACATACATATTACAATATCTTGCTGTTGAACGGTACAATAAATCATTATATTTCATCAGAACTTAATGAGAATAAAACAGAACCATAAATAATATGGTGTCTGATTTCATACATCTGTAAAACAGAACTGAAGAAAACACTTTAATGTGTCCCAGTACTTTTTGCCCATATAGTGTATATAAAAATAGTTTAAATAGTTTAAAGTTTTCAGATTGAGTTACTACAAATAGTATCACTATCAAAGGTAAAATTCAGGTTTCATCACTACTCTTGTACATCCAGAAGAGTGATGGGTTATGGGCTGGTACTCACAGTAGCATAATGACCAGTACACACAGAAAAAAAGTGTTATATGGGCTAAAAAGAGCTGTGAATTTGCTGTTACTCACAACAGAATGCTGGCTTGTAGATCATTTTCTTAAATTCTTGAATGATTTTACAAACTTTATACACAATGCTAAGACAGTCAACAATTTAAAACATCTCTTGCAGGAGAAGTTGAAAAAAACAGTGTACGCCATTCTTTAGCTACTGACTTGTGTTCTCTCATTTGTAAGTAGCTTTGGATAAAAGCATCTTTTAAATGACTAAATGTAGATGCTGGAACTAAGAAGAAACTGAATATAGACTCTGGAATTTTAACCTATATGTGGCATGTTTAAACATTCTAAAATTAGCTTTCTTTTTGTTCTTTTTTTCTATGTAGATTAATAATTTGAAATAAACAACACTTTACTATGGAGAAGCATGAATCTGACGCCGTCCTCCCGATTAACCCAAGCAATTTCCCTGCCAAACTGTGGCAACTGGTGAATGATCCTGAGTTGGAGGCCATACGCTGGGATTCTAGTGGAAAAGAGATCCTAATCATTCAGCAGGATTTTGAAGCCATGATGTGCTCTACCAGCAAGCTCAACAAGTTTGCAACTTCATTTAAATCCAACAAGTTCATCAGTTTTATACGTCAGCTGAACCTTTATGGGTTTAAACAGAATTCCCGATACCATAAATCAGAAACCCAAAGTGATCTGCCAAGAAAAACTGTCCTTAATTATTACAGCCCAAACTTTAAAAAGGGTCACCCAGAGCTTCTGATTGGCTTGATGCGGTATACAAAGTTAAATAAAGCAAAACTTAGGGCAGGAATGGAAGTTAAATGCCGACCACCAAACCGCCAGCAGCGCATGTTACTTAATTTAACTGAGAAAAATTCTGAAGAAAAGGGAAACGGTAAGTAATTTTAGATGTACAAAGACAAATCATTAGCTAGATCATGTTAAGCTGTGTTTAGAGGAGCTTCTTATTACAGATATAGTGCACAATATAGTGCATCAGCCATGTTTAAATTATGTAATGTGCTTCTGGCTTACTATATCGTGCACTAAAAAAATCCCACAATGCAACTAAATTTGTAATCTACATACAGACTATTTCCAAAAAAGTAGAATATAATGAAAAAGTTGATTAACTTCCATAATTCTATTCAAAAAGTTAAACTTTAAAAAAAAAGATTATAGATTCAGGGGCCCCAATTTAACAATTTAAAGTATTTATTTGTTTATTTTTACATAATTTCGGCTTCCTGCTCATAAAACCCACAAAAACAGTAATTCCAAAAATTAAAATACTGTGGAGAAATCAGCCCAAACTACGGCTGTTTTTGCAGAAAAAAAGAAATCTCAAAATATGTTATGAAATCTCAAAATATGTCAATCTTTAATACTTGGTTGGGAATCCCTTTGCATTAAAGCCTTGATGCCTCAATGCCTCACCTCAATTTGCCTGTGGCATTGGCTGGAAGTTATGGAAGCCCAGATTTTCTTGATGCTTGCTGTCAGCTTATTTTTGTTGTTGGGTCTGGTGCCCCTAATTTTCCTCTTGAGAATACCCCATAGATTGTCAATGGGGTTTAGGTCCGGCAAGTTGGCTGGCTAGTCAAGCACTGCGATGGCATGGGCATCAAACCATGTTTTGGTGCTTCTGGCGGCATGGGAAGGGGCCAGGTCCTGCTGGAAAATAAAATTTTCATCTCTATACAGATTCTCTGGTAGATATTTCACACTGGACCTCAAGCAGTTTGGATTATGTTCCTCACCTGTCTTCCTCCAAACCCTTGGAACTTGATTCCCAAATGAAAGGCACACTTTACGATCAATGATGGTCTTCTGGTCAGTTGTTATGTCTGTAGTCTTCCCCATAATAAACCGAACTGAGGCAATTTAATGACACCTGGGGAAACATGTGCAAGTGCTTTGAGTTTAGTAGATGATAAATGTATCCCACTCAGTTTAAAATATTAATGCCCTGCAAAATTGGGGTATTCCAATTTTTTGAATTCCTGTTTTTTTTTTGAGCTGGAAGCCAAACATATGTACAAACCAGATTCCAAAAAAGTTGGGACACAAAACAAATTGTGAATAAAAACTGAATGCAATGATGTGGAGGTGACAAATGTCAATATTTTGTTCATAATAGAACATAGATGACAGATCAAAAGTTTAATCTGAGTAAATGTAACATTTTAAAGGAAAGATACAGTATGTTGAATAAAAATTTTACAGTGTCAACAAATCACAAAAAAGTTGGGACAAGTAGCAATAAGTGGCTGGAAAAAGGAAAATGAGCATATAAGGAACAGCTGGAAGACCAATTAACACTAATTAGGTCAACATTGACAACATTATTGGGTATAAAAAGAGCATCTCAGAGTGTCTCTCAGAAGTCAATATGGTAAGAGGATCACTAATTCCACCAGTGTTGCGCAGAAACATAGTGCAGCAATACCAGAATTGTGTTACCCAGCGTAAAATAGCAAAGACTTTATCATCATCAACCATGCATAACATCATCAAAAGATTCAGAGAATCTGGATCAATCACTGTGCGTAAGGCTCAAGGCCATAAAACTCTACTGGATGCTTGTGATCTCCAGGCCCTTAAATGTCACTGCACCTCAAATAGGAATGCCATTTTCAAGGAATGCGCTCAACAGTATGGGCTCAGGAATACTTCCAGAAAGCATTGTCAGTGAACACAATCCACTGTGCCATCCGCCGTTGCCAGCTGAAACTCTACAGTGCAAAGAGAAAGCCATTTCTAAGCAAGCTCCACAAGCTCAGACATTTGCACTGGACCGGGAGTCATTTAAAATGGAGTGTGGCAAAATGGATGACTCTTCTGTGGTCAGATGGGTCACGATTTGAAGTTCTTTATGAAACACTGGGACGCCATGTCATCTGGACCAGAGAGGACATGGATAACCCAAGTTGTTATCAACGTTCCGTTAAGAAGCCTGCATCACTGATGGTATGGGGTTGCATGAGTGCTTGTGGCATGGGCAGCTTGCATTTCTAGAAAGGCACCATTAATGCAGAGAACTATGTTCAGGTTCTAGAACAACATATGCTCCCATCTAGACGTCATCTCTTTCAGGCATTTTTCAACAATATAATGCCAGACCACATTCTGCATCAATCACAACATCATGGCTATATAGGAGAAGGATCCGGGTACTGAAATGGCCAGCCTGCAGTCCAGATATTTCACCTATAGAAGACATTTGGCGCATCATAATGAGGAAGGCAGTTAGAGGCCTGTATGAATGGGAGAGCATTCCTATTTCTAAACTTGAGAAACTGGTCTCCTCTGTCCCCAGACGTCTGTTGAGTGTTGTAAGAAGAAGGGGGATGCTACACAGTGTTCTATTCTGAATGAAATATTGACATTTGCAGTCTCCATATCATTGCATTCAGTTTTTATTCACAATTTGTTTAGTGTCCCAACTTTTTTGGAATCCAGTTTGTAAAAATAAACAAATAAATACATTAAATCATTTAAATTGTGGGCCCTGAATCTATAACCATTAAATAAATTAAAAAAAACGTTTTGAATGGAGTTACAGAAATGAATAAACCTTTTCATGATAATGCAATATTTTGGAAAGGGTTTGTGTGTGTATATATATATATATATATATATATATATATATATATATATATATATATATATATATATATATATATATATCCCCATGGCCATCCGTGGGAGAACGTCTCAGGCGGTGGGCAGATACACCCAGAAAAGGGTGCCGATCCATCGTTGGGCACACACTTACTCACACAGACACACTCTGTATGGGGCAATTTGGAGAATTCAATTTATTTGATCCATGTTTTTGGACTGTGGGGGAAACCGGAGAACCCAGAGGAAACCCGCACGGACATGGGGAGAACATGGAAACCCCACCCAGATTAGGATTTGGACCGGGAATCCTGAGCACTGACGGAAGTTGACATGTTTCTCAATGCCTTTCAGCATATATATATATATATATGCTGAAAGGCATTGAGAAACATGTCAACTTCCGTTAGGACAGGAATCTGAACCAGCAGGTTCTGATGCTCAGTGCACCTGTCACAGCAGATAAGCAATATGGCTGTGAGACAAAGCATGCATGTGGTTGTATGTAACCTGTAAACCTAGTCTTCCGCACTCCTCTGTCTCAACGTCTTTCACTCTTCCCTAGTAACTTCTGTCCCGGCGGGCACAGGGCGTCCAACAAGATGTGCAATTCAACACAATACACAATAAGTTTGGAAGTAATATTTATATTGCCCCAGAGAATAAACCCAGGCAACCTATATCATAAGACAGGTGGAAAAGAGAGACAATTTTTAAGCGCAAAATATATTTTCTAAAAGCAAAATTGAGCAGTCACTAACTCAGCGTGCCAAAAGGCAACAACCTGACAAGACTGCGCTGCCCCGAGCCACCAGACCTTAATTATTGTTTTCATTTTATTTTTTACTTTTTTAAGCTTTAATGTTTAATATTTATTGTATTGTAATGCTGTATGCAGTCACTTGTCTTTTGCTTGAATGTTCATGTTGCTAATTAGACAGAAAAGTGCTTCAGTTGTAAATATGCTGTTTTTGTACGCCACACCGAATCACCAATTGGATACAGTTTCATTTGAATGGGCAAATTGTATTTGGTTTTATCATTAAGTTTAGAATTAGACCTTTGTTCATCTAGGATTTTATCCCAAAGTAAAAAAAAAAATCAGAGGTGTTTAGTTTGATGCACATCCTGTTTAATAAATCGGCTTGAGTGCACATAAGCCGTTTAAAAAAAAAAATCCCAAACTTCTGTGATTATATGATGATATGGTCATCAAAGGAAACACCTCTGCAGGGACATCAATAACACTTAAAACCTATGATGCTGCTTTAGGGAATGCTAAATAATGTGGCACTTACATCACTTATCATGATGGCAATACGGTGCTACCTTCCATCATGTGCCACATTTCATGCTGTGCCACTATTTCCTGTCAATATCTAGGTCCCTCTGGCACAAGTGCTATGAATCCACATCAGGTTCCACACAACCCACACATGTCTTCTGGCTCCGTTTATTCTTCATCTTATGTTCCGCAATTTGTACCAGGTAATTCTCTCTCATAACTCTCTCTTATACTCTTATAACTTAAATTAAATTATATTTAATTATGAATACAATTTAATTAAATTACTTTGAAAGAATTAACTAATTTCTTTTCATTCCTTTCTTCTGTTGCAGTATGTCCGTACTGTACACAAGGCTCAGTGGATTCAGACAATACAGGCTTCCATCCGTCACCTGTCTATTACCCCACTTATGGCTGTTATAAAGTAAGAAATTGCTGGTATTCATTTTTTAATGTGAATGTATATTTTGGCATTATTAAGCAGTGACACCTGAATTAAGACCCTGTAATTGTGTCTGATCTGTGTGCAGTGAAGGTGCAAGGCGATGGAAAGTGTTGTTGGAAGCATGGTGCTGTCCCTGTCGTTGGAAAAGAATCCCAATTATATACGGTTAAAGCTCAGTATGTGATTTGATAGTATTATTAGTTCCCCTTCTTTCTTGTTTTGTTAAATAAAGCCTTTTTTTACTTCTTGTCTGTTTTCTGGTGTCACAAAACCACCACACTGGTGCCGAAACCTGATGAATTATCATCATAGCCATGGAGAGCTTACCATTGGAGCTTAATGCCTTTAATAAAAATTGCCCCGATATCCATGTTTTAACTGTTTAGCTAATCTGTGTTTTTGTGGTTGTTCAAGGAGTAAAACATAAACGTGCTTACTGATGTATGACAACATTCACTGCTCGGGTTTGATTCCCAGTCAGGGAACAGAGAATCTTTTGTAAAGATCAACATTTATAATAGAACAATTGACAGAATATGACAGTGACAGAATGTCTTTGGATGTGTGGGGGAAACCAAAGACCCAAAGAAAAAACCAAGGTTACAGACCATGTTGGTTGGTGGCAAGAAGAATCTTGCAGATGTTCTTTTCTTCATTTTTGTTGGATATACTTTGCAAGGAACTTGGTATATATATATATATATATATATATTATAATGCCACGATTAAAAAAATGTTTATTAAAACATATTTTTTATAATATAACATTTTTTATAACATTTACATTTATTTATTTAGCAGATGCTTTTATCAAAAGCGACTTACAAATGAGAACATCACAAGTCATTTATGAAGAAAACCATCAAACTTGATCGTTATATGATGTTGCGCCCCGCCAACCCCCCCCCACCCCATTTTTTTTTCTACTACAGGTATTTGTTAAAAAGATGTGTCTTCAGTAGCTTCTTAAAAATGTCAAGTGACTCTGACTTACGGACAGAGTTGGGAAGATCGTTCCATCATTTTGCAGTGGTGAACGCCACGGAGTGAGAATTAGCTCCTCTGTGAGGTGGAATCATCAGGCGACAATCATCACTGAAACGAAGTGAATGAGCCAGAGTGTATTTTGGAAAGATAGAGTTAAGGTAAGAGGGGGAAGATCCAGAAATGGTTCTGTAGGCCAGAGTCAGTGACTTGTACTGAATGCGAGCAGCTAGACGGAGCCAATGGAGAGAAATGAGTAGTGGAGTGACATGAGTTCTCTTGGGCTGGTTGAATACAAGTTGGGCTGCAGAGTTTTGAATTAGTTGTAGAGGACTGATTGTAGAAGCTGGGAGACTGGTAAGCAACGCGTTACAATAACCAAGCCGGGATAGGATGTGGGCTTGAACTAACAGCTAGGTAGAATGTTTAGTCAAGAAATGTCTGATAATTTTTATGTTGTAAAGAAGGAATCTGCAGGAACGAGCAGTTTTAAAAAACATGATCGGAGAGTTTAAGGTGGAAGTCTATTGTGAAACCAAGGTTATGGACTGAATCGTTTGGAGAGATTGCGGAGCCATCAATTTGGAAGGTCAGATCATGATGGATTGAGGGTTTAGCTTGGTTTAAGAGAAGCTCTGTTTTTGCTAAATTTTATTTGAAATGACGGGCTTTCATCCAAACAGATATGTCGGTGAGGCAGGCAGATATCCGTGGTGTCGTCATGGGTAAAAGACAAATGTAAAAGTTGAGTGTCATCAGCATAGCAGTGGTAAGAGTAACCATGCGCCTGAATGACTGTGCTCAGTGATGTCATGTATAGTGAGAAGAGGAGAGGACCAAGTACAGAGCACTGAGGAACACCAGTGTGTACTTGGTGAGAGTTAGAGATCTCTCCATTCCATGACACTTTGAAGGTCCTTCCTGTTAGATAGGATCGAAAACCTTCAAAAGCCTAATTCAAATAGAGTGGACAGTAGAATGTGATGATTTACTGTATCAAAAGCTGCCGAAAGGTCTAGCACAGGGGTGCCCAATATGTCGATCCCAGGGGTGTCAGATAGATCGCGATGGAGTTTTGAATAAAAAAGCGCTTATTACGTATCAGTGCTTTTTTACAGCACAGTATCGGAAGCACTTATATACACATACACACACACATTTTAATACACACAATGTGAGTCATTCTGAATCGCGATCTCTGCAAGCGAGTAGTCTGCCCCCCACCTCGTCTCTCTCGCTGTTCCTAAAATCATCAATGTCATGCTTTTTGCTGGAATGTGTTTAATAAAAGAGCAATTTCTGTAAAAATCTGAAGCCGTCTTTTCTATGCTGATTCGACAATACTAACATGATGTGTGTAAACAGATTTTAATATAAAAGCTTAACTCTGCTAGATCTCGATGACCTGTCCAATGGAAAAGTAGATCTCGGGCTAGAAAAGTGTGGGCACCCCTGGTCTAGCAGAATGAGGACAGATTATATTTTAAGCACGGCTTTTCAATAAATTTAAAACAGGACCTATTTTCTTTCTTCATGATCACGCATACTACAGTGTTTTCAAAAGTAGAAAACAAAAGAAAAGGTATCCTGTGCTTATTTAAAACAAAACTTATTTTTAAACCTGGGCTCTATTTACCTGAATTCAAAGTAAATGACAATGGTCAGACGCAATAAGCTATTAGGTTACCATGCAAAATATTGTCTTTGTGACCGATTTGTAAAGTATGTTCTCAATTAAATAATCAGGTACTAAAAAGTCTTTTTTGTATTTTTCTTTATTTTTTTAAGCGTTCTTGAGTTAAACATAAGTCATTTTTTACAAGGATGTTTGCCTCATCCGATGGTATAATAGTGCCCAGCTTAAAAATCTATTGTTTTCTGTTAAAACTGATGGTAAAAAAAAGTACCATCAGTATTGATTCAGCAGTCCAGTGAAAATTACAAAACAATACTGCATTCCTGTACGCATTTAGCTTTTAGCTTTTTCTTTAGGAAAAGTAAAAAATGGATGTTTGACAGCTTCCTCCATAGTGATGCGCTTAGACACATCATACTCCATCATCTGCTGAAGCAGATCAAACAGCAGCTGATGCTCATAGCTCTGGAAGAACATGTATTGCTGAAAAAAAGCAACCAATACATCAAAATAATATTTTTTTTTCTGTACAAGCACACTACCACACTACAAGCACACTGCCCAAGCAGACACAACTGAACTCAGATGACGCTCGGAAGGGCAAGAACAGTACAAATGAGAATATATAATTTAATGGGAAATGATGTGATAGATAAACACAGCTCAGATAATGATATGATATAAAATTAAACAAGGAATAATATACCAACTCACAGGGACTAATAAGGATGGGATAAATAATAGGATGTGGCTTTTTGAAAACAACAAGGGACATAATGCTAATGCGGGGCAAACCTTACATAACCAAAACCATAGCTGAAATGAATGAAAAGCAAACAATTAGTTAATTAACTAAATTAGGTATAAACATAGGTAATTAGTTAAATAACTGAAATTAAAGGAACAACCAAAACAATATAATTTATAAAACAACCAAAACAATATAAACTGTCCAACTATTAGTATTGTGCCTGTCCCACTAACTAATGAAAAATAGAACCTAACCTTCTGGTCTAGCTACACTAGCACCAACAGTGGAAATCTGAGCCAAACTCATAAAAAAACCCTTCAGTGTTTAAGTAGGAATCAGGAGAAAAGCTTCCGAACAGAGACAGATGCTGATTGATGTCCACCAGCAAAAAAGAAGCCCAAATAGCCAAGGGAAGGAAGGAGCCAGCGACTATCTGGCCAAAGCTTTTTACCCAGTTGGGTAAATATCTGATCCTCCAAAAACAATTCTGGCGGCACGGTGGCTTAGTGGTTAGCACGTTCGCTCTCAGCACTAGGGATTCCCGGTTCGAATTCCCATCTGGGTGGAGTTTCCATGTTCTCCCCATGTCTGCGTGGGTTTCCACCGGGTTTTCTTGTTTCCTCCCACAGTCCAAAAACATGGATCATGTCAATTGAATTCTCAAAATTGAATTCTCAAAAGAGTGTGTCTGTGTGAGTGAGTGTGTGCCCAGCGATGGATTGGTGCCCTGTCCTGGGTCTATCTGCCCAGCGCCCGAGATGTTCTCCCCTGGATGGGCATGGGGAACCCCACCGCGACCCTAATAGAGGATAAAGCGGGAGAAAATGAATGAATGAAAAACAATTCCACAGTGCAAAAAAACAGTGGAAACAAACACACATGCGCACAAGAAAACAGGAAGTAATTAAATTGATGATCGTACAGGAATTAATAGGTAAAGCATTTTTATATAGATAGGTGGAACACACATGATGGATAAAGACAGCTGAAGATAATCACAAGACAGAGGCAAATCAAAGAGAAATTAACTAATTAATGACTACATTAACTTATTAGTGACTACACAGAGACACAGACCAGATGAGATGAAATTTAACTAAATTCATGTCAGAATTGCCATTTCAGCGAAATTCAAAATTACATGTATTTGTTTTGCTAAATTCTATCAATTCTAGGGAAGTGTTTTTTTTTTTATTAAATTAGGCAGCAGTGAATGACTTAACAATTAACTACCAATAACAATTCCTCATAACAAAATTATTAAAAAATGCTGAAATTTGTAAAACGAATCACTGATTTAAGTTTTACCTTAAGAGGTTTGTAGTGCTTCTTTACGTATATCCCAGACAAGCTGTGTTCATCCCAGTCAAGTTTACCATGATGAACATAATCCTGCATCCTACAGCTAAACAGCACATTAAAATGTTTACTTACATGTAGCATTCTATCTATCTATGTATTGTGCTTTTTTATTCTGAATGTAAGATCTACATTAAAATCTCAAGTTTTCACTCCGTACCTTGTTTTCTGAAGCATTTGGGTGGGTATTGGGCCAAGAACAGATTCCATCATGGCTAGATGTTCCTTGCTGTCATGAGTCTTTAAAACAAATACTTACAACCTTCAGCTAGTTTGCCAGTTGAGACGGACATTGTGCAAACAGAAAGTGTTTTGCACAATTATGCTTTAATTCATCATTTTGGCTCCAACCTTCGCTTCTAACCTAAGTTCCCATCTTAGCTATCTTACTATGTATTGGTTTTCAATTAACTAACTTTCATTAGTTGTATTGCACCCACCTGTTTCTGAGCCTGTGAAATTCTGTCTCCAGTTGTCATTTGTAGCCACACCCTTATACTCGTGAAGCTCCGGTGATAGAAAAATGAGTCATGATCACGAGTTTTGTTATGTCATGATAACTTATACAATTAAGTAACATATGTCATCTCTGGACTTCCATGGTCCTGCATAATAAACTAACTTTTTTAAATTTGCCTTTGCTTTCCAGACTCCATATATCTTCTATCTCTATTGTTATTATTTTTTTTAAAAAACGCTCCTTCAAACAAAAGATTCCCAGACTCTGCTAATTCAATTGGCAGTGTAAAGCTTACCTTGGTTAGTAATTCTTATCATATCAGACATATAGACTTTAATTAGAGTTCTGTAAAAATAATTTGTTGTCCACTTTTTATTAAACACGCGACACTCACTGTTCCCTTTTCCTTCTTTAGTTCACTATTTTTTACAAAAAGCTCAAAAGGAAAACGAAGAAATAAAGCAGAACATTATATGCCTCATCGGTGAAGAAATTAGGGCAATGCAGGCATAGCAGGGAAAAGGAATACAAGTAATGTCTAATAATAGAATATTTTGATAATGTAGTTTGGTCCGGGCCAGATCGAAAAGCCTACAGGCGCATGTGGCCCGCAGGCTGTAGTTCCTCCACCCTAGAGGATCTACACAGCTATCGTTGTCTTTAGAGAGCCCAAAAAATTTATTATCGACGATTCTCACCCCGGTTAACATCTCTTGGAGCTTCTACATTAGGTAGACGATGCAGAACTATTGAAATAAAAACCAACTGGCTCAGAAATAGCTTTTATTACACCCCTGTTCGGGCACTAAATAACTCATCCTAACTATTTTAAAATTCATGAGCATTATTTTACACATTTTTCACTGGTACAAGGGCATTTTTTTCCTCAGTCTTATTTTGTAAAGTTTGTATATTTAAATTTGTAATTTTGTTATACCTGGTATAATGACAATAAAGATATTCTGATTCTGACGGCAGGGCGGTACGGTGGCTTAGTGGTTAGCACGTTCGCCTCTCAGCACTAGGATTCCCAGTTCGAATCCCCATCTGGGTGGAGTTTCCATGTTCTCCCTGTGTCTGCGTGGGTTTCCTCTGGGTTCTCCGGTTTGCTCCCACAGTCCAAAACATGGATCAAGTCAATAGAGTTCTCCAAATTGCCCCATATAGAGTGTGAGTGTATGTCTGTGTGAGTAAGTCTGTGCCCAGCGATAGATTGGCGCCCTGTCCTGATTGGTGTATCTGCCCTACATTTTTAAAATGGACTGTCAAATTGTTAATAGAAATGAAATACTGCTTAGATTTACACAATGTAATGGGTGAATTAAGGTTCATTAAATTTTATTTAATAGTGTAATTCAATAAGCATCTTTATACTGAAAATGGTGTTATATTTTCAGAAAGAAATTTTGTGTAAAATGTTTTACTCACCTGAAAAAGTGTTAATCCAAGATAGAACTCGATCAGAATGCAGCCCAAACTCCAAACATCACAGGCCTGGTTCCACCCAAGCTCTACACAAAATAAGTTTGGCTTTATAATGTGATGTCAAACATTGTTTCTGCTTGAAAAATATTAACTGCTACAATTTGACCGTCCAAAATGTGCAATGAGTTTATTAAACCTTTTTCTTAAATATAAACATTTACCTAACAAACTTTTTATTTTTTAACATTGTATTATTGGTATATTTACAAATATGTGTAATGTCTGGTAAACCAGACAACACTAGTATTAATTTGACCTATTTTAAATTATTTATTTACATTTAAATGATGTATTTTTTATGTATTGTTTTTAAAAGTCATTAACCCTCATAAACATTTCATTAACAATTTATATTTTGAATATCTCTTGCATATCTTATTTTTAATGAGAAAATGGTGTAAAATGTATTACCCAAGACAACCTCGGGTGCTCTATAGTGTCGAGTAGACACCACTGAATTGTGATGCTCGTGGTCATAAGTAGCATTGCCAAAGTCTACCACTTTTACATCAAGGTTCTTCAGCATCCTCTTCTTTTGATTCTGTAGCACACATCATTTATGTGACCATAGGTTTACAGTCCAGGGTTTAGGAGGAATGATGATAATATGATAATATTTAAAAAAACTCGACAACTACTCACCAATTTCACATATTTAATGTTGAATTCAGGCTTGACAAAAAGGATGTTTTCAGGTTTTAAATCAGTGTGTGTTAACTTGTTCTGGTGAAGAACTATATAACAGAGAGGTTATTACAAATAACTAATTATTGTTATTTTTATTATTATTATAAATTATTATTATTATTATTATTATTATTATTATTATTATTATTATTATTATTATTATTATTATTATTATTATTATTATTATATTATTATTATTATTATAATCAACTTATTTGCATTAACAAGATGAAGACTGTATACAAATTTTGATAAGTTTTATATATTATTTATGTAGATGAAGATTCCTCTTACAGCATGTAGCTCTGAAGATCTGGTTTGCCATGTATCTGATCTGGTCCACAGTAAAGGGCATGAAGTCATTCTCCTTCAGAAAGTCATATGTACTGAACCCTAACAACTCAAAGACGATGCAGATGTGGCCGTGGTGGTCAAACCAGTTCAACATCTGTACAACCGCACTGAAAAATATTCACATAAACACATTTTACATTTTTATTTATTGAATTTGGAAATGTTTGTGCAATACAATAAAAGGATAAAAAGTATAGCTATGTTTTAGATTTGTCTTTGTTAGGTGTAGGCCTTGGGTGGCATGGTGGCTTAGTGGTTAGAACGTTTGCCTCTCAGCGCTAGGGGTTCGTGGGTTTCATTTCATCATATCATTGACTATTTTGTTAATTTTATATTTTATTTAATTTTAATTAACAAACATAGAAACAACAGTTAAAACCCCCAACCAGCAACCAAACACAAATAAAAATAATACATAAATAGTAATAAAATTTAATACATAAGTTGGTGATCTGGTATAGTCGGTCATTACACCTTCACACCCTACTCAACATTTGTGGAGAATGTGAGTCTGAAATTATACTATTCCATCTATCATCTATCAATTATTCTGGGGTCACATGCTGCACTGTGTCTAAATCATTTTCTTATCTCTAATTTTGAGGTATCACCAGCTCTCCATCCAACACTGCCAGAGCACTGCAGAAATGACAATTACTGGACAAAACCTGAATATTTTATTGAACTATTGGTTTTACAGTCCTGAAAGGATGATCTCAATAAACTGATTTATAAATAAATAAAGTAGTATTTAATTTTTTTTTACACTTGATCACTTCACAATATGCACATTAGTCTCCATAATGAGTCCTCCACTGATTAAAAACCAACAATAACAGGAAGTTTTGTTTTTTTTGCCACTGGGGCGTCGGCCTGCTCTTTGAGGGTTAAGGCTCAAGCAACTGTAAAACTGCTTTGAGACAATGAAGTATTGTAAAAAGTGCAATTTAAATACATAAACCTTAACATTAAACTTACAATATGTTACATTCCCTTCAAGGACTTACAGATTTTTTTGAGGATCCAATGAGTTTATGTGTTTCAGCACTTCCACCTCTGTCAGAGCTGCCTCACGATAATGCTCCTGATTTCTTATGATTTTTAGTGCCACTTGCGACCCATCTCTGCCAAAAACCATTTGCATTATAAACAAGAAAAATAGTTACTAAACCAATCATGTCAAAAGCAGTAAAAATAAATTTTACTGATGATACTCAGAATGAAATCTTACTTTGCATGATCAGTACACTTCATAACTTTTCCAAAGGCACCTTCTCCTAAAATGTTCACGATTTCATCTATGGACAGAGCAGGCCAAATACAAATAATTCTATTTGCTGTCACTGTTAAACATAAATTACCCACACACATGAACAAACACACAGGGAAGATTTAAACTTTAAAAAAACGTTTCTAAAAATAAAAAGGTAGAACCATTTTGCATTCTAAATATGACAAGATTCTAAGTTCGGACTAATTTAAACAAATATTATATCTAATTATTTGTATGCAAGATTTGAAAATTGTGAAAGCTACAGCTTAACTTTAGTAAACATCCAGCAAGATGTGACAAATGTTTATTACATGCTATTAAGTGTAATCTCTTAAAATCCCAATTATTCAAGGTAAAAAGACAGGACTAATCTCCTTTACATCTTCCTTGTAGCATGTCCCCTTGCTGATGAATCAGGTGACCCTCTTCATCATCTTCAAAGCTCCTGGTCTTTTTCCTGCAAGGATTTCTCTGAAGAATGAAGGGTTTAGGGTGACCATCACCATCACTATATGCACCAGTCAGAATTGGCCCAAGCCAGCAAGGTTAGTGAAGTTGATTCAATCCAAAGGATAAAAACATACAAAAGAACAATGTAAATAAATTAGGAAACAAAACAGCAGTCATGATTTTAGGGCTTATCTTAGAGTCATTATTGTAATTTTAATTTCTTTAAAATGAACCCATAGAAGAACATACAAACTTCACACAAAAAGAGTTAATTTGTCTTAGCTTTGAAACAAATCCATCTATGGGCACATCAACCATTGTATTTACACTGTCTTTAATGTAAATTTAATTTTTTTTTTAAATGTTCTCCAATATGTTAAAAGCAGTCAGGTATCTTTGAATGATATGTTGTTCCTTGCATAAACTGTTTTCTAGAGGGCTTCCAGGAATAGCAGCATTTCAGCACTTCACACTTTACTAATGATAAATGATGATGAAGTGGCGAAATGCCAGCATTGACTATCCAGATCACAAACTCAAAACAGCTCCACAACTTTATCTACTGGATTTTATCAAACACAAAAAATATATAAATGCATTTTTAATCTACTTTCAAAGAAATTTAGTTTCACAATTGGCAAGAGTGATGTTATTCAAAAGTTGATTTGGTAAATTTTAAGAGCTACATTTTGTATTATACAGCCATAAACTAAACAGGGCATGAGAGAAGAAAAATAGGGTTTCTAGAGATGTGAAACTATTTGAACCGCGGTAGGAAACAATTGGTCTGCTGAGCATGTAGAAATTAATCTAAATGTTGTTTTATATATATATATATATATAACATGTATATATTACCTGCCACTGTTTTGTGTTGCTGAGCCTATTGTTCAGGTATTTTTAATAAAATGTTACTTTACTTTATCTGCTGGTGCTCTCCTCTTACTTGGGATAACAGCAACATTTTCCCTATTTATTTATATTCAAGCAGGAATAGACCATCACTACACAGGGAAAGCATGGAAACTCCACACAGATTGAGATTAGAACCTGTCTCCACAGCACTAAGAGGTGAATGTGCTAACCACTAAGCAACTGTGTCACCCAGGCAACTTACTATTTTTCTCATTTTCCCAAGTATTAACCATAACAAGTAGACATGAATGAGATTATTCTTGGATTGTTTTACATTCAGAATATCTCATTTAGCTCTGGCAGAACAAATGCAAAAAGCAAAACAAAAAGTAATGACAGAAATGATTTACCGAGTGTGAGAGGGTCTTATTGGGCTGGAAATCCTTCTGATCACTGTAAATGCGTTGCCTGCAGTCAGCGTTTTCGTCCTGTTTCCTCTCTGATCCAAACTGGTTACTTGTTTGTTTTTCATAGATCTGTTGCTCTAGACTTCACACTTGTGCTCTATATCCTATGTATTCAGCCCCCTTGAGATTTTACTAGACCTGCAATAAACAGTTTTTCAAATTTTCAAAAAAAAAGAACCTTTTTCTCAATAATTTAATCTGCAAGTCGATTTCAAAGGATAAAAGTTGTTAATACTTACTTGAAACTATAAACATAAGTCTGTCCAATCCAATTTATTAGCCCTTTCACCAAGCGTGAGAGGAATGTGTTGTCTTGACAAACGTCAAAAGCATCAAGTGTCTTCCAAGAAGGGAAGAATTATAAACAGTGTCTAAACTTAGAACAACCCCCAGAGACAGCCCTACGGAAAATGCTCACTCCTCCCCTTTGACACTTCACTTCAGTAAAGCCATGTTTTAAGCTGTCAGTGGTGTAGTTGTGGAGCCTTTCACAGGATGCCTCAGCTGATGGTACATGCACACCTCACACCTCATTCATGTACAATACAAACAGAGCCATACACACTGTAGTGTTATACAGAGACTGTTTATTGTACTCTGTTCTTCAATATTGTTTTAAAGATATTGAGTTTGCTATTTTAGTGATGTATAAATGTTGGTATTAGCTGTAACTAGTGATGAGTCCAGTGATTTCTGGATCTAATTTAATGGAAAACTTCAAGGATTTATTTCTCGAGGTTTCATTTGCACACAAACCCCCATGCAGGTCTGCATGGCAGTAATCACTGCCAAGAATCGGAATAAAAATATGTTAATTAGGTTCATTAATCCAGCCTTTCAGCCATCCATTCATTATTTCATATAATATGCTTTTGATTTTGCATGTTTATAAAAAGTCTGCTGATGTAAAAAAAAAAAAAAAAAAAACATATTATTATGATTTTAGTCAATGTTTTTATATAAATCAGTATAAAGCAACCTTGTAAATTCTGTATTTGCATGCATCGAAATCATGTCATTTAAGATTACATAGAATACAAATGTCATTATATGCAAATTTTAAGATCATCTGATCTCAAAGTAAGAAGTGGTGTAATTGGTAAACAGTTATATATTTACTTTTAGAATTATCTATTTTCTAAACATTAATATAAACATTAAACAAGATTTGCATTTGCAAGAAAAGCAAACCTCATTTTTTACAATGGAATCTGTTAAATAGTCTTTATAACAACTCAAACATTTGTATATCAAAAAGTATACCTATTTATGTTTACTTCAAAATGCAATTCACTTTCTAATAGTGACCACAGTGTGCCCAATTTAAGTGTGGCATCTTGTACTGGTGATAATAAAATTTTATGACTGGGAACTCTATACCTGTCCTGATCTTCACCACTCACTGTAAAATATGAACCAACCAATAGGCTGCCAGAATGTGCAACAGGGTCAAAATTCTGCACCCACATACTCACATACTTTGTCCATGAAGTTTTTTTTTTACACCTTGGGGAAAAGGGATCTGCATGATTTCATTTTCAGTACAGTACCATTTGAGTCATGGTAAGTTAAGTATACAAAATGTCTCATAGGTGTACATGTGTTTGTCTATATGTTTGCCCTCCTATAGACTAGCAACCTGTCCAGTGTTTCCTTATCAGTAATTTCATGTTTTCCTTTCTATTAATACTTCAACAATTTATTAATTCTTATAATTATTACTAATAGTTGTCATGGTGAGTTGCCAAGTCCATGTAAGTTTTGCAACGTTTGAATAAGTGAGCCAGGAGTATAATAGATTTAATTTATGTGCTTTAAGTGAAGAGTGCAAATATATAAAATACATTTTTAAAAATCAGCTATTTACCGAAACATGTGGTAACTGAAACATATATATTGTTACATTGAATGCATGGCAGGTCATTTATTTCAAACCTAGGCTCAAGTTTAAGTAGTTTTATTTATATAGCACTTTTTTTTACCATAGTGCATTGTCAGCAAAGCTTTGCAGTGATTTTAAGCCTGAAACCCCCAAAGATCAAGCTGAAGCGAAAGTGTCTAGAAAAACTCTGTTTTGTTTCTGTTTTGGAAGAACCTGGGGAGGACCTAGGATCAGTAGGGAACTCATTCTGCTTGAGCAGCCAGGAAGCATTAACAGTGTAGAACAACAATGTACAGATTCTGTAGTGGGGAGTGGAGTCTGGTGATGAAGATTTTTATATGTTATAAATAAAATTTTGTAATAAATGCAAAAGTTAACTGGTAGCCAGTGTAAGTTTGATAACACAGGAGTAATATAATCTAATATAAACTTTTATATAAACTTTAAACTAATATAAACATTCTGGTTCTAGTTAAAACTCTAGATGCAACATTTTAAACAAGTTGTAGTTTATTCATTCATTCATTATCTCCCGCTTTATCCTCTATTAGGGTCGCGGTGGGGTTCCCCATGCCCATCCAGGGGAGAAAGTCTCAGGCGCTGGGCAGATACACCCAGGACAGGGCGCCAATCCATCGCTGGGTACACACTCACACACTCAAACTCACTCTATATGGGGCAATTTAGAGAACTCAATTAACTTGATCCATGTTTTTGGACTGAGGGAGGAAACCGGAGAACCCGGAGGAAACCCGGGACATGTTGAGAACATGGAATCCCTAGCGCTGAGAGGCGAACGTGCTAACCACTAAGCCAGTAGTGATAATATTTATTAGAACATCCTTTCAGACGTAAATTAGAATAATCTAACCTTAAAGCCATAAATGCATGAATTAGTTTATCTGCAACTTTGGTGGAAAGATATTTCTTAACCTCAACATGTTGCAAAGATTAAAAAAAATTGCAATTCTAGTTATATTGCTAATGTGCTTTGTAAAGGAGAGCTCTAAATCAGTAATACATTTATTTACTGATACATAATCAGTAATTTACATTTAGTCATTTAGCAGATGCTTTAATCCAAAGCAACTTACAAATAAGAACATCACAAGTCATGTAGTTATGAAGAAAATTAATGACCCATCAGGCCATAGTTGCTGGACTCTCTAATGGGGTAGCTATTCTCACGTGTCTGAGCTGACAGTCGCTAATAACCAGAGCACTTTTAGAAATTCATCTTCCAGTGGGTGTACCACTGAGTGGGGAAAAACGATTGGACACGTAGATCCTAGAAGCATGATGTCTAGTTTTACATCTATGTTGCTGGCCGTCACTCACTCCCTGCTGAGAGGGCTCAAAAGCCGGAGATAAGACCAGATTCTGTGGCATTCAAGATGGCTAAGCTAATCCCTGATACATCTTCTTTAACATGACCCTGTTCTAATACCTGAATGCACTCTTCTAGCACTGAGATCTTCAGGATTGAAGGATTGCAGGCTACACTTCTCAGAGGCTAAATTATCATTAGTGATGGAGGAAAACTATCTATACATTCTGCACAAGAGGGGAGAGTGCCATTATATAGGGTGTATATAAGTGAAGATATAAACTTAGCTTCGGGTGCAAATGTAAGGTTGGGTCCTCCTGTTACAGCTAATAATAAGATAAAGCAGTAGCAGCACCTGGATTGTGGAGATTCACTGGTGGGGATCCGATTTATGAGTTTAGCTGATTTACTAGAATAAAAAATAAGAATTACTGCTAAATATAACTGCAAATGTAATATGACCAGTTTTAGTAACAAAGTATTTAAAGTATAGTGATGGGCAGATGAAGCCTCGTTGAAGCATTTGAAGCTTTGTCCTTATTGTGCTGAAAATAATTCGAAGCTTTGAAGCATTGAAAATGGGCATGGCACAGTGACGACACCCGGTGGCTGTAAGAGTGCATTGCAAACTCCAGTACCTGAACCCTGTGAAGCGCATGAACCCTCTGTGGTTTATATTTGCTCTTCTTTGCAAATAATAATCATATATGCATATTAAACCATTGCATTGAATTTTCTCATTAATAGTTACATTTTTTTAGTAATTGTGACTGCATTCAAAATAATTGAGATATTTAAAGGAATGTGCTTTTGGGCAACTGGGAATGGCGTTTTGTTAGGTTCTGTGTCTGGGTGTGTTAGGTACTCTGCCCTTTATTAATTTCACCTGGTCTGGATCACAGGGTTTTTATATACCTGGGGTTTTTCATTCTCCCACGCCAGATGGTCTTGAGTGTTTACGCCCTTGCTTGGTCTCGCTACGCCTGTTCTCTGTATTGTGCTCTTGTTTTGTTACCACAGCTGTTTGTTTGTTTCCTAGTATTGTTATAGTGTTTATTTTTGCTAGTGTTATTTGTTTGTTCTTGGTACGCATTTTGTTTTGCTCTGTGTTGGCAGTTCTCCGAAACGCTTGCTGCCAACTACTCTGTGCTTTTTGTTCACTCCGCTCTGGAGCACAGAAGATAGGGACACTTCCGCTGACGACGTCATGCTCCGACATCACACCGCTACTTACTTAACTCCCTTGTCGATTTCCAGTGGTTGTCCTGTTCACTTCGTTCAATAAACCTTCCTCTGACTGTCAACCTCTGTTTACAGACTGTTTCATCCGAGTAGTGGGTCCTAACTACCCGACCTTAACATACGACCTTACCATCTGGCCCACAACATGGATCCCTCGGACCAATTCCCGTCCGGATCAGAGTCTGCATCTCCTCTATCTGTCGGACAGCAACTTCCACCCACTATTTTATCTTCTCTACAGCCGCCAAGCTGGACTGATGGACTTGATTAACAATCTTGCACTTCAGATACAGTCTCTGGTTACCTCCATGCCCACGTCTCCTTCTACACCATGAACCACAAGCACTTCTGTAAGCCCACACTCTACCTACCAGGTACCAAACCCCTCTCCCGGGTTATCGTTACGCCCCGACAGAGCCGTGGTGCATCCGGATGGGGACCTGCAACAGTGCAGTGGTTTTCTGTACCGGGAAGACGGCGTTTAATACTCCTTGTGGCCATTATCAATATTCAGTGGACCCATTTGGTCATAAAAATGCTCCGGCTGTGTTTCAGGCGTTGGTTAACGATGTACTTCTGGACTTCTTCGATTGCTTTGTTTTTCTTTATCTGGATGACATATTTGTTTTTTCACAGTCATTAAAGGAACATATCCAACACGTTCTCCTCGTCCTAGAGGAGAACCCCCTATAGCCCTAGCTATTACTCATGCCGAGTTGTATTTTGGGCTTGGGTTGCCGACATAGTTTGAGAAGCAGTTCCCTGCCTCTCCCCCTCAGTTATGCCAGCTGTTGGTGATTACGCTTTGGTATATACAGTAGGTAGCATTACATTTACATTTAGTGATTTAGAAGTTTTTAGTGAAAGTGACTTACAAATGAGAACACCACAAGTCAGTAGTTTGCTGGCCCGAGCATAACACACTCTGGGTTAAGCTCGTGCTCCGTGGTTGGACGATTTTCTTGCTGCATTTGTTTCAGTTGGGAAAAGGAAATGGGCAATTTTTCTTCTTTTCTCTGGATTCACCATGCGTTAGCTGGAGCCGTTAGCATCATAAAGGTGAAGCATTGAATTTAAGGCCGCTGCATTTGTGGATGGAAGTAGTACTGGCTGTCAGGTAGGCAAATGGAGCAACATGAAACCTACTGATCCATCCATTATCTTGGGGGGGGGGGGGGTCCCCATCCAGGGCAAAACATTTCGGGCACTGGGCAGATACACCAGGAACAGGGCGCCAATCCATCGCTGGGCAAAACCTATTGTGTGGGGTTTAATTAAATTGTATTAAGATTGTAAAAATGTAGATACATTTCATAGGTGTATCGGTGGCCATTCCTAATTATAGTTGGGGCTAGGAAACAGTATTGAAAGGTATGGATTTTATTTATTTTTCAATACCTAGTGTGTGGTTCAGATTTGCTCTAATTTAGGTTGTAGGGCTAATGCTTTCCCCTTTCACTAAACCTATTATGATTATTAAAGTTTTCTTTGTCATGCTATTAATTAGATGCTTGAGTGCAGCGTTGCCACTGGGACATCCTAGAGAGTACCAAGCCTAGACTTTCCCGAAGTAATCTGCTGTTTTGCCTATCGTGCTGTTTTGCGATGTTTTGTTTACTTTATTTACTTTTGTTTTTATTTATTTGGGATAATTGTTTTCTATTAAACGTATTGTTTTTTTTTCTTTGTTTATCTTTATTACAGAGTTGTGTTGACTGTACTTTGCATTTATTAAATTCTCCTCTATGTTTATTTTTTTTCAGTTTCTGTTAGAATGGCCCAATTGGGTCCTCACTTCTCTTCCATCCGCACCCTCAGCAACCTGCTCCCCCTAGGGCTGTGTGCTGAGACCACTTCTCTACTCACGCTACACATATGACTGCAGTCCCGCCCACCCAGAGAACATCATTGTGAAATTTGCTGATGACACAACGGTGGTGGGATGGATAACCATATTGGTGTGATGAGGCGGCATACAGAGATGAGGTCCGGAAACTGGGTGAGTGGAGTGCAGCTAACAACTTGGCACTGAATACCACCAAGACAAAAGAACTCATCTTTGACTTCCGTCGAAACAAGGTCGCCCCTGCCCCCCTGTACATCAATGGCGAATGTGTAGAGCAAGGGGAATCATTCAAATTCCTGGGAGTACACATCTCTGCAGATCTCTGCTGGACAGTCAACACCTCTGCACTGGTCAAGAAGGCCCAGCAGCGGCTTCACTTCCTGAGGGTGCTCAGGAAAGAGCAACAACACACAAGCCTGCAGATGACCTTCTACCATTCCACCATCGAAAGCCTGCTGACGTATGCTGTGTCAGTGTGGCACTCCAGCTGCACAGAGGCTGCCAGAAGAAGACTGCAGAGAGTGAGCATTACAGCGGAGCCTTCCATAACCTCTATCTACTACTCCAGCTGTCTCAGCAGCACCAGGAACATCCTAAAGGACAATACCCACCCCAGCTTCTACCTTTTCAACCTGCTGCCTTCTGGCTACAGGTCAATACGGGCCAAAACAAATAGACTCAGGGACAGCTTCTTTCCCAAAGCCATTACAATATTAAATGGGAACCTGCACTAATTGGCACTTTATTGTTTACACATTACATGTCTATGCACAATACATTTTTGCACAGTTTTTCTTAATGTCTTTTTTCTATTGTTTTTTTTTTCTCTTCTATTTATATATTACGCCATGTGCACTGTGTATGCGGGGTATAATGACAATAAAGGTATGTGACTGTGGTGGCTAATTATCTGTTCTGTCCCAGAGCAATATGGTACATGGGGTATCCTTTTCTGGATGACTGGTTTCCTGGGAGATCACCATTCCCCTTCTTTGCATGTGGTTTGCTGTGTCTGAAATCACCTTTTCTATTGTTTTTTTTTAAAGGTTTGGTAACCTGTGTGTGTAGGGTGAACAGATGTCCCACTTTGTGTGGGGCAGTCACGCAATTTCGTTACTTTTCACGCATCCTGCAAATTGAGACGTTGTCCCGCATTGTTATTGAAAGCCAGACTCATCTACCATGAGATGGCTGTGTTGTCTGTTGTTGGGGGGAGAGACAGGCTGTTTGAATGTCAACCAATCGGGAACGCGGACGCATGTTAAGGGCGCGCCCACCAACACAAACAATGCAAATCAGGTGAGAACAGCATGCAGCAGATAGGAGGAAAGTAAGGTAAATACGACCTGTACAGCTCAAAAACGTAAATGCAGCTAGAACAAAGACTGGGAAACTATCTACCCCACTTCTGTTTTCTAAAGTTATTTTAAGACTACCTTGATGCATTGGTGTCCCACATTGTCCCACACAAACATTTGTGTCTTTGTCCCACATCTAATGAATTGGAATCTGGTCACCCAAGCACCTGTGTGTCCTTTCTATATAATCCAGCGTGGGACATTGCACACTCTCTTGTGGACAGCAATTATAGACCAATTATACTATCACATTAAGATAACTTGTGCGGTCATTAGCCCCTTTGACATTGCTGTCAGCGTAGCGAAGCCTGTTTGGTTTTTATTTTTGTGGCATGAATAACTTAACTCATGTTGTTAATAAAATTAATTTTTATCATCTGTTGTATACACAATCTACTTTTAAAGCCAATGCTGTTTCTGAGCTTCAATTCATGTCTCTGTCTGAATGTACCTGCCTGCCTTACAAGTTACATGTCCTGGGGTGAGATTACCCAGGTGGCGTAGTAGAGTTTTGACCAAGTCAATTTTTTTGACTAAGAATTAGGAAGAGAGAAGGCTCAAACTGGAACTTCTGGCAACATAACACTAATTAAAAGATCCTAATAATGAACTGAAAAACAGAAGCCCAAGATGCTTAATTGAAAATAAGTAAATGAATAAATAATTGAAATATTTAATTAAAAAGACAAAAAAAATCTAACATTAAAGATGAACTAAATGATTAAACACATTTGAAGGTATCTTCACATTTCAAATCTTGTGAGAAACTAAGCCCTAAATTGATGTTTAAGCAACATGTAAATAATGTCATGCAGTATTCAAGACTCCAGAGGGCAGAAGAGATTTGTTGCTGTTTTTTTGTAGATGGGTCAACTGGGACTGTAAAACGGCAAATTTGGGACGATTATAAATTTCAAGATTAAGATTTGATTCAAGATTACAAATTTTCGATCACACTGTCAAAGTTACAGATTAACCATCATGAAAAACGGAAAATTAATAAAGAAAATCTGTCTGGTTTCATTTTCTGGAGAGCCTCTCTTTGAGCACATATATGCCATGAGTCAGGCATATTGACACAAAGGATGATGAAAGCTCTTAAAGATAATTGAAATAGCCCTGCATGTGCCCTCTAAGTGATTCACCACAAATTAAGACCTGGAAGAAATACAGAAGATTCGATGTTAGACTTATAATTTATAAACTTGCACTCTTGAATGTCACGTTGATCCACTACATGTTATGTTGCAAATTGCTTAAACTGAGTAAATTTGCACTGGTAAAATTGATTAAAGTATTTGAGAAAGAGATCATTGATCATTTTTAAAAGGAAAAAATTAATAAATTAGTACATCTTATCATTAAATAAAATTTACCAAAAATATTCATTTATATGTCAGCTGTTTGCCAAAAAAAATAAAGAAAGATAACCAGGCAAACAAACATGACAGTGGTTTTGGATTTGTAATAAAAATATTTTAAATGACCAAAAGCAAATCAATTGCCTTAATCTTAAGGAGTGTCAACGTTAGAACAACTACACAGAAGCACAAAATACAAATAAGTATATAATTACTAAATGACATGTAGGTCTTAGCTTTCTTGACTTTAAACATAATGGCAACTGCCTTCCATATCTTCTCACATGGTCTCAGAGGTAAGAAGTAGTGTAGACTTGTAGAAATAGTGTAGACTCATGCATATAACAAAATATGTCTTTAAATTATATAGTATTCAATTCTAAATTTAGATTCTAATTGGCTTTTGACTTGGTCCTTTTCTAACCATTGCATCCGTAAAGCTTTCAGCATTGAGGAGGATCTATCATATCCATTACATGGACTTTTTATTCTTCTGCCTACTCTTCAACATCCACAACTGCACAACAACTGTGCAACAGCTTTAGCTTCCCAAGCCACCAGTATTCTCAACTCTGGTCTCTGACACACAATGACGGAGTCTTAAAAATACATAGACATACACTTGCTGGATTCTGACACACATATATACACATGATGTAATAACACATTTACACAAGCATAAATTATGGACTGTGATAATTGCACACTAATTACTCTGTCACACAACTTAAACACACAAAACTGTGTTGTACGATAATGCAATTTGCACACATTTTTGCATTTTTTTGCACAGTACTCTCCTGCCATCCCCACTGCTACATCACTGTGACTGTACTACCTGCATCTTTGCACATTTAGTGACACCCGCAAACGTTGTTGAATTTGGTACCTTTTTTTGTTTTACAGCTACCATGCTATAAAATCTCTACGCTGATAAATTTATATCAGTACTTATACCTGATATCAGTACCATTTACTCAGTACTATATATTGATAAGCATTCATCTCTAGTCTTGTCTTTCTCAATTACTTGTTTAGGCTAAAAATTCTTAGATTAATAATGTATATTGTATTTATAATATGACTTGTGTATTATTGCATGCATGACATTTGCACCATTTTTTGTATTGTTTTGAACTTTTTGTTTTATTTTGCACTGTGGTCCCAAAGTATTCTCTCATTTCAGCATGTACTTGTATGTATCTGAAATGACAAAGACTCTCGAACTCTAACTCTAAAATATCTATAATAAAAAAATTATATTTTATTCATTTTTAGGACACTTTGTTAAGAACAATTGACATACCTATGATTTAGGCAAATAGATAATTAGTAAATAATTTGGCAGCAATTAATATTATGGGCCAGCAGATTCTGGCAAGGTTACATGCCGGGAATCTTGTTAAAGTTGTTAAAGTTGAGGGTCGCATGGATTCCACTCAGTATCAGCAGATTCTTGAGAATAATGTTCAAGAATCAGTGACGAAGTTACGCCGGGGATGGATATTTCAGCAAGACAATGATCCAAAACACTGCTCCAAATCTACTCAGGCATTCATGCAGAGGAACAATTACAATGTTCTGGAATGGCCATCCCAGTCCCCAGACCTGAATATCATTGAACATCTGTGGGATGATTTGAAGCGGGCTGTCCATGCTCGGCGACCATCAAACTTAACTGAACTGGAATTGTTTTGTAAAGAGGAATGGTCAAAAATACCTTCATCCAGGATCCAGGAACTGATTAAAAGCTACAGGAAGCGACTAGAGGCTTTTGCAAAAGGAGGATCAACTAAATATTAATGTCACTTTTATGTTGAGGTGCCCATACATTTGCACCCGTCAAATTTTGCTTTAATGCATATTGCACATTTTCTGTTAGTACAATAAACCTAATTTCAATCCTGAAATATTACTGTGTCCATCAGTTATTAGATATATCAAACTGAAATGGCTGTTGCAAACACCCAAATATGCCAGTAATAACTATTAATGCTGATAGATGTGTTCTAAATCTTTTGGCCGGATGTATATTTCTGTTTGAAACAGTTGCTCTTTTTAATAAATATAAGCTTATATTAAATATAAAATCACAAATCTTTTATATTTTAATTGGTTTTCCCTAACATTAAGACCTGAGGTGTGGGTATCACTATATTGATCCTATACAATAAATGCCATAATGCCTTTGCATTATGACATTAACAAATATTAAAGCACCTTTTTACTTCTATTCCTGCAATCGTTATGATTTGATCACATGTTGTATCTGTAGTTAGAAGCAATTGAATAAGATTAGGGAAAGTAATGTATAACGGGAGATGCATGTGGGTATAGGTCACCATAAATTACTAATTATTAATTATTGCGAAAAGTCTGTTTTTGTTGTGACAGTCTGTATGGAATGATCTCAGCATTTCTACATAAAAGTTAAAGATTAAAGTTGATAAAAAAGTGTATGTATGTATGTATTATTTATGCGGTTATTTTAACTAATATTGTGTGTAAGTAGTAGTTAATATTGTGTGTAATGTAGTGATAAGTGTTTCCTCTAATGTGTTTGTGTCTACTCTATAATAGACTGGTGATCTCTCCAGGGTGTTAACCTGACATTTGCTCCATGAGCATTAAGTTCCAACACCAGCACCACAATAACACTGATCAGGACAAGCAGCTTGAAAAAAAAAAAGATAAATTAATAAATTAATCATTATAACATTTTAAACATGGCAATTCAAAGGCTAAAGTTGTGCATTGATATGGAACTTTCATGTTATCAGTAACAGTTTGTGTAATGACCCATGTTTTGCTTATATTTTAGATCTCACATTTCTGGTTAGCATAAGTCCAAATTCAATATGTTATATTTAACCTACATTATTTTAATTACAGTGAATCATCATATGAGAAGGACGAGTAATGACGGACAGATATGAAAAGCTGCTGTGTTATTACATGGCAGTTCATGACCATATCAGTCCATCGGAGATTTGACAGGATGTGTTAAGTCTAGTCAGAAATCCTTGTTCTCCTTTCAAATGAAGTGCGGCTCTTTCATTAGGATCAATACATCTCCAAAATTGCTGGCAAGGAATGGGACATAAATCTACTCTATGAAATAAAAGAGAGCGAGAGACATGGAGTAAAAGGGTGGACAGATTGCAGTATAGCGGATAAGAGTAAGTGCCTCCTCTTAGCGTAATGGAGGGCGGTTCAAAAGTTTAACACGCTAGCCACCCGTTCATCTTTATAACCTTTTTGAATCATTGCAAGGGGGCCAATCATGTCGATAGACATTAAACCTAATGCAGGGTAGTGGGTGGAGGGATGTGTGTGAAGGGAGGTGGGTGCATTAGGGAAATTGGCCCTTCTTGCCTGCAATACAGAAATGAGGTAATTACAGGCACTGGAGGGATGCTGAGGCCAGACTTTGGCTTATGGGGTGTGTGTGCTTGCGTGTGACTGCCGCAGAGCACCGCCATGCTCCGCCCTCGCAACTCCCCAACCACAGACTGCCAAAGGGCTAGAGCTGGATCTTTATTGATGGGATGGATTGTATGGGAGATGTGAGTAGTTAGACAGATGGATCAGCTGTTTAGACCGGACCATGGCAGTCCTGGACAGACTCTGCTTGGAAACGCCACCACTGTGGCACAACTCCGCCAACCCCATACTGCCAATACTGACTTAAAAATGACCATCTGAAGACCCTGACAAATGACAGAGACACCTGCAGCATGGGACTCACTTGCTTCAAGTCATGGAAGTACAACAGTGTTACACAAAAAGGTGAGTGCACCTGCTGTTGTGGATGCATGTTAAAGGTGATGGTGAAAGGTCACAATGTCAGCAAGGTAGCCAATACAACTAGCAACAGGCCTTACACCAATTTCATTAAATAACAAGATGACATTATGCAGCGGGCAAAAACTTTAAATAGCACAGATTGTTTTTAACAAAGACATTTTTAAGGCAAAACATGTTTTGATTATTCTTAACACATTGATTTACATGTGAACTCATACATTTCGTGACATTACAATGGACAGTAATTTGATTTGCTCTCCCTAAAATCATTTCAGAAAACAAATGCACAAGGAAACAAATATGTAACTGTTCTTTAATCAGATTCTTAGTGGTATGGTCATAGTGAAAAAGCTAATAAAAAAAAAAAATATATATATATATATATATAATTTACAGTAACTTATAGGAGGACGCTTATGATTTATCAGTCATTATATTTGCTTAAAATGTTTGCAATGCATGCAATTTTGTCTGAATTTGCCTAGTTTTTTTTTGTTAATTGAATTGTGGCATCTGGTTTACTCTCATTATTACACCATTTATTTAGTATACAGAGTCATTAAACTAATAAATAAACCAATTTTTGCTGTTTGTTTTTACATTTTGTTACTAATATTTCTCATTGATTGCCTTTATTTTACATATACATAGCCCATATTATAATTTCATCTACTTTTGTATAACACCTGCATACCACCTGCAAATAACATTAAAATAACATTAAATCAATGAAAAACTAAAAGTATCAGGGTGCAAATGGGTGGAGTCAATTTACAAACTGGCAGCAGCCAGTTAGTTTATATACACCCCCGATTACCTAAAATAATTAATAATACAAATAAAAATGATAAAAATATAATTAAATTATGTACACCGTAGATTAACATTATTTTGAAAAAAAAAAAAAAAAAAAACGTGATGATTATAATCAGAGAAATTCTGATAAAAAAATAGGTTGAAATTCTGGTGTACCCCCTCTGTAGCATAGAGAAAGACTACAACTAGGATGTGTACAGGCCATTGCCTGGAAAGCCTTCAACACATCTGCGGTTACAGAACATCACAAGTCTCACACAATGCTTTGGTCTGATTTTGGTTCATTATTTCATTATTGAATACTATCAGTGTCAAGGAACTGCTTTACCCATTTGCTGTGTGACAAGGAGCATTGCTCTACATGAAAACTGAGTTTCTGAGAGGAATGCAAAGAAGGAACCATTTGTTGTTGAAGAAAGTTCTGATACTTGCAGTAACTCTCATTCACTTTCACCTTTCACTGACTTAATCTTAATCAGACCCAAATAAATTCTCCTCTGACCATAAAACATGCTCCTCAGCAAAGATTTTTGCAACATAAGGTTTTATGTTAAAATACTCTGGTTAATTTGTAAAAACACTTCTCTAGTGGCATGGTGTAATTAATATATATATATATATATATATATATATATATATATATATATATATATATATATATATATATACACTCACCGGCCACTTTATTAGGTACACCATTCTAGTAACGGGTTGGACCCCCTTTTGCCTTCCCAACTGCCTCAATTCTTTGTGGCATAGATTCAACAAGGTGCTGGAAGCATTCCTCAGAGAGTTTGGTCCATATTGACATGATGGCATCACACAGTTGCCGCAGATTTGTCGGCTGCACATCCATGATGCGAATCCCCCGTTCCATCACATCCCAAAAATGCTCTATTGGATTGAGATCTGGTGAATGTGGAGGCCATTTGAGTACAGTGAACTCATTGTCATGTTCAAGAAACCAGTCTGAGATGATTCCAGTTTTATGACATGGCGCATTATCCTGCTGAAAGTAGCCATCAGATGTTGGGTACATTGTGGTCATAAAGGGATGGACATGGTCAGCAACAATACTCAGGTAGGCTGTGGCGTTGCAACGATGCTCAATTGGTACCAAGGGGCCCAAAGAGTGCCAAGAAAATATTCCCCACACCATGACACCACCACCACCAGCCTGAACCGTTGATACAAGGCAGGATGGATCCATGCTTTCATGTTGTTGACGCCAAATTCTGACCCTACCATCCGAATGTCGCAGCAGAAATCGAGACTCATCAGACCAGGCAACGTTTTTCCAATCTTCTATTGTCCATTTTCGATGAGCTTGTGCAAATTGTAGCCTCAGTTTCCTGTTCTTAGCTGAAAGGAGTGGCACCCGGTGTGGTCTTCTGCTGCTGTAGCCCATCTGCCTCAAAGTTCGACGTACTGTGCGTTCAGAGATGCTCTTCTGCCTACCTTGGTTGTAACGGGTGGCTATTTGAGTCACTGTTGCGTTTCTATCAGCTCGAACCAGTCTGGCCATTCTCCTCTGACCTCTGGCATCAACAAGGCATTTCCGCCCACAGAACTGCCGCTCACTGGATGTTTTTTCTTTTTCGGACTATTCTCTGTAAACCCTAGAGATGGTTGTGTGTGAAAATCTCAGTAGATCAGCAGTTTCTAAAATACTCAGACCAGCCCTTCTGGCACCAACAACCATGCCACGTTCAAAGGCACTCAAATCACCTTTCTTCCCCATACTGATGCTCGGTTTGAACTGCAGGAGATTGTCTTGACCATGTCTACATGCCTAAATGCACTGAGTTGCCGCCATGTGATTGGCTGATTAGAAATTAAGTGTTAACGAGCAGTTGGACGGGTGTACCTAATAAAGTGGCCGGTGCGTATATATATATATATATATATATACACATACACACACACCATGCCACTAGAGAAGTGTTTATACAAATTAACCTCAATAATAGAAGTCTTTCTCAAAAAAAAACACCAATAGTTAAAATAAAAATTTGGCCAAACCCAACCCTTCCTTATATATACACTGTTGGGAAATGCAGAGGCCTGGTTGGGTCAGTCCTCTGCAGTTCCCAATAGTGTATAATTTGGACGGGTTCTCTAGCCACAACTAGCTGCAAGGGCTTTTTTTCCCCATTGTCGGGATCCTAAATGACTAATGGGAGCCCTTGTTTATGTCCTTACATGCAATTTTAAATACTGCTAATTTAGTTTGTTTCCATTTATGCTCCATGATTGTAATAGTTTATTTTAGAAAGCGTGTGTATTCACTGCACTGAAAAACAAGTTATTTACCTTCTGTAAAGAGTCTTGCAATGAGGGTGAAGAAGTGCGGATGATCTTTTCAGCTGCTCTCACAATACGCTGGAGGGTCTTTCGGCAGAATACAGTACAGGTGCCATGATGCAGCGGGTCAGGAGGCTCTTGATGGCACCCGTGTAGATGGTGTAAATGATGGGAGTTGGGGCTCTAGTTCGTCTCAGATTGCAGATGAAGTGAAGAAGCTGGTAAGCCTTATAAGCCAGTAAAGCAGTGTTTTTGCTTATGTGAGCATGCTAAAGTCCACAACAATCTTCTTTGCATTATCCATGTTCAAGAGAGATCGTTGTGGCTGCACCACAGGGCCAGACGGCCGACTTTGTTCATCATGAACACAGTCGTATCATCCAAAAGAAGTCATGCGTCAGCAGTGTGAATAGATGGGCGCTAACTAATTAACGAGACTAACGAGACTAACTAACTAACGAGACTAACTAACGAGACTAACGAGACTTACTGCCTGTGGTCTCCCAGTAATCAGCCAGTTGCACAATGAGATGTTTAGGCCAAGACCATCCACCTTAAGAATGCACTCCCGGGGTATGATGGTGATGAATGCTGAGATCAAATTGATGAATAGCATTCAAATATAAGTGTCCTTAGTATCAAGTTGTGTGAAGGCCAGGTATGTCCAAAGTTCGGCCAGTCAGATTCCAAAAATCCTGGGCTTATAATGTGTTATTTATGGTTCGCTAGCTCTTTCTGTGTCTGCCTCATGCCTCTGACAGAATTCTGGACCTATGCTCAGATATTCAGATGCCGCTAGGGGGCAGCAGAGGAGTGGCTTTTTTGATCATTTCTCATTAGCCTGCGATGAAAACCAACGCATCTGAGCTACATGATCTTAAATTTAAATTAAAATACCTTAAATCTAAGGTATTCTATATAGTTTGTTTAATGTTATCTGATTCTCCAGATATGAAAGAATTGTGTATTGTTCACGTCTGAGTGGCTTATATTCGGTTACATTGACATTTGAAAAAGGTAATTTTGATAGTTAAAATTGTTTTAGGCAGCACAGTGGCTTAGTGGTTAGCACATTGGCCTCTCAGCGCTAGGGATTCTCCAGTTTCCTCCCACAGTCCCAAAACATGGATCAAGGTCAATTGAATTTTCCAAATTGCCCCATATAGAGTGTGCCCAGCGATAGATTGGTGTCCTGTCCTGGGTGTATCTGCCCAGCACCCGAAACATTCTCCCCTGCATAGGCATGGGGACCCCTCCGTGACCCTAGTAGGATAAAGTGGAAGATAATGGATGGATGGATAAAATTGTTTTATAACAATGCATATCTTTTGTGGTAAAAAAATATTAAAAGGAACTATATGCCCCCGGACAACTTCACTTTATCGAATTTCGTCCCTCTTCGCATAAAGTTTAGACACCCCTGGGTTAGGCCGATATGCAAACTAGAAGGGGTCCAGGGAGGCTGTAAGGACAGACTTGATGTGTTTCATGACTAGACATTTGAAGAACTTCATAAGGGTGGGGTGAGTGCCACTGGGTGGTAGAGATAGTGATTTTTTTTCTAAGATTATAAAGACAAAAGGATGGTTTGACATTGGTCTATTGTTGCACAGTATTGCAAGATCCAGCTACAGGACATTTTAAAGGGATGAATTTATTATATAGGATCTATAATATATGGGAGTAGGTCTTTCAGTAGATTTGTAGTTATTTGGGTCTAACTGATATGATGTTGCCTTTAGAAGTATAATTAATGACGCTAGGGATTCCCGGTTTGATTCCCAATCTGGGTGGAGTTTTTATGTTCTCCCCGTGTCTGCGTGGGTTTCCTCCAGGTTCTCTGGTTTCCTCTCACAGTCCAAAAACATGGATCAAGTCAATTGAATTCTCCAAATTGCCCCGTATAGAGTGTGTTTGTGTGAGTGAGTGTGTGCCCAGCGATAGATTGGCGCCATGTCCTGGGTGTATCTGTATCTGAAGGCCCCAGGTTCAATTCCTGGTCCAACCAAGTTACATGGCTGAAGTGCCCTTGGGCAAGGCACCTGACCCCATTTGCTCCACGGGCACTCAAGGCTGCCCACAGGATGGGTTAAATATGGAGGACAACTTTCTCAGTGTGTACACACAGTAGGCAAAATAAATCACTTAACTTACTTTAAGTAGAGATACAATGTCCAAAGTCAGGTTTAAGGTATTCAGCTGTGCTTTCAAGTTCTTCTGGTCCTAATGCTGTTTTAATGTTTAATTCAGGTACCCATTGTATGAATGACACACCGTTAGAAAAATTGATTTTTAAATATTCCTTAGTGAAGTGATCATTACTAATGATCAGAGATCCACCTGACTTTGTTGAACAATAGTAAGATTACTAATGTTGATACCTTGTGAAAGAATAGGTGTAATATATTTTTACAGCAATGTTGCACCAACCACACTTTGAGTGATATCCATCAATTCAAGAATTGAGTCAATAGCTCATTTAAATCAATCACCTATATTAACAAACATATTCAAATTAGCTTTAATGTCACAAATTAAAAAATGAATGCTACCATTACTACTTACTACATTAGTATTATGTTTGATTGTAGATGAAAAGCAAAATATCCCTGTAACACTAAGTGTTAGTGAAATTTAATTGTACACAAAAAAGTAAAGACCTTTAATAATGATTTTACAAGTAAATTAATAACAATCTGCCTAAATAAGAGGTGGTAAACTTAACTTGGTAAACTAAAAAAATTAGGTTTGAAGTATAAAATTATTAAATGAGTGAATGAATATCCATTATATTTCCACACAGCGTGGACATTGTTTGCTCTGTTAAAAAAAATCATACCCAGGATTTGTTTTATGTGTGAACCACTAAGCCACCAAACCGCTTAAGGTTGGTGGAGGACAGTGTCTTTTCTGTTTGGAGTTTAAATATTTTTACCACATTTACATGAGTTTTTCAAAGGAGCTCTGATTCTTTCCTACAATAAAGTTGTTGATAAATCAACAATTGATTACTTTTTGTTGAATGTGTTTGTGGGTCTGCCATGTAATTGTTTACATGTTTTTTTTCCTCATTTTTTCGCAATAAGAAATGAAACAGATTTCAGCAACATAAAAAATTAAGGATTTAAACAAAAAGAAAACAGGGGCAGGTCTATATCATTTTAACATTTTACACTGTGGTAACATACAATAAAAAGACTTGCAGAGGTTATTATGTCATAAAATAAAATACCTCATAAGTAAAGACATTCATTTTGGACCCAGCAATGAGAGGACCTACCACTTCCTCGTCTTTTGCAGGGCTTTAAATATTTAAATAGTGGTAATTTCTATTCAACTAAGAAACCATGATTAAGACCAAAACACTGACCCCTACAACACTCTGTGACAAACATTGCATTATGCTACACAAAGCATCAACAAAAGTAGATCTAGATACTACTATCTAGATACTACTGATTAGATTTTTTAGTCAAATAACACAGGTTTCTTAAGTGATTAAGTCTGTAGCAGAAATGAAGTCTCTTGCAGAGGAGAAATTTCACCATATAATTTCTCTTTCCTTTAACGGTTAACTCTTAAGTCAGGCACCATGTTTTTGAAGTGAAGGATCACAGTCAGCATTTTATCCATTCAAGTAATTGAGTTATTCACTTGCCCATTATACATTTTGTGTTTACATTTTGTATTTTATCTGTACCAACTGTAACCTATTTATGTTAGTCTCTGCTGCATTATTGCTAAATGGCACCAAGCCTGATTCCATTGGCCTCATAAGGGACAGTAATTTCATTTCAAAAGGTACAAATGTTCTGTTACATTAAATTCAATTCAGCCAGCAGTGACCTCCTTAAACCTTTGAGATTTTTTTCCTCCTTATAGCAACATTTAGCCATGTCAGATCGTACAATCTACTCTTGAACTAAGTATTGATAGACCAATTTACTGGGTTTTACTGCTCATTGTAGGGCTTTACAGCCGCTTTGTAGGATTAGTGTCTGGCAGAAATTAATTACCAGGCTTTATCTGCAATGTGAGTAGAATGTGGATCAGGGTTTAATTGTGGCCAAGAGCCATTCTGTGATTAATAATGTCCCTTAAGAAATAGTATGACTTTTTAAAATAATTATTATAAAAATGAATGCAGTGTTCTTCTGCTTTTGAACTGGAGTACTGTTAAAGAATGAAAAATGATCACCCAATGGTTTTCAGGCTATTATCTTGATATAGGACTGTCATAGAGGACCGAGTGATTCAGACTTAAAGAGTCTCTTTCAACTACTCCCTCTGTAACCTGATATATATCTGATCCCCTATTTCAAACAGATTTAATAAGATATTTTTTAATATATAAAAGTTTTCATGGGACTTTTTTGTAATCATCTTCAGTATTGTAAGTGTATGCATGGGGGAATGATACTATTTAAATAAAGGAAAGGGTCAGTATATAAAATCCCATTTAAATTATGCAATGTGTATAAATAAATCCATAGTCATGCATGTTTTGTCCAAATATTCATCTTAATTTCAACTTCTGGTTATTTCTTTGACCATGTATTTCTTTGCATGTATCACAAATGTTAACAGTATATGAATCGTACCCTTAACCATAATGCAAACCTATAATCAGTCAAGATAGTCAAGATATGTAAGTGGTATAAAATAACAATGCTATTTCAACATTTCATTAATACATGCTTTTCTGTTCTACAAACAGCACAAGTCCTATAAACAGAAAAAATGGGGAAAATACTCCACCTGCAAAAAAAATTTGTATCTTGAAATTCCAATCTAAAAGTATCATTTTAAAAAGGTCATGTAACCAAAAGGTTCCACATATTTATTTTTGTGAGAATAACCAGCAAAAACTATTTGCTAGAGAAAAAAATGTTTGGTCTCTGGAACAAAGTATAGTGTTGCTATGAAATTACGTAAGTAAGCGCCAAAGTAAGTGGAGTTCCAAATGTCCAGTCAAAACTATCACTATATACAATGCAACTACACAAAAATAAAGAAAAAGCTCTAATCTTTAAAAACTTTACTTACTAATTGAACATTCTTTTCTGCTCTTATGTGTTCCAGGGTAGCACTGGGCTTAATTGAATAAAGGAAATGCATAACAGCTGTTTAAGTGTTTTTTTATTTGTCTTCTCTTACTCACATGGAATCACACTGGGGAAAAACACAAACAATAAGATTTAGTTAGGTATAGGATCATGTATATACAAGCGACTCATTTACACACCCAGCTTTACAAACCTACTGTCAGGTTCGATTCCTATTTTAGACCTTAACATCAAATATAAATATGCAAAGCATACAGGCAGCAATTGTTGACTAATTTTGTTGTCTACTTGGCCAACACTTTTTTTAGTTGCATGGAATACTGGAACCTATCCCAGATTTTATTTAGGGAAAGGTGAGAAGAAATGAGAGGTCACCAGTCAGTTGTAGAGCAGAAAAACATTAACACTTTCGGGCAATTCAGTATTTCCAGCTGACCTGACTTATATGTCTCCCAAACCATTATAAATAAATTTTATATGAAGATTTGTCAATAGGTACATTGTTTACAGAAATTGGATTTAAGTTATTAATGGTTGCTAAAATCTTTTTAGTACTTATACATTAACTAATGTCAATGAAAGGCTTCAGTTCCAAAAAAATAAAATAAAATACATTAAGAATATCTGCTATGTAGCACTGACTATATAAAGCTAGATGGCAAAACAACCATCAGCCATTAACCATTTATCAACCATTCTTCATTTTATTTCTACTCTTTTTCTTTGCTAGGAAACAGAGATGTGTTAGTAAGCCCTGGGTCATACTTCTTCCTGTCCAACAGCTGTGGTCAAGGGGAGGAATGGCTGCAAACCCTTAACAAGGGTGTATGGATACCTTTTACAGGTATTTACACTCAGTGGTTATAGCAAAAAAAAATTTTAAAGACTTGTCCTCATGATGTCTAAGTGGATGAAAAAAACTTAAGTCTAAGTCTAATGTTTAAAATTTGGTATTTCCCTGGCATATCAGTGTAGTGTTTTTTTGTTAAACTTTATCCTCTAACATTACCATTTACTGCATGAAAAATGTTATACACACAAATGCACTTTATTTTTTTTCCCCGATGGACTAAAGAAAGTTGACCTATTCCATTGAAGCATTAAAAGTGTATGTTGTCTTTTGTATATAAATTTGCTGTTATAAAAATATGATCCTGAAGTGTAGATCCTCCCGAAAGCATTTGCATGCTATTTCAGCTCAGTCTCATTCCAGGCTTAGAATACAAATCTCCATATGGCCCCTTGCCTAGTAGGGAAGGGAAGTTAAAGCAAAACATTTGAGGAAGCTGTGGTGGGCTCATTTTGGCAAAGTGCCTGGTTCCAAAACCAATACATTAGATCTCATTTTTCTTAAGGGGGTTGCCAGCTACCATCATTCTTCAACATAGGACTGATGTACAACAGTAAAATGTAGGGACAGGCAAAAAACAGAAGTGTTGTCCATTAAAAATATGTATGGTATTTATAGTATATTCAGTGTATATTAAGTTGTAAATCGTATATTAAGGTACAGGTTATTAAAAAAAAAAGGGTCTATATTTTGATGTTTATCTATGTGGTCATATGGATTGTGAGCAGACTACGCTTTAGGATCATTTACTTATTAACCATTCCAGATTAACCTGCCAATGAATTCTCCACATGATCTCAAAGCAATTACTGCACTTCAGTATAAAGCATGGTAAAGTGGAAAAAGATTTCTCCAAATGATAAAATGCTGATTACACTCACACATTCTACATTCTAAATCTGTGTCCTATAAACCATTTTGAACTGTATAGGTCATCAGAGACAGTTGTCAGAGGCAAAATATACAATTTAAATGGGGAAGTTAGGAAACTGTTCATTGAAAGACAATAAAAATGAATGAAGCTATGTTGTTATTGGCAACACTGTGACAAAGAGAAAAAGATAAAGATGTTTTTGCAAAACAAGAGAAACTGGAAGATAAAAGGCAGTACGTTCCAGTTCATTTAATTTTAGACATTGGAGTGTAGTGCTAATAATTCATGGACGGAATAGAGATAGGGAGAAAATGAGAAGCTAGCTCCACCTTGGCTATGCTCCAGTGAGTCTGCAGTGGAGTAGTAAGGGAAGGACACAGGAGAACAGAGTGTGATTAACAGCGGAAAAAAAAACACGCAAGAAGACTAGTTAAGGACAAGAAGATGGAATTTTATGATCTATGTATTAGGCTGCCTTGTATGAAGAAAGCTGAAGCAAAAAGGGGCTAAGGAGATGCTATTGGAAATACAGGGCAATTTGTTGACACGAACACCAGAGTATACCAGGAGCTCCAAAAAGAGAAGCTGATCAGTGAAATGAAATTCTATTTGGAGCTACAACATTGCACATGGGAATGATTCACTTCAATGCAGAAACACTGAACCAGCACATGGATGTGAAAGTTGTTTTTTTCTGTCTGTTAAGCCTGCATTGGTACTAATTTATGAGCCATGCCAATGGGACACAACGAGAGTCTCTTCTTGTAGGATGAGCATTGAAATGCTAATCTATCTGATTAACACATACTTGAGCCTTGGGGTCAGTGCATCTTAAAGAAAATACGAATTACCAAATGGAATAAGAGGTGGGACTGTATATTTGCCTGTTTGTTTTTCTTGTCTCTGCTCTAAAATTGCTCTGCTGAGGACAACAGTGAAAGTAAAGGAATTAAGGGAAAAAGAGTTAATACATAAGACAAAAAGGAAAATGCCAGAAAGCAAGCAGGCAGTTCAGAGAACAGGAAGTTATCTCTCCAACTTTGGTTACAGGAAAATCAAACGAGCACTGAGCTTTAAAAGACGTAAGTATGCATATTTGGATGCATTGTCATAACTTTTAATATTCTTTACTCTTTTGCACTCAGAGTCTTAAGAGACATCCATTTAAACTAATGGTATGCATTCATTGGCAAGTGAATGGCTAAAGATTATGCTACAAATCTATAGGGAATATTAGTCAGAATCTGATGTTGGATGGAAAGTTCTGACTCAAAACAAGCATTCCATTTTATGCTAAAAGATGTACTAGTCAAAGGATCGTGGTACAAATATAGAAATGCCTTTCACAAAGCTAATTTCTGTATGCTGTGGTATTTATATTATTCTAGATGTCGTCCATAATTATTCTAGGTGCTGTCCATAATCAATAAGTTTTAGTAATAGTGGCCATACAATTACATAGTGTAATAGAACCTTTAAGACTTAAAGGGCACTTAAAGATTATAAGCAGCCCATCTTTTTCCATAGGTGTTTTTGGACAGCGTTTGGAGGAGACAGTGTTGTATGAGCGTCGCTATGGAAATCATATGGCTCCACTGGTAGTGGAGCAGTGTGTGGATTTTATCAGGGAGCATGGACTCCTAGAGGTGGGGCTTTTCAGACAGCCAGGCCAGGCAACACTTGTCAAAGAGTTGCAGGAAGCATTTGATGCTGGTGAAAAACCGTCTTTTAACAGGTAAGCTTTATAAGTACTGCATATCCCCTTTGGTCATGTGCTATATTACAAAAGATTTAAGCGAATAAAATTTTTTTTTGGCTTCTCAGCATCACTGATGTTCACACTGTGGCATCTCTTTTGAAACTGTACCTCAGAGAGTTGCCTGAGCCATTGGTGCCCTTTTCCCATTACCAGGAGTTCTTCATGTGTGGCAAGATGATCTCCTCAGGCAGGGAGGAGGTAACCTTTTCAGTTTTAGAGTACTAAATAAAGAGGAACTTTATAGCCAATACATACTGTATATTACAAAAGCTCAAATGATGGTAACAGGTTAGTAAACAGGTGTGAATGTGTCGTTTTAGTTCATGTAAATGGGAAAACTTGTATGTATGTAGACCTCCTTTAGTCCCAGACATGGGCTGATTTTTTAATATAACATCACTAAATGTCCCTTTTATTTAATATTTTAAAAGCTGCATGTATTATCACACTGGGTCAAAATAGTTCTGTTTTGAATATGTCAATCAATAAGCTGCTTGTAAATAAAAAAAAAAATAATAGATTCATTAACTCCAAATCATAAACAGATCTAAATGCCTAAAACATAATAAAACCATAAAACATGTATGGTTAACATAATCATTACCATAATGTACAGTACACAGGCATGTGCAAATAGACAAGCTTACTCAACAATTCAGTTCATAAATCGATTTTTTCTCAATTTAGAAGCTAAACAAAATTTCATTATTAGCATGTAACAATACTAATATTAAATTTGATTTTTTGTACTAATGTACTAATATACTAAAACTCACATTTATTCAACAGCCATAAAGGTAGTACTTGCAAATACAATGCACATGAAGAAAGTAAACAATAAGACATATCTAATAAGAAAAATAAATAACTATGAAAAGTAGAAAACAGTACATGATTCTATAATTTATGCTATAAATGTAAAAGTGTAAGTAAAAGAGAATGTAAGCGTTTGGGGGCAGTATGAATAAATTTGCAATGTGTATCAAAAAGGCACTGTACATTGTGATTATATATATACCAAGTAGCCACCAAGTGCTATGGCTAAAGTGCCCTTTGGCAAGGCACCTAACCCCACTTGCTCCCTGGGTGCTGTAAAGAGTGTGCTGTGAATGTGTGTGTCACTGCACGGATGGGTTAAATGTGGTGGACAAATTCCTCTGTGTAGGTAACACAGTAGGCAAAATCGATCACTTGATCACACACACAAAAAAATATTTTTGTGAGAAATTATAGTAAATATATATATATTTTTTTTGGCTGCAGGGATTACTGGAATTAAAGAATCTTCTTTATGAGCTTCCTGTGGCCAACTTCAACTTACTGAAGTACATCTGCCAGTAAGTATTGCCACTTAGGTGGTAATAGTGTATGTCTCCGAATTAACCATAACACCATACCTGCATATCCATCAATTTAATTATCAACCTTTTTTTTTTATTTTACAGATTCTTAAGTGAGGTTCAGTCATATTCCAGCACCAATAAAATGAGCATTCAGAACCTGGCTACAGTTTTTGGGCCAAACATCCTCCGGCCCAAAGCTGAGGATCCTGAAAGTATTATTGGTGGTGTGTCCCTATTTTTCTGCTTTCCTAGTTACTAGTGCCAAACATGTTACACAAGTATTAAAACACACTGACACTAAAATTCTAAAGATAATTCATGTTTCAGTAAAATAGCATATACACCAAATTGTGTAATCTCTGTCTAGGAGCAGCTGTAGTGCAGCATCTCATGTCAGAGTTCATCAAAGAGCACAGTGTGCTCTTTTCAAGAGAAAACACCTGCAAGGTTTCAGCAAGTTCAGAAACAGCCTGTGCCACCTCAGGCAGAGGTAGCCACGGGGAGTGGATATATGCAAAGCCTTCTACTTGTGCTCAAGAGCATTGGTTGGAATCAGACAGTGACCAACTGCCTATACAAGCTAATACTCCCACTCTATGCTCCCTGAAACTTTCCTTGCCCCTCATTACTGAACGGAGACCATCATCCCAAAGTGCTGAAGGCTGCCGTCAACTACCTGAGATACAGCAGGAACAAACAGAGGTTCTTTCTAAGTCAAACTCAGCTTTACTTCATGAAAACCACAGCCCATCCATACAGGTGTATCCCGAAACAGAAATCATTCCTTCTTCCATCACACCACTGACTGCCTCCTCCTCAATGACAATAGTGGCTGAAGTAGGAGATGATGGGTGTTTGCAGTCTACAAGCTGGCCTGGCATAGGGCACTGTAGTTGGGACACAGAGAGAGCCTTGGGAGACAGTGGCGGAAGCAGTGAAGCCCAGGACAGCAATGTGTCTGTATATGACAACATGGCAACTGAATTGCAGCTAAATGAATGTTTAGGAACAGGTGAACTTGGCACCGGAATAGTAGACTTCGAAGGCGGGACTGCTAGCATGGTCGACAGCAGTAGCTCTTGGTCATCCTTGGAGATCCCATTCATGGATGATGGCTTTGGAAGTGGTGGTCCTCTTAGCCCATGTTGCCTTTACAGCACTGTACATTTTCCATCATTTAGGACAGACCCTGGAGAAGAAGAAATCCCACCTAATTCCCCCACCTCCTCCACTGCTCCCACAGATGCCCCTCTAAGCACAGGTAGCAGTGAGGTATTTCTTCCAAACACTTCCTTGGACCCACAAGATTCTCCTTCTTCTCGCTCAATACAGTGTCTTCTGGTTGGTCTTCAGCAACAAATGGCCCGGCAAAAAGCTGAGTATGAAGCCAAGGTTACTAGGTAAGAATGATTTCACACATCAAGTTTTGTAAACTTTATTTTAGTATTTTATACTGATTGTGGCAGCACGGTGGCTTAGTGGTTAGCACGTTCGCCTCTCAGCATATTGTAAAGAAAAGAAAGATTTTGCTGCTTAAAATACACAGTAAAAATTAAATCGTTCCCAATAGTTTATCGGTTTGAGTCCACAGTGAAAACCATCTGGGTCCAAAACCAGGCCGTAGTCCACCTATCAATGAACTCTGTATTAGGTGTTCCAAGAATTAGTTAAATCTTCCATGAAAAAATACTGATAGCATTTGATTTATCATTAACTATAACTATAATTTAACTATATATAACTATAATTTAAATAACAGAACATTATTATAGGACAGAACAGAACAACAGTATAGGTCCTTGCTGCCTTATGAGTTCCAAGTCTCCAAGTCACTTAAAGCACCTTAAATCACTGATTTACTTACTCATTAATGAAACAATTTCCCTTTATGTACATAGGGTTACTTTACAATTATCTGTAAATTGTACCATATAATGTTCCCACCTGAATCATTTTCTGTGTATTTTATAGAAAAATTCTTGCTAATGTAATAAGTGTCTTTTGATTATTTTGGGAAATATTTGAAGGCTGGAGCGGCAAAACGAGGCCCTCCAGGGGCAGGTGGCAGGACTACGTGCAACTTTGGAGCAGCAAAGGCGGTGGGTCAGTGTGGCTGAGATCAAAATGAGGAACATGGAACGTGCAAGAGTGGACGCAGACCGGCGCAATGCTGCACTACAGAGAGAGATGGAGCAGTTTTTTGAGACCTTTGGGGAGTTAAATTCAGAAGCTAGAAAAACTGAGCGCATCATTCAAAGTTTTTGACACACACACACACACTGAATCTGTTCTATAATAGTTTGAATAAGGTTGCTGACACTTTTTGGAACTTTTATAAAGACTGTATCAATGCAAAAGAATTATACAGGTATAGGAGTTGTACGAACTTCAATTACAAGGAATCAAGAGACAAAAGACCGGAAGGATCGTTTCACTGTGTAAAAATACAAAGTTGATCAGATAGCAGGTTAATATTCTACACTTTGCAAATGTAAAATCCTGTGCTCTAATAAATATCATTTTTATGCATCATGCACTGTCTGAATTAATTGAATATTTTCATAAAATTCAGTATGAATTTAAAACTCAATAATATATCCACAAACAGGGTGGCACGGTGGCTAAGTGGTTAGAACGTTCGCCTCTCAGCACTGTGGATCCAGCTTCGAATCATGATCCGGGTGTAGTGTCTATGTTCTCCCAGAGTTGGCGTGGGTTTCCTCTGGGTTCTCCAGTTTCCTTCCACAGTCCAAAATCATGGATTCAAGGTAAACTGAATGCTCTAAATAGCCCCATAAAGTGTGAGAGTGGTGTTCTCATTTATAAGTTGCTTTGGATAAAAGCATCTGCTTAATGACTACATGTAAATGTCTAAATGTGAGCGAGTGTGTGCACAGAGATAAACCCACCTATCCTGGGTGTAGCCCGGCACCCCAAACATTCTCACCAGGAGGGGCATGGGAACGCTGATGTAGAACGTGAGCTAAACCACATATCAATTTTTTTATTCATTCATTCATTCATTCATTATCTTCTGCTTTATCCTATATTAGGGTCGCGGGGGGGGGGGGGTGTTCCCCATGCCCATCCAGGGGAGAATGTTTCGGGCGCTGTGCATATACACCCAGGACAGGGCGCTGATCTATCGCTGGGCACACACTCACACATACAAACACACTCTATATGGGGCAATTTGGAGAACTCAATTGACTTGATCCATGTTTTTGGACTGTGGGAGGAAACCGGAGAACCCGGAGGAAACCCACACGGACACGGGGAGAACATGGAAACTCCACCCAGATGGGGATTCGAACCGGGAATCCCTAACGCTGAGAGGAGAACGTGCTAACCACTAAGCCACCGTGCAGCCCAATTTTTTTTTTATTGAGAACATAATTCAAATTTCTTAAATGACAAAATCTAAAAGATCCTGAAATAATTTGTGGAAATGTAATTGTTAGTGGTTACTGCAACAGAATTCAATTTTAAAGTTTTTTTAAGAATGAATCCCATCACACAAAATATTGAAACACAGTATTTCATACTGATGGTAGACAGTAATCTTTTTTGACATTGTCATTTTGCAGACGCTTTTGTCTGAAGAGATTTATAAATTAGTTAACACATGTCAGTATTTAAGAAGGAACCAGCTACCCTGTAGTTTTATCACATCTGATTTGAAGGTAAGTGGGAGCAGATCCAGAGATTGTCCTTAGGCTAGAGTCTGTACTGAATGCGGGCAATTAAGTAAGGCAATTAAGAGAGATGAGTAGTGGAGTTAAATGAGTTTGCTTGGGTTGGTTAAGATGCTAAGTTTTGGATCTGATGTAATTGACCTAATTATGCAGGATGGAAGAGCAGAAAGCAGTATACAGAAGAAGGGTTTGGACTAACAAGTTGCCTGTTCAAACAAACAAAAAAAAAGGTCTGATTTTCCTGATATTGTACATTGGTCTGCAGGGATCTCATAGTTTAAATGCGTGTCAATTGTGAAACCAAGGTTACAGACTGAGCTGTACAGAGATTTTGGAGCAGTCACTTTGAAAGGTCTGGTCATTATGAAATTAAGTTTTTTTTGCCAAATTGAATATAAGAGGGTGGGCAATCATCCAAACATATGTCAGTGAGGCAGGCAGATATTCAATTAGAAGAGTGTGCCTAAGAAACGTATTAATGCATAATAATTTTACAAAGTGGGATGAAGCCAATTTGAAAAAGGTGGATTTTTCATTATAATACATTTTGAGGTTTTAATAATTGTTGCAGTATAGTAAAGTGCCCAGCAGGTGATTGGTTCCCTGTCCTGAGTGTATCTGCCCAGAACCCAAAATGTTCTCTCCTGGATGGGGACTCTCTCCCATTGGGTGTGGTAGCTTAGTAGTACAATCTGATGGTTCTGAGTTCAAATCCATGTCCCCTGAAGTTTTCAATGTGGGTCCTTGAGCAAGGCCTTTAACCCTCATTGATCCAGGGATGCGCTGTGGCCAACCTTGTGCTAGCTTTGTAATTCGCTTTAGATAAAGCAAAGGCCTCATTAGAGGATGACTGGCTGTTTTTTACAGTATTAAAGACATTAAAATTGAGTAAGTCAGTTTAAGTGAGTGGTATGAGAGGATGTGTTAATTCATTCATTATCTTCCACATAATCCTCTATTAGGGTCTCATGGGAGTTCCCCATGCCCATCCAGGAGCGAACATTTTGTGCGTTGGGCAGATACACCCAGGACAGTGTACCAATCTAATCACTGGGCACACTTACTCACACAGACACTCATACACACAAACTCATTCTCTATATGGGGCAATTTAGAGCATTCAATTTAACTTGTTCTCCCCCCCATGACCCTAGTAGAAGATCAAGCAGAAGATAATGGTTCAATGAAAGTCAACATAACTTTCATAATATATAGTAGTGCTTGACAAATGTTTGCGAAAGTAATCCCTTTCCAATATTTCTATGGTTAAATCAGCTATTGTCAAATGACAGTTCTTGATATAGTGCTGTTTGAGGATATGAAAATAACTTTCAGGTTATGCTTGTACCCATGAAGTGTTTAATGATACCATGCAATGCAGAGGGAGAGATGTCATTACTAGCTCAAAATTTGGTATGCAGGCCTGAAAATCAAGAATGAATGTTAACAAAGGACACTGACCAGTTAAAACATAAATACCCCAGGTACATTCTGTCTGCAAAGAATTTAACTTAAATGACCCTGCCCATCGCCAGTTATTCCCCTGTATAAGGTTCTATATTTGTCCACTTCTGTTTAATTTATACATGCTTCCATTTGGCCAGATTTTAAGAGCTAATGGGACATCAAACTATATAATCAGTCTGTTTAACTCTACATTCAGTAAAACAGCTTAATGTGCAATTAGTAATCATAATTTTTGGTCATTTAGGAGATGCTTTTATTCAAAGCGAATTGCAAAGTGAGTACAGGGTTGATACAGCACCCTTTGGAGCAATGAGGGTTAAGGGTCTTAATCAAGGACCCACATCGGTAACTTCAGTGGACCTGGGATTTGAAGCCACAACCTTCTGATTAATAGCCCAACACCCGAACCACTGAGCTACCACACACTGAGCAACCATAATTATTCAAATGTGCAACATTATATTATTCTACCGCACAGTGCACTATATTTTATTAATTAACAGCTATTACATACTTTACACATGCCACTTTACTTTTACTTTATTGCATATTTAGTACTCTCAGTTTAATTTTACTGCGCTTATTGTTAATTTTCTATTTCCCCTTTTGTATATATAAAGACAACTAATGGAGCACCTATAGGGATTAATAAAGTATTTAGATTCTGATATCCCATTAAAAATTAGATTTATTTGGCCATGTCCGCAAATAACTCTGGTCCAGTTGATTCATCATGTAAGTCCCTTGAACACATCACTAACTGGATGGGACAGAACTTATTGCAGTAATAAATATAAAAGAGATTTTTTTGTTTGGGAACAGCATTGATGGATGCAAATAGGCTGTATGTCTAGAGTCGAGAGCCCTCATCTGTTATGACACCAAAGATAACTATAATATAATTTAATTCAGAAACATTGTGATATTATATTAAATTGCCAGAACGTCCTCTTTTTCTGATTTAGGGTTGTGAGTAAAATTAGTATGGCTTAAACCACATGAAGTTTTATCGTGAGAATGGAAGAGCAAGAAGCCGCATTATTTTTTGAAAAACAAGCTTATATCTTCTAACTAGTTTGTAATTTGCAAATGAGTAATCTGGTCGGTGTGGCACTATAGCACAGTGGCTCTCTCTCCACACAGCATAAAAAAAAAATCCTGAACCCTTTAATTACTGACTTCTGTGTTAGTAATATCACATACAATTTGGATGGTATCCTTCCATTGTCTAAAAAAAATCTTAAATAGGAACAGGAGATACTACACTGCCTCAAATGCAAACGTGTGTTTGTGTCCTTTCCTGTTTTTTTTTTTAGCTTTGCCACACAGCTGTGACACCAGTCAGGCTAAACAGCCTAGGAAATCAAGAAGTGAACTCTATGGTTCTAATTATAAGTACCACTGTTTACTCAGTTCTTTTTGGAATGATGAAAATCTTTTATTGTGCATCATCAATATACATTTCACTTTGCTGACACTTCAAGAAGTATTTGTTTCAGCTCAGGTTTCACCAATTTACATGTTTTTTTAAATGAAAATATATAGGATGCAGTACAGTTTGTGTGACAAACCAGGTTGGTAGAGGCAGTAAAATAAGGATTCAACAACAAACAAAGGCAAACTCAAACATTTACACATGACTTATTCACATATGTATACGGACACACCCTTGTGAGATGCATCATTTTTTTTAGTACAAAGACAAGAGTGTACTGTGTCTATATACATCGGCAGGCACTACAGTTTTGTTTTAGTGCGTTCAGGCGTATTCAGAGATTTGCAGTCATATAGTTATTAAACTAATTTTTAGATTAAGCAACATGCAATACACTTGAAAGAGATCACAGAGGACTTAATGGAAACAGGAATAAACCTGTTCCATGTCTGTCTGTGCTTCTTTCTGGCGACACCATGGTAAATATGCTCAACTACATGGCACAGAGAAACCACCAATTTTTTTCAAGTTTGAAAAAGGTCTATTTTCTTTTCAGATTTAAAGAGTTTACATTTTTCTGAAAAAAAAAAATGAAAGAAAAAAAAAAAAAAAAAAAAAACGTGTATTCCACTGTCGCAGTGCTGGTGCTCGTTCTTATCTAAAAATCATTTCTTTAAAATTGCAACATGGGTCCTTGCACAAGACCCTTAATCCTCTTTTATCCGGGGGTTCTGTTTGTCGGTTGACCCTAAGGTTATTACACCAACTATCTAACAGTTTGGGTTATGAAAAGAAAAGGAAACTAGGGCATTTTTTTTTTTTTACTGTGACCCTCATTCAAGACTTCTAGCCTTTTACAATAATCTTTTAGTTCTTCAAGAACTAAATGTGAACTAGATGTGAAGAAATTTTTTACCTGTAACAGAACTCAAAAAACTGCATTATCCCTAAATTGAAAACTTCACTCTAGCTATAAGTGCTACAACCTAAATAACTGGAAATTCTTTATGTGATGAAGCAAGTAGTTGTTAAGTGTGTACATTAATATATTTCAAAATACGTAATGAGACTTTTAGCTAAAAGTTGTGCACATATGATGAGTTTCCAGTTAGCAATGACGCTTAAGCCAATGCCATAATGACTTTAAATGGGTCAACCAGCAATAAAGTGTGTGAAAATCTGTATAATTTTAACACCAACATGAATAACAAATTTTAATTTGTGTAGCAGTCAGTGCAAATAGTTTACTTAATGTTACAGAAATGACAAAATTCCAATATCCATAAACTCAATTTTGGTCGACTACAAGGAGCAACAGTCAAAAATGTTATTGAGAGACAATATTGTCCTCAAGACAAAAACTAAATTCATTTTCAAACAGTTGTGCACTGCTGCACATTTTAAAATACAGGTGCACATACAAACAAAAGTGCTTTACCAAAATTCAAATGGGCACATGTGACTAAATATAGATTTATTTATTTTAACTATTTGCATATGCTAGGAATATGGTCAAGTTCCACAAATTAAGTGAGTGGCTGGTTTTCTCACATCTGTGAAAATGACTAATGTTATCTTCTTTATCCAAGAACCTCCCAAAAAAATGTACCCCAGCAAAGTATTTATTGTCTAGTCCACACTCCCACTGCACATGTTCCATTATTTAGTAGAGAACTGACACCAGACCCCAAAACGAACAAAAAAAGCAAAAGTGCATTTCCACTGTAGAAGCTTCTTTGAAAAAAACTTTCACATGCATTCCCACATGATTCCTCATGGTTGAATTTAGGTCCTGTACCAAAATATATATACAGATGTTTATCACACTGTAAACCAGATATTTTGAGTAAAGCTTAATGATCAATTACTACAAGCCAGTTTGTAGTACTCCAAGCTAGATCATGTTGTAGTCCCAGTGCATTTAAGAGCAAACTAACTTTCCAGAAATTCAGTGTATTGATCACAGGCAGTGACAGAATGATCAAACATCCCACATGCAATCTTTTTTCTCAATTGTGTGTAAAAGCAAAATAATTCCATGTTTTTAGAACCTAAAACTTTTAATTTAATTTGAAAAATCAAATAACACTAAGGAGAGTCATTTGTTTCTTTGGAAATAAAACACAGGCCTTTGCAAAAATGGCACTTGGGTTATATTACTGAATCAACAGTACCTCATTTTAATAAAAGGTTCATTAATAAGCAAGAGAATATTAGTACAAATTGAATTTTTGTGCAAGTTGCACTGACAGAATTTGACTCCAGTTACCAGGTGAACTACACAACGTCAATTCTTGTCCATGTAATTCCTCAACTATGGAGCTATCTGTATGCAATATAGATATACAGGATGTAAACACAAGCAGTCCAGCATAGATCTCAATGCATAAAACTTTTATCCCACAGACCATCACTATTTTTATCATGATCTCAGAATTTTACTAGCCAACCAGCCAATGAACCTTTAAGCATTTTCTTAAACAGGACAAAAAAATTAACCTCAGTTTAAGTTACCTCTACAAGTAACTGTAAAACTGTCCCTTTAATACATTTCCATGGCAATATACCAAAGGAACCAAGCACAGAACTTTCTGAAAGGTACCAGCCCTTCAGTGGAAATGCAAGTGATTTAGCTTTCAAAAAGTCAAACAACCCAAGCGTTACATAAGCAGGCGTCCCACAGTTTTACTGTCTGTCAGGCTGCACCAAATCAAGGCCTACGGTGCCTTCTGAGAAAATTAATAAAGTGGTGAGAGAACAACTAGGATGTGCTGTATGGTGGAGAGGCTCACGGTCACTCTTCCAGCCCCCCAGTGATGGGATCAATGCAGGAGCTGTCTGTATCAGAGGCCAGGGTTTGCTCAGTGGACATTGACGAGATGTCATTAATGGAAGAGGACTGAGAGGCTGTAGCACTGTTCACTACACCATCCACTGCAAAGGACAAATACACACAAAAAACACAAAGTAGCTGTAAATAAAAATAAACAGCTTTCAAAATTAGAAACCATGTCAGATAGTTTAATGTGATGTGAGGTACTGTGATTATAAAACATGAAGATTATTATTAGACTTGAGGTGCAAAGAAAATTACTTTGTAGTAAGAGCACTGTAAGGCTACTACAGTTTCTTTGTTTAATGAAATTAAGTAATACATGAAATATTAATAGTAATGAAATATTAAATAAAATAAATGCAAATATTTAGGAGTATTTATAATAAACCATTCTTCTAAGAGACAATGAATCACTCAAAAATAGACCATAAATCAGGACTAAGATGGGGCCGATACATCAATCCCAGATTGAATTTACCAGTATCATTCATCTTTGAAACAAAAACAAACAAAAAAAGCTTTAAATTACAAAAAACAGTAAGGATTTGTACTGGTTAACTAATCGCCAAAAATCTAAAGTGGATGCGAGACATTGATGTGCACAGATTGTAATATATAGTGACTAACATGAATTTTAATTAATAGCCATAACCAAAAAAAATGAATGTTACATTCAGCTACAGACCAAATAGTTTATTTAAACGACAAGAGAATCTTGTTTTTATTCGATTTTTATGTTAAATAATAGTATTGGCACCCCTGCAATTGGGTCAGATAATACTCGATTTCTTCCAGAAAATGATTGCAATCACAAATTGCTTTGGTGTTAATATCTCCATTTATTTAACTTGCAATGAAAAAACACAAAAATGAGTAAAAACTTGCTGAAACTTTATGAACTTTTTTTCAGTTTTAGGCATATCTTGTTACAGTGAACAATCATTACTTAAGCCTTTTATTTATCTAAATACACATTCTGTTCATAAAAATGATGTAAAAGTGGTAATAAATCAAGTAGAATATTGTTACATTATTTCAGAAGTCAGTTACAGACCATGATTAAAAGGGCAAAAAAAGTACATGTTTTTTACTTATTTATACAAGGCATTACGTAATCTAAGAACACAGCATTTTTTTGGAGGGGGAAACAAAATTAATTTTACCGATTAATTTGTATGGTTTTATTTTAGTAAAGGTAAGAAAAATGTATCATTTTTAATACTTGCTAATTTACTGACGTCATACTGAAATTTGTTGGTTTGATGCTGGGATGTTAAAAAGTTCAGGGTTAACATTTTAAATAGCAGCTTACCAAGTTTATTATTTCTTTTAAAATCAGAACAAAATATATGTAGCCTATTTAAATGTATGCAATTTAGAAAAAAATGTGAATTGATGAAACACTGAGAAAATGTGTTTTGGATTCGACCATTTGGCAGACTTTGGCCAAAATTTCATATTATGGTGAATCAGTACCGTTTTCCTTAAGCACCTTTTGCCAAATGACCATATAACAATGCAGCTTAATAAAGAGTGATGTCTAATCTGCAACAAGTCAAGAGTTTTTAGTTATGACTTAATGGCTTCCTGACTAACAGAAAGAAAACCTAAGAAACCTTCCTTAAAATTAACACAATCTGAAGAAAAATAATAAACATTCCTAAAGAACTAAATGTGACAGAATTCGATATATATGAACTGATGGGGAATACAAATAATGGTTTAAAACACAAAACAACTAGAATTTAAGTCAGAGACTTACCTAAACACTCTTCCTTCAGAACACCATTCTTGTTTCTCTCCTCCCAATCCATCACCTCTTTATATATCAGCTCTAGAGGCAGAGAGTCATCAAGCATATTTTATTGATAGTACACAAGGCAAAACAATTTTTTGTTAAATTTTAAACTAGGAACACGTTACCTTTCCACTGTTCTATGCTGTGTTCCCTTTCCTCCAGTTGCTTGTCTGAGATATGAGGAGGCGGCTGCAAATTTATTAATACAGAAATGAAAAACCTGGACTTGAAATGATACACATTTTGGTCAAGAGTTGATTACAAAAATAATGCCACTGTGTGTATATATGATGCTTGGTCTGACAAGAATTTATAACAAGAAAAATGTTAACTGAATTTTCATTTTCACCCACCGCATCTGCCTCAGCTGGATCGTACCACACATGGATGTAGGGGTGATTGAGAGCATCCTGTACAGAAATGCGGCATTCTGGATCAATTACCAGCATTTTCGAAAGTAGGTCCCGAGCTTGACTTGCTGTAAAAGAATTACAAGAATTGATTAAGTTTCTCTTTTGTAAATTGTTTTCAGCATTAATGATATCCTCCTAAGTATTCCAAACCAAACAGTGCTCCTGTACCTCGAGATGTTCCACCAGGAAACATCATTATTCATCCCTAAGCAAACTTCACTGTTATATTAGGAACACGTAAGAGCATTAAAGGATGATGATGATACCTTTATTAATCCCACATTGGGAAAATTCAAAAAGTGAAAATAATCAGATGGAATACATTGGGAAGGGAAAATACAGGTGATACAGAAAAAAGAAAGATATCCACAGACTATGCTACTAAAGTTGCTAGAGCTCCTAGAGTTTCAACGGCTCTGTCCATCACATCAATCATATTGGGCAGCTTGAAGGGACCAAACACATCTAACTTCTCAAAATATATCAGGGCAATGCCTAATCCAATAAGCAGAAACCCCATAATCATAAATCCAAATAGGTATAATTCCTACCTGAACCCCAGCTCCTCATTGAGAAGATAGTGTTAATAACATTGAAAGACCATTTTTTGGATTTTCCAATTTTGTCTCTCTTTCCGTTGAATTGTACCCATGATGAAAATCACAGACCTCTCTCTCATTTCTAAGTAGAAGAACTTAGCACAATCAGTGGCTGACTACATACTTTTTAGTCCCACTGTAATTGAACACCGCCCTCTGTACAGAGTTAAGAAAAGCTTTCGGTGAAAATAGTGATTTCCTCAGATGAGACATTATTAATAAGTGGTGATTTTAAAGTGTATGTTAAAAACCCACAAAATTATCTTTTGATTCCATTCTCAATTTCATGGGTACTTCTCAGAATGTGGATGGAGCAACATCGCTGTAAACATACACTTAGGGCTGCAACAACGAATCGATAAAATCAATAAAAATCGATTATGAGAAGTGTCGATAACGAATTTCATTATCGATCCATTGGGTCGCGCGATTTCCGTGTTACTCGCAATGTCGAAAGCGCTTACGTCACCTGCAGTGCTTCAATAACGCTGGAAAAAAATAGCGGGTCGAATGGAACATAAATCGTACAAATGAAACACAGCCAACGCAGAAAACAAGCTTCCGTTTAAATCAAAACTGCGGGAGCTTCACGCTTCACACAAATAAAAAACGTGGAACATGCGAGCTCTGTGAAAATATATTGACCTGCATAGAACACCACCTGAAACTAAACATGTTGAAGTCACCAATGAGGATGAAGGAGATCAACAGAAGAGTAAATCACTACAATATCCCGAGTTTCTTTAGTTTTGAAGTGAATCAACGTAAAGTTGCAAAGTAACACTATGAGAACGCAGAGCAGTTTCATGCTGTTTTTGGTTGTTCTGGATAATAACAGTGATGGAGAACGCGTCTTCAAATTTGTGTAAGTTGCTTTGGATAAAAGCGTCTGCCAAGTAATTAAATGTAAAGACATTGGAATATTTTATTTTTTAAATCTGATTCATCGATTAATCGAAAAAATAATAATCGACCGATTAATCGATTATCAAAATAATCGCTAGTTGCAGCCCTACCTACATTAGCCTTAATTTTATCACATGGTATCAACATAAGTAATCTTTCTATTCTTTCACAAAGTGAAGTCATTTCTGATCATTATTTAATAACCTACAAATTAGAAATTGATAAATTGATATCATTAAACCACAATATAATATGAAGCGAATGATCATATTACTGCTGCATCATTTATACACTTACGTTTATACCTTAAACGTGTGTTTTGTTCAACTTTGGGCAGTGTAGCTCCATTTAAACTATAAAAGAGTCAAAGATAAAAGACTTGTTCTCTGGTACGATAAAACATATTCCCATAACTACTAGAAGCATGGAGTGTAAATGGAGGCAAACTAAATTTTTATTAAATAATTGAAAGTATTTAGGATTGCATGGAACGACAATGTGACTGACTATACACGTGCCCTTGATTATATTTCATATTAAAATTAAAATATTAAAATAAATATTATTCTGAATTAAAATACAACAAAAACAACCAGAGATTTCTCTTAAGTACCATTCCTAAAATAATTCTGAGTGATACTGAATATGATAAATTAAAAACATACAACTCAAATCATATATTGCATCATGTACTGTAATCAATAATCTACACTCGGTCACTGAAAAATAGGATATGTCCCCAAAAATTTAAAGTGTGAAGTCAATTAAATTATTACATAAGAAATCTAAATTGCATCATTTAATACTGTCAAAATTTAGGCCAATATTAAATAATAATACGATAATAACAACATCTCTTTTCTTGTCTTTTCTGTCTATAGATCATAACATCTTACTGCATCTTTAAAAACACTGTGGGCAGTAGAGGATCTATACTCCAGTGGTTTAAATCCTCATTGACAGATTGAGATCAGTTTACCTGTGTTAAAAATTCATGTTCTGACCTTGCAAATGTCAAAATTTGTTATAAGGAAGTGTTCTTCTTTTGTTGAACTTTTACTGTGCCATTTTCTGTTGGACTTTCGGGAACGGTTCCTTAATTGACTCGACCCCTTTGGACTCTGGCATCTGAGACTCTTAACATATTTTATGTTTTGCTACTGTGGGTTTACGTTTGTTATTTGTTGTGTGGAATAAAAGGTGTCTTCCCGATCCATCTCGCTATGATTTTCCGAGTAGGGTTCCAAATAATTATCAGGATCTTAGTGATCCCTAACAAAAATTATGGTGTTCAAGAGTCAGTTCTGGAACCATTCCTATTTGCCCTATATATGCTCTCATTGGGATCGATTATTTGCAAACATGGAAAAAGCTTTCACTATATCCAGATGATACGTGGTTGTACATTAAAATTAAACCTAATGATGTTTAATCAATCAGTAAGCTCAATGGCTGCATTACAGATATTAAAACTCTGATTAAACTGAGATACTTATAATTGGATCCATCCATCCATCAATTATCTTCCGCTTTATCCTCTACTAGGGTCGCGGGGGGGGGGGGGGGGGTTTTTCCCCATGCCCTTCCAGAGGAGAACGTTTCTGGCACTGAGCAGATACACACAGGACAGGGTGCCAGTCTATCGCTAGACACAAACTCCCTCACAAAAACAGTCTATATGGGGTAATTTGGAGAATTCAATTGACCTTGATCCATGTTTTTGGATTGTGGGAGGAAACTGGAAAATCCAGAGGAAACCCATGCAGACATGGGGAGAACATGGAAACTCCCCCCAGATTGTGATTCGAACCGGGAATCCCTGGTGTTGAGAGGCGCACGTGCTTACAACTAAGCCACCGTGCTGCCCATAATTGGATACAAATCTTGTAAAACTTTGTTAAATCTTGATATCTTCTTAATCCACCCAGTTCATCTGTACATAATCTAGGTGTCATTATTGATTCAGATCTTCCCACCACTAAGCGCATTAGCAATATTGCCTGAAAGCTAAGAACAGCCTTCCCTTCCAAGATGCAGAGAACTTATTTGAAGTTTATAACTTCAAGATTAGATTATTTAAATACATGTATGACAGGATGTTCTATAAATCATTAGATAAACTGCAACTTATTGAAAATGCTGCAGCCAGAGTTTTAATTAGAATAAGAAAGTCTAACATCAGCCCTGTGTTATCAAACTTACACCGGCTACCAGTTTGGTTTGGCATTGACTACAAAACCTTTTTTCACAAACAAATAAAAAGAGATCCGCTTTCAAAGTGCTGGTTTATTTTTTGCCCCAAGAATTACTAAAATTACTGCTGGTGGAAATGAATTCTTCCACAAGACTCCTCAACCTCAAGACTCCTCAACCTAGTCATGATTCCAAATTACTAAAACTAAAACTAGATGAAAACAGTTATTTACTTTTGGGTTTAATTAAAGGTTGTAGATCTCAGGTTTAACAATGCTTGCTTGGTGATCTGGGATAGTCTATGCTGGCATTTCACCTCTTCACCCACCACATCATTATTAAAATGTGGTGCTGATATGATGCTATTTCAGGGAGCCGTCTTGACTAAGTAATCTGCAGTATCTGCCTCTATTAGTTATGCTGCCCAGTTATGCCAAAGTCACATGCTGCACTGTGTCAATCAAACTCTTGTCTACTACTTAATTACTGTGCTTTATTAGCTTTAATTAGATCTGTTTTTTTTAGGCATCACCAGCTCTTTATCCATAACACTACTGCCAGAGCACAGAGGAAACAACAATTATTTGACAGAACCTGGATTTCTATTGGACCAGTGGTGTTGCAGTCCTCCAGAATGGTCTCACTGAACTGATATAAGTTTTGACAATGGTCATCTAATCACTGCACTGCTAATATGACAATTACTGGATGAAACCTGGATTGCTATTGGACTGGCAGTGCTGCAAGCTGCCCTCAATAGACTTAGTTTTCCGATTGTTAAATATGGGTCACCTGATCACTTTTTCCTTAAAAAACAACTTAACAGTGTGTTTTTACTTGCCACAGGTTTGGCTTGCTCTTTGGGGGTTCAGGTTTGGCACATTGGAAAGCTGCTTTGAGACAAGCACAAAGCACTATATATAAATAAACTTGAATTGTGCTAGCCCTACATTTAAATAATTGCTAGTTTCTGTTACTGGTAAAGAAATCCAAATAGAACAATATTTGATAATCAGAGTAATTTTGATTGCCAAAGGATTTACGAAGAAAGGAGTCAGACTTACTTTTGAGTTTATCGTGCTCAGTTTCAGAAGGGAAAGCCCAATCTGGAAAAAGCTCACTGAAGCTCACACCAGGAAACTGTGGTTTGTTCATCACATAATTCCTGACAGTCTCCATCAGTCGGTTCATGAATTCCAATGAGGGAGTACCCAACACCTCGATTACCTTATTCCACTGGTCAATATCTGGCATCAGCAGATTAGGGTTAAAAAACATCTAGTGCAAAGATTGTAAAAGTAAGGTAGTCTGCTGAATAAAGTGATTTTAATATTTTCATTTGCTGTGTAAATGCAGCATAAAACAGAAGAAATTTAAATAAAAACAAACTTTTTTTTTAGATTTTATAAACTGTGACAAGAATAAAAATATAACCTATAGATAATGATTCTGCAGTATTCTGAAGCTTAATCTTTTCAACTATACATAAATGCGATTGTATAAATGCATACAAAATGTATTTTAAAATGCACGAATTAGACATTCTTTTTTTGTAAATAAATCACAGGAAAGAGGTGTAACTTACTCCAAACACACCAGGACTAATAACACCTCTTTCCCGTAATATATTCACAATAATGCGCTCCCCTCTTCTGCCTTATTACTAAAATAAAAGCTGATAAACATCTATGTGTTCTGAAAACAATGCCTTTAACTATAAAAACAAACAAAAGATGTTATTGTTTGGTCAAAATTATTATTTTTTATATGTTTGTTTTACTTATTCAGGCAACCAGCAAAAATATTTAAAAAACACATAATTTTGGTCCCCAAATCATTTGTGAATCTCAAATCATTCAAAGTAATTAGGATTAAAATTGCATTTTCTTTCTTGATACATGTAAATAGATTTAATATTGCTCTTAACATGGTTTAGAACTACGTGCACTACCGTGCCGCACAGCATCTCAAGCAACCACTCACTAACATGTTCCAAAACAAACATCCTAACAAAAAATATCATGTCACATAAAAACTCAAGCAAAACAATAAATCACACAGCAATAAAATTACACAAGTTAACCAAACAGTTTGGGGCTGCAGGGGTCAATTAAAAGGATACGATCAGTTCCTTGAAATATAACACTGCCTTTCACCATCTCACCCATGATGCAACCAACGGACCATATATCCACTACAAAAGGAAATACACAGACACAAGAGCATTAAAAAAACAATGAGGCAATAAAAGAACAGTGCTTAAAATCCAGTAAACATTCCTTTGCAATAAACCGAATCTTATTATAAAATGGGGATAACAGGAAAACTCGTTACTTAAACATGTGGTCTTTTGTTATGAAAAAATGACTACACGAGTCAGAATATGCAGAACTGTGTTAAGCTTCAAAAATGCATATAGATCATAATCAATAAAATATTAAATAGAAAACTTCACAACAAAAAAACAAACAGAAATGACACTGTTCTGGGTATGAGAATACGAGTTACCAAAAAAATGGTTGGTTCATTGCCATTCTAGTGACAATAGACAAGTACTTTTGTACAGTACTGTGTTTAATTTGTAGAATTATTTTCAAAGCATTCTAAAGAAGAAAAAAAACATTACCATTCTCCTTGTACTTCATGCCTAAAATGACTTCTGGTGCTCTGTAGTATCTGGTCACCACGTAGGGAGTCATCATAAAGTTTGTGCAGGCAGTTCTGGCCAGGCCAAAGTCTAGGATCTTTAAAGTGCAGTCGGATTTAACCACTATGTTACTCGGTTTCAGGTCCTGAGGGGAAGAAATGGGCAAAATAAAGAGAGATGTCCTTGTAATTCTTCAGTTTAAAATAGAATAAGATAATCATTTATTGTCCCACAATGGGGGAAATTCACATTTCTCAGCAGCAGAAGTGACAATAATTGGGGAAAGTTATAGCTACATCTAATGACTATTACAAGACGTACTTTAAAAAGAAAGAATAGAACAGAAATAGAGATTAGTATTTACAGAATAAAAATAAAATGAAATAGAATAAAAATAACTACTCAATTATGTACATGGCATATAATACAGAGGGAAATGATATGAAAACACAGATGGCACAGCAACAAAGTATTACACATATGATAAAAGTTAATAATTATTAAAATCAAATGAAGTGGTAATTGCAGAAACAAATTGTCTAGCAAAAACTGCATTGCACATATAATGATAGAATGTCAGTGTTTTGTCAGTTTGGCAGTGAGTGGTTATTGAGAGCAGTGCTGATTGTACAAATAGTCAGGCAAAGTATAAAAATGCTGTTTAACTTTTACTTTATTTATTATAAATTATTATAATTTTTTCTAATAATCATTCATCAAACTTTGCTATGAGCATTGCTATGCAAGAGGGTGCCTTCATTGTACTTTATAAGCTATTCAATCTCTTAATTATTGTATTTTTTTGAAAGTTTTTCGCATTTTATAGTTTTAAAATGTTATAGTGTTAATATGTTATGGTTAGCACATTCTCTTCTCAGCACCATCCAGGTTCAAATCCTAATCTGGGTGGAGTTGTCATGTTCACCCTGTGTCCGCGTGGGTTTCCTCTGGGTTTTCCGGTTTCCTCCCGTAGTAGTAAAACATGAATTAAAAGTAAATTAAATGCTGTAAATTGCCCCATATAGTGTGTGTATCTGTTTGAGTGAGTGTGCCCAGCGATAGGTTGGCGCACTGTCCTGGTTGTATCTGCCCAGCACCTGAAAAGGTCTCACCTGGATAGGGGACCCTAGTAGAGGATTAAACAAAATATAATGAAAGAATTAATTAATTAATGTTTTGGTAACTTAATGTGAAAAGTCCAAAACGGTTATACCCTATGTATGATGCCAGCAGAGTGTAGATGTCTGATGCCACAGAGGATCTGATAAAGCAAGTAGGACATCCTCTCATGGTCCAGGTCCATGTGGATCACCTGACACAAGCTGGCGTCCATTAGTTCCATAACAAGGTAACTATGAGAAGCCAACAGAAAAATGCAAAATGTCCTTTGCATTACAACTGCAAAATAGTTCTTCATAATAATAAATAGAAAACACTTATTTTGCAAACAATTCTAATTCCTTAAGCAGTAAAGGCTTCAAGCAGAACAAAAGTATAAGATAAAAATGCTTACAGGTCTTGAAATTCCTCCAAAGACTTCTGCGGCGTAAACACATTAAGTAAACGGATAATCTGTGGAAAGAGAAGTAAACCTGTAAATAGGTATATTTAGGGACTCTGAGAAAGGAGTGTGGAAGTCAAAGCTGTGACATACGTTTTTGTGATTGACACATTTAAGCAGCACCAATTCTCTATAAGCCCGCTTGGCATGGGTCTGGTTCTGAAAAGGCCGACTGAGTTTCTTAACAGCCACAGGAACACCCAAGACGGTATCAAGAGCAGAGCTTTGAGAATCACAAAAACAAAAAAAAACATTACGTTACATTAAGTCAAGTAGCAGACACTTTTATTCAAAGTCCCAACTTGGTTGGGGTCAGAACACAGGGTTGATACAGCCCCCGGGAGCAATGAGGGTTATGGGTCTTGCTCAAGGATCCACATTGATAACTTTAGTGGACTTGTGATTTGAACCTAAAAACCTTTTGATTGATAACCCAACATTCTAACCACTGAGCAACCATGCCCATTTAAAAAAATAGATTACATAGCGAAAGTCCAGTTTATTAGTGATTTTTCTTTCAATAAATGCATTTTGAATCATCCATCCATCCATTATCTTCTGCTGTATCCTCTACTAGAGGATAAACCTGGCTGTGTTGGGGGGGTAATCTGTGATCAGTGTATGCTGGCGTTTCACGTCTTCACCCACCTCATCATTAATGGGGGGGGTGTGGCGCTGAAATTATGCTGTTCCGGGGCGCCATCTGAACTATGTAGAGTCTGCAGTATCTGCCTCTTTTAGTTATGCTGCTCTAGTCGGTGATGCCGGAGTCACATGCTGCACTGTGTCAATAAATTACTTATTAATTAAATGTCGTTTTAGCTCTAACTGCCTTCCTTGTCTGTTTCTTTTGAGGTGTCCCCCGGCTTCCTGTAGATTTTCATCCATGGCTCTGCTGACGAATACTGGATGGAACCTGAATATCAATTGGACTGGCGGTCGTGCAGGACGCCCCCTAATGGACTCACATATAGTTTTCCAGTTGTTAGTTTTTCCATTTGTTTAATATCTGTACATAGCTGTCATACATTGTTGTTGCTGCCTGACTGCTCAAGGAGGATGAGTCCCCCACTGAGTCTTGGTCCTCCCAAGGTTTCTTCCTTAAATAACAACATAAAAGGGAGTTTTTTCTTGCCACTGTCGCTTCGGTTTGCTCTTTGAGGGTTTAAAGGCTTTTCATTCTGTAAAGCTGCTTTGTGACAATGTACTGTTGTAAAAAGCACTATATAAATAAATATCTTGAACTTAAACATAGTACTAGAGAGAACATGGAAACTCTAACCAGATAGGGATTCGAACCGGGAATTCCTAGCGCTGAGAGGCGAATGTGCTAACCACTCTCTGACAATTTACTGCATTATGAATTGGCTTTATCAGGAAAAGTGGCATAACATTGGCACATAGCACCCACTCACCAGACGATGCCCTGGGCCCCAGAGCCAATAGGGCGAAGCTGCTGGTACCGTCGCAGCACTGTGAAGGTGGAGTCTCCCACCTGCACGCTGTAGAAAAGTCCTTCTTCCTCACTCATGTCTCCTCTGACTGATGGCCTCCGGACAATTCAGACCTGAGAAGGCGGTGAGAAAAAGAAAAAGTGAAAGTGAGACACGTGATGCTGGGTGATGCTTTGCATGGTGCTGCATTCTGGGCTTCAGTGCTGTGTGGGAGAAGGCACGACCAATGACTCACACAAATACCACAAGACAGCAACACTAAAATCAGTTATGGTCAAAAAAAAATGTTTGCCAAAAAGCCATTTACTAACAAGCAAAATAAATGGCAGTCATGCAGTAGTTGCAGTCCCTTATACACTCATCACATAACAGAAACTTTCCAATTATTTCCACTGCCTGACTGAAAAAAAAAACAAACAAAATGTGTAATTCTATCCGGCCTTTTCACCTATTTTTGGCTTTATAGGAACACAAAAAGGATTTAGATAGCCCTTACTGCAGCTTACTCGTCCCCTTAATTTCATATTAATTTCTTTTTTTTATATATATATTTTTTTTAATTCACTAAGAATCACAAAATTGTTGTTAAAGTACTCACATGATATTTTGTATACATGAAACAATTTATCAATACTGGAGGTGTTGTTAATTTTAGCTATTTTCCCCAAAAAGAATAATGTATAAAGATAATGCACGTTATCATAATGAGAAGGGGTGTAAAATCGGAGCCCTAATGACGAATCGAAATAGATTCTTCAAGCCAGGGATTGAAGTATTGATTAACTTTGATACTTAAGAATTCCCCACAATACGATTTGATTGTATATGATTAAATTAGGGCTGCAACAACGAATCGATTTTAAAAATTGTCAATAACAAATTTCGTTATCGATTCGTTGGGTCGAACGATTTCCACGTTACTCGCAATGTCGTAACCGCTTACATCATCTGCAGCGCTTATAACAGAAAAAAAAAACAGTGAGTTGAACAGAACGAGGCGGAATCTGCAAAACAAGTTGATAAATTGTACAAATGAAACACAGCCAATGTGGAAAAAAGCTTCCATTTAAAATATTAAAACTGTGGTAGCACTTCACGCTTCACACAACTACAGAACGTGTAACATGCAAGCACAGCGCAAATGATTTGACATGCACAAAGCACCACGTGATGATACACCACCTGAAACGAAACATGTTGGAGTCACCGATGAGGATGAAGCCTAACAGCAGATATTCATTCATTCATTCATCCATTCATTCATTATCTTCCGCTTTATCCTATATTAGGGTTGCGGGGGGGGGTTTTCCCCATGCCCATCCAGGGGAGAATATTTCGGGCGCTGGGCAGATACACCCAGGACAGGACGCCAATCTATCACTGGGCACACACTCAATCACACAGACACGCACACAAACACACTCTATATGGAGCAATTTGCAGAACTCAATTGACTTGATCCATGTTTTTGGACTGTGGGAGGAAACCGGAGAACCCGGAGGAAACCCACGCAGACACGGGGAGAACATGGAAACTCCACCCAGATGGGGATTCGAACCGGGAATCCCTAGTGCTGAGAGGTGAATGTGCTAACCACTAAGCCACCGTGCCGCTAACAGCAGATAAATCACTACAATATCCCGAGGTTCTTTAGTTTTGAAGTGAATCAACTTAACAGTGCACTCACACTATGAACCAGCAGAGCACGACTCATGCTGTTTTTGGTTGTTCTGGATAATGACAGTGATGGAGAGTGTTTGTTTCTTTTTATTTTCGTTTAATTATCTTAAGTAGTGTTTAAATGTGCTTTATAAATACATACACCTTGTACACAATGGTGGTAATTAATTAAGCTTTTTTGACAAAATATGAGTGAAGACACTGCCCTCTATAGGGATGAGGTAACACAGCTACAGAATTTGTGTAATTTTGTATTTTTTTCACACTATGCTACATATTGTGCCAGTGTGTGAGATTTGTGTTTAATTGCTCTTTGGGCTACTTGGATGCCTTAAACTACTGTAAATAAAAATTAAAAAATAAATACTGTAAAAGCATCTGCTAAATGACTTAATCCAAACTACATGGATTTTTTTTTTTTTAATCGACTTATCAAAATAATCGTTTGTTGCAGCCCTAGTAAACAGGTTTTAATATAAAAGCCTGAAGAAAAAAAAAATTAACCCTGGTAGATCTCGATGATCTATCCAATGGAAAAGTAGATCTCGGGCCAGAAAAGTGTGGGCACCCATGGCTTGAAGAATCGACATCAAAACGCATCATCAAGAAGGCTCCGAATTTACACCCCTACTGTGCAACAAGTTTGATTGTAAAATAACAGTACAACTACATTTTCCACAGTAAATGGTAAGTGGTATTATAACAAAGTGGAAGTGACGGGAATGACAGCATCTGAGCCAAATGCAAAATGCACTGCGCCATGGGGCATAGTGCACAGATGTCACTAACATGCTACAGAGTTGATCGCTATAGACCTTCAAATTTAAAATTAGCTTCAGAACAATGCATAGAGAGCTTAATATAATAGGTTTCTGTGGTCAATCCGTTACATCATCCATAGTCAGTGATAAGCTTCATAAATCATATATTGTGTTTAGTAATAATTCAGTACAGTAAATGGGTTACTGTAGGGGGTGGGTTAGCTCAGGGGCTGGGTTAGCTCAGTGGAAAGGACATTGGGCTATCAATCTGAAGGTTGGGGGTTCAAATCCCAGGTCCACTGAAGTTACCAGTGTGGGTCCTTGAGCAAGACCCTTAACCCTCATTGCTCCAGGGATGTTGTGATTAACCCCGTGGTCACCTTGTAAGTCGCTTTGGATAAAAGCATCTGCTAAATGACTTAATTTAATTTTTCAATTTTAGTAAATATAGTAGTCTTTATCATAATTTTTATATGGTGTGTGATTAAATCAGTCTAAATGCCATGCAGCGAAAGCTGTTAAGAAAAATATTCTTTTTAATAATTAAGACATAATTAAGGTCCATTACAGAAAGAAGGTTCATTATTTAGTTTTGTCCCTAAAAAGGTCAGGGTTTTAAAAATTAATAGGTTAATGCATTCAAATGTGTAACAGTTATGATCACAATGAAAAGTGGTTAAATGTCACTATTCATTCAGTACCAGCTTATGTAAAACCCAAGAAAAATATTATGCTTTGGTAATTTTTTTATTTTGGGCTTAAGATAAACCTATAGAAGTACACAAACAAAAAAAAAAAAATGGACAACAGGTCTCTCCACTGCAGTGACATTAATGTACACACTGGCACTATTTACACTTTACTTTGACACCATCACCTCAGTGTTAGTTAAATGTTAGAAACCACCCAGGACCTATCTGCTCTTGATTATTTGACTTGCATTAGAACATTGGTGAATTTTCTTTGAAGTTAAAATCATTCCTTGCTCACTGGTTAAGTTGGTCTCTTTTCAATTTTACTCTTCTTCGAAGATACATGCATTCATATTTTAATCCTTTTATCAGGGTTGTAAAAAGGTTGTGAAGTCTATTCCAGCAATCATCAGACAAAGATAATGAAAACTTGATGGATGACTCACCAGTCCTTTGCAGGGCAAAAACACATTTACAAAGTAAATAAATTTAATGTTCAAGTTTAAATAATAATAGTTTTTTTAGTTGGAGGAAAGTGGAGCTTCCAAATGTAACATGTAGGAGATAAGAATATCAAAGTTCCCAGGTTATTTGTCTCCACTACATAAACCTTTAAAACATTCACAAATTAGTGAAGTGGTAATAAGGCAATCTGACCTCAGTGATCTAGAAACATATTAGTTTGTGTCTACATATGACAGAATGTAAATCCTTCTTTTACTTCCATAAAAAATTTTTTTTTACAAAATTTACAAAATGATCCTAACATTGGTCCTGTTGGTCAATTAAGTAAAATGCAACCAAAATATAAGAAGCAGTAAGAGGCAAAACTGAAGATGCACTTCCTAATTATCAACCACATTTTTAGAGTTATGGCTAAATATGAAATGACACAACTAAATTATATTTATTCTGCATGTATTCTCTTATATGCAGTATGCATTATGGAACCAATTTTGACATGTAACATAATATTACCCAACTACAAAACCTTACATTTACATGCCTTACATTGCCATAAAACTGTGAAGTCATCAGCGAGAGAACTCAGCGAGAGAGAGAAAAAAAAAGGTCCTACTCATCACATTTTGAAACCACCGACTCACAACAGTCAACTGCTTTTATGCTAAATTTAAATGTTAATACAATGAAAGCTATTATTACAACCAGCATTTAAAATATTAGGTATTTAGATACTATTTTACATATTTGGCTATAATTACGGCACTGTTGTTATGGTGACGAGACAACAACCTGGCACTCATTACCCAGAAAACAAAGGAGATCATCATGGACTCCAGTAGGACTAGAAGCCAAGCTCACTCCCCATCCACATCAATGGAGATGCAGTGGATCAGGTATCCAGCTTCGAGTTTCTTGGTGTTCACATCTCCAGTGATCTCAACTGGTCCCTGAACTCCTCCAACCTGACTAAAAAGTGGCAGCAGCAGAAAGTTCACCTCTTTTCCAGGATCCTGGTGAAGTTTTATCATTGTACCATTGAGAGCAGACTCACCATGTGCATTTCTGTATGGTATGGCATTTGCAGCGCTGCAGACCGCAAAGCACTCCAGCGGGTGGTAAAACAACACAATAAATCATGAGAACTAAGTTACAACTATACAGGACATTTATCACAAGCTATGCCTGGACAGGGTAAGTAACATCAAGAACGTACCCAGGACTTTTCACCCAATCTGGTAGGTGTTACAGAAGCCTCCATTCCCACACCAGCAGGCTTAAGAAAAGTTTTTTCATGAGTCAGTGATCCTGATTGCTCCTTACTGCCAAAATACTTTCCCCTTTCACAAACATCGCACCCCCAGTTTTCTGCATCATTGAACCCTCTGTATTGGCAATGCACTTTACTGATATAAACTCCATTGCATATCCAATTGCACTGCTGAATTTTAATCTTTATTTTCATTAATGCTCCTAGCACATGCATAATGCATTTTCTAATCTATTCATTATTTTGTAATATATGCTCATACATGCATAAGTCATGCATGAGTCTATAAAAACCTATATATTACACCATTGCACTTCTGGTTAGATGCTATCCATTTCATTGGCTCTGTACCTGTACTCGGCGCAATAAAGTTGAATCTAATCTAATCTAATATTTAAAATTATACTCTTTCTAGTTGGTTTTAACTGAAATTCTGCATACAGTACGCTACTCTCAGACTTCATGCCTTCCCTGGTTTATATAGAAAGCATATACCATAACTACACCAATGCCACATTAATAAATAGAGAATATTGATGAGGATTAAATACTAAAATGCACCAGCCATCAGAGGGAGTCCTAGGCATTTTGGCTTCACTTTTCAACTGCTTGCACACAGCCCATGCTGCATGTGATCAACATAGTTTGCATCCAAACAAACCTGTAATGTCATGTGCAGAAAACACAAAAACAAGTTCAAGCCTAAGCTTCAGCACAAAATGTGATGAGAAGACATTCTTAGATAAGTGCATACCCATAAAGCGCAGGACTAAAAGCATTTCTTGGTTATACATTATGAATCCATACATCAAAGAACGTTGGGTAGGTCACTGCTGAATGACTGGCTTCACTAATACTCCTCCTGAATGGAGAATGAAACAGTATTACATAACACAGGCCAGTTGCCCTTTTTTACTTTTTGCCTGGACATTATCTCTGTCCAACGTTCTACATTGACCTGTTTCTGAAAGGAAGACAGGGTCATTTTTACCACCTCCCATTCTGTCAAAGTCAGACAGGAGAAGTGATTTAAATTTAAGCAGAGCAGCTAGAAGACAAAGTCAGTGTCGACACCGTTGCCATATCCAAAAGTTGGTTGGGACAATCGAGGCCAGAAAAGGCATGATGCCATGCTCCTAAAATCATGAAAAACAGGAAGGAACGGTAAACAATGTACACCTGTCCAAAGCCAGAAAGTCACTCCGGGAAATAAAAGTTCTGAACCTTAAGGACCTTAAGTGAGGCAGTCATAGCCTTGTAATTAATGAACCAGCCTTGTGACCTGAAGGTCCCCGGTGTGATCCCCAGTCCCACCAAGTACTATGACTGAAGTGACTTTGGTCAAGGTACCTAACCTCAATTGCTCCCCAAGTGCCATATTCAAGGCTGGCCATCGCTGGGCATGTGTGCTAACTACAGCAGTGTGTGTTTCACTGTAAGAACGGGTTAAATGTGGATGACAAAGCACGGCAGGCAAAATAGATCACTTTAACTTCAATCAGGGCTGGCTGATGCCTTTCTTACTTCTGAAATACTCCTTAATTTGTGATTAACTGCAGCGCTAAGGCAACAAAGCCCATGCCCCGTGCTGAGGAATAATCCATCGGACCGATGGTGCTCAGAGATGAATCACGATGACATCATTTGACTGCACATTTCACAATGAAAGGGCTGGTGGGTGAGGCTTAAACATCTAATTTAATTCTTTAAAAATTAAAAACGTGTCGTAGCACCTCAGCTGGTTGTCACAAAGGACAAGCACAACAAAACCACAATGACATACCAAAATGCTTTGCTTTATCCTGAAGGGTAACATTGCTTTAGATGGCTAAGTCCAGCAAATACAGTAGGAAGGAGTTGCGTCACGATGCATACTACTGTACTAGCCAGTATGTCAAAAACAGCGCTAGCGTTCACCATAGCGTTCTGATTTTCAGATACTATTTAGTAATTCAGTACGGTTGTCGCCTGTCGTCACTTGCCAATCTACTCAGACTTCCAAAGCGGTCCTGGAAACGCAAACAATCGTTTTGAGGTCTTAAAACGTCTGTATCTTAAGTATTTTGGTAGTATGGTGGTTAAGTCGGATGCATGTCCGAGCCATTCATTGTAACGGGCTGGCCTGTATAGTTAAAGACATAGTTCAAACCCAACCCGGATGAAGTCTTAAAGCCACCACATGTTTATCACAATTTAAATATAAAAAAAAACTAAATCAGAGGTGTCTGGGAAGGTCGCTGGTGCGGTCGTTAAACGTTAGCCGGAGGCTAAAACTCAAGCAAGGTTACCACAACACAGCGCTTCCCAACACGAGACGGAACTCCCGGCAAATTGCCGCCACATATCGGCAAACCAGTTTTACAGGTAAATTAATAATGAATACCACGTGGCGTGAAGTAGCGGACTTAAATACAAGCAGCTGATTTCCGATCGCCATAAACACGCAGCGCTCTTACCTCCTCCTCGGTTCCTCGCTTTCCCCCCTCTTCACTCCCATATACTCGCCAGCTAACCGCTAACGCAAAGCCTTCGGACTGCGGAAGTATCGCTGCGTCGTTCTCTGGGCATCTAACAGTAAAAAGAATGTTCTCTAACAGTTGGCTTTTTTTTGCCTTGATTGCGGGTTTGGGGCGTAGAATCCGGCGTGGAGCCCGTGTTAAGGCGGCATGGCTGGAGGGGCGGAGGTCGGTGCGACTGCTAGTGTACCGTGAGGCGAGAGCGGGAATGACGTCATCGCGAGGCCGTCAGCACCCTTGCAACTTTCCCAGTAACACAGCCAAGTTTTCCTTTATCGAAATAAAGTTTTGTTTAACGGCCTAAACCTCACCTATATACATCGAAATGATACTAAACCCTGCGCGATCAGGCGAAAATGAAGCCGGCAATTGTCTTTCATTTCTGACGTTGCACTAATGTCCCTTTTGCCTTAACGCTCAGACCTTGAGCTGGAATGACTCCAGTTGCTCAGGAGGAGTTAACGAGTAAAGTAAAAAGTAAAGTACAAAAAAAATTATTCATTCATTCATTCATTCATTATCTTCCGCTTTATCCTCTATTAGGGTCGCGGTGGGGTTCCCCATGCCCATCCAGGGGAGAACGTCTCTGGCGCTGGGCAGATAGACCCAGGACAGGGGGGCAATCTATCGCTGGGCACACACTCACTCACACAGACACACTCTATATGGGGCAATTTGGAGAACTCAATTGAGTTGATCCATGTTTTTGGACCGTGGGAGGAAACCGGAGAACCCGGAGGAAACCCACGCGGACACGGGGAGAACATGGTAACTCCACCCAGATGGGGATTCGAACTGGGAGTCCCTAGTGCTGAGAGGCGAACGTGCTAACCACTAAGCCACCGTGCCGCCCTTAAGTAAAAAGTAAAGTACAAAAAATTATTCATTCATTCATTATCTCCCGCTTTATCCTCTATTAGGGTCGCAGTGGGGTTCCCCATGCCCATCTAGGGGAGAACGTCTCAGGTGCTGGGCAAATAGACCCAGGACAGGGCGCCAATCCATCGCTGGGCACACATTCACTCACACAGACACACTCTATATGGGGCAATTTTGAGAATTCAATTGACTTGATCCATGTTTTTGGACTGTGGGAGGAAACCGGAGAACCCGGAGGAAACCCACGCAGACACGGGGAGAACATGGAAACTCCACCCAGATGGGGATTCGAACCGGGAATCCCTAGTGCTGAAAGGCGAACGTGCTAACCACTAAGCCACCGTGCCACCCAAAAAATTACCATGGGAAAAGATATTATTATATATAAAAAAAAAAATCTCATTCATTCATTATCTTCAGCTTTATCCTCTACTAGGGTCGCAGGGGGGTTCTCCATGCCCATCCAGGGGAGAATGTTTTGGGCGCTGGGCAGATACACCCAGGACAGGGCACCAATAGCTATAGACATTATTTAAAAAAGTGTTTTGATTCTACTTTTTAAAGTAAAATAAAACATGAAGACTATTCAGAAGTTAAAGAGCCTTTCAGGAAATGCTCTCTTTCAAACAGTGTTTGCATTAGTTCATTGATTTTTAATATAAGCAATTAAATGTGATTAAAGTTTACAATTTGAGCTAAAATGTTAAAACATATGTTGTTTCCTAGAGAAGCCCAGAGAGGAACTATTTTTTATATGGAGAAGACTTTTTTATATTAAACATATTCAAAGACAAATGATCCCTTTTTAATAGTAGTGAATCTTTTACAACTGATTTACAAAAATTGTTATTTAAACGTGACCGCAGTTTTATAAAACATTTTTTTCCCTTTTCTTTACTTTTTATATTTTCGTTTCTCGTCTTCAAAGACCTATTATTTTAAGGTTTTTTTTAGCATATCTAGTAAGCATTGACATTTTTATGTCATATTATTTTGATTTTTAACTTAAAATCTAGGCAGCATGGTGGATTAGTGGTTAGCACCTTCGCCTCTCAGCACTAGGGATTCCTGGTTTGAATCCCAATCTGGGTGGAGTTTCCATGTTCTCTCCGTGTCCACGTGGGTTTCCTCCGGGTTCTCCGGTTTCCTCCTACAGTCCAAAAACATGAATCAAGTCAATTGAGTTCTCCAAATTGCCCCGTATAGAGTGTTTGTGTGCGTGCCTGTGTGAGTGAGTGTGTGCCCTTTCCTGAATGTATCTGTCCAGCGCCCAAAACGTTCTCCCCTGGATGGGCATGGGGAACCTGCCGCGACCCTAGTAAAGGATAAAGCAGAAGATAATGGCTGGATGGAACTTAAAAGCTATTATTTGTCACAAGGTCTAAAGCCCATATTTGTACTTTGTATAATCAAACAAGGATAGTACAAGGATGATATTTTATCAAGGTTAGTTGGATGATGTCATGAGACATCCTGGCATCTTCAATTCCGGCTTGCCCCGCCCAAAAAAGCCTTTACTTTTTGTGTGTTGCATACTGTGCTAAATTCCTTACCTGGTGTGTGTGGGTGTGTTTGCGTCAAGTGGCGACACTGGTTGTTTGGTTACATTTAGCATGAGTAGCGGTTAGCGTGATTAGCAGTGGTGACTACATTAGGGTTTTTTTATGTTTGTTTGTTGTTTTTTATTATTATCATTATTATTAGCAGTAATATTTCTATCCTTAATTTTTCATTTATTCATTCATTCATTATTTTCTGCTTTTATTCTCTATTAGGGTCGTGGCGGGGGGGTTCCCCATGCCCATCCAGGAGAGAACGTCTCGGGCACTGGGCAGATACACCCAGGACAGGGCGCCAATCTATCGCTGGGCACACACTCACTCACACAGACACACTCTATACGGAGCTATTTGGATAATTCAATTGACTTGACTTGATCCATGTTTTTGGACTGTGGGAGGAAACGCGGAGAACCCGGAGGAAACCCACGTGGACACGGGAAGAACATGGAAACTTCACCCAGATTGGGATTCGAATCGGGAATCCCTAGCGCTGAGAGGCGAACGTGCTAACCACTAAGCCACCTTCCTTTCATTTTTGTTTACTACACATATTCTATATATTACTTTATTCTATGTTTACTATAACTGCTTCCAATTCCCCCTGTGGATTAATGAATTATTTCTGATTCTGATCTGAAATCTGATTTTATTTTAATTCACATTGTACAAACCGGATTCCAAAAAAGTTGGGACACTAAACAAATTGTAAATAAAAACTGAATGCAATGATGTGGAGATGGCAAATGTCAATATTTTTTCAGAATGGAACACAAATTACAGATCAAAAGTTTAAACTGAGAGAATGTATCAATGTAACGGGAAAATATGTTGTTTAAAAATGTCATGGCGTCAGAACCTGAACATGGCGTCAGTTCTAGAACCTGAACATAGATCTCTGCATTAATGGTGCCTTTCCAGACATTCACGCTGCCCATGCCACAAGCACTCATGCAACCCCATACCATCAGTGATGCAGGCTTCTGAACGGAACGTTGATAAAAACTTGGGTTATCCTTGTCCTCTCTGGTCCGGATGACATGGCGTCCCAGAGTTCCATAAAGAACTTCAAATCGTGACTCATCTGACCACAGAACAGTCTTACATTTTGCCACACTCCATTTTAAATGTCCTCTGGCCCAGTGCAAATGTCTGAGCTTGTGGAGCTTGCTTAGAAATGGCTTCCTCTTTGCACTGTAGAGTTTCAGCTGGCAACAGCGGATGGCACAGTGGATTGTGTTCACTGACAATGCTTTCTGGAAGTATTCCTGAGCCCATTCTGTTGAGCGCATTCCTTGAAAATGGCATTCCTAAATTCCTAAACTTAAAAGTCTTTGCTATTTTACACTGGGTAACACCATTCTGGTATTGCTGCACTATCTTTCTGCGCAACACTGGTGGAATTGGTGATCCTCTTACCATCTAGGCTTCTGAGAGATTCTGACACTCTGAGAAGCTCTTTTTATACCCAATCATGTTGTCAATTGACCTAATTAGTGTTAATTGGTCTTCCAGCTGTTTGTTATATGCTCAATTTCCTTTTCCAGCCACTTATTGCTACTACAGGGTGGATTAGTCGTTGCCACGTTCCCAATCCCAATCTGGGTGGAGTTTCCATGGGTTTCCGTGGGTTCTCGCCATGTCCAGGTTCTCCGGTTTTCTCCCACAGTCCAAAAAACATGGATCAAGGTCAATTGAATTTTCCAAATTGCCCCATATAGAGTGTGTTTCTGTGCGTATCTGTGTGAGTGAGTGTGAGTGAGCCCAGCGATAGATTGGCGCCCTGTCCTGGGTGTATCTGCCCAGTGCCCGAAACGTTCTCCCCTGAATGGGCATGGGGAACCCTACCACGACCCTAATAGAGGATAAAAGCGTAAGATAATGGATGGATGGATAAAGTGCAGCCTCCCACTGTGAATTCAAATGTGCAACACACTGAAACTTTAAAGACAGTAGTGGCACCATAGTGGTTTTGTGATTTTCTTAAACTAACAGTAAAAACAGAAAGCAAGTGCAATGTACAGGCAATAAATTATACACCATGTTTTATTTTGTTTTTTCGTTACCAGAAATCACAGTTTGACAGTAAAAAATGCCTCATTACAATTGCTGTGTGTACATACATTTAACCATTATCCCATAAAACATTAAAAATATATCTCACTCGCTCTCTCTCTCTCTTGCTCTCTCTGTATAATATATATAATGTATCTAATAAAATAGATTTATGAAATACAGGCAAATAAAGAAATAGAAACAGAGAAAAGCATCTGTAAAGTAAGTCCAACCAGGCACAGTGAAACTTCTCCATCAGAGTCCCAGCCAGCAAGAATAAAATAAGTTATCTATCTCTACATAACATAAATAGATTAAGATCAATCACATAAAAAGGGAATGTACATTCAAAATTTTGAAGTGTAATTAAAATTTGGCATTACACTCTAAAGTCTATAACCATTACATTAAAAAACAAGATTTATTTCTTTAAAAAATATAGTGTAAAAAGAGATGACTTTGGGCAGGTGACCTTACAGTGTTTTGTGTGTTGTAGTCAATGCTAAGCTTTCAAGTTAGCCTATGTAATACCACATAAGGATCTAGCTAGCCCATTATTGCACTTTAGTATAAAAACGTAAACATTTTACCTTGCTGTTGATCTAGAAAGTTTCCAGAGCACAGAGGTTTTAAGGCACAGTTTATAATCCTTCCTCACACTGAGACAATAGGAAAGGGGACTTAATCTATGCACTTAGTAAAGCGCAGTTGCTCACATTGGTTCAGTGGAGAAAGAGATTGGTCCTTTGGGTCATACAATTCATAAATACTCAATTTCTTTTACATGCAAACACTCCCTCGTAAACACGCACACTTAGAATTGCACTTGGACGGTAGTGATCCTCATGTCTGTGCTACACTGTGGGTTCTTGAGCTGGGTTATTCCACTGTCACTGATTTGGCCAAGTTCCTTGGAAAGTCCACCTGTGATAAAAAGAACAGTTTTGATTAAGCCGAAAGCTTGTCATAGTCATTGCAGTTACACCTACAACATTTTTATCCTCTATATAAACCATAAGCTTGAAACGAACATGACACATTACACCATCTCAAATCTCGTCTCATCTCGTTATCTTCTGATTAATTCTCTACAATGGTTTTCCCTTGCCCATCCAGGGGGTAATCGTGACAAGTGCTGAGAACACACTCACTTACATAGACACACTATAAAGAGGCAATTAGGGGCAGCCAATTCACAATTACTCCATGTTTTGGGATTGTGAGAGGAAACCAGAGAAAACCCACATGGATACGGGGGATAAGAGGAAAACATGGAAACTCCACCCAGATCGGGATTCAAACCTGGATCCCTAGCACTTAGAGGTTGACATATTGACCACTACACCACTATCTTAAATAAAACGCTATCACCAAATCAGATCTTTTTCTGTACATAATATTTCATATGCTGAGAATTTTAAATACTTATAAATCTGATTAATGACTGCTTTTATTTAACACTACACATGGTTAACATGCTAGAAAAGATGTTGGATGCACAAATTTTGCTTACTAAAGATAACTACTAATATTGTGGTAAACATGTCACTACAAGTGAATCTGTCACTGTTTAATTGCAGAGAACTATATTTTATGGCAGATTAAGGGATTATTAAGAGCTCAGTGGTTTGGGTGTTCAATTTGATGATTGACTCTGATGTTCACTGAAGTTACCAATGTGGGCCCTTGAGCAAGGCCCTTAACCCCGTTTGCTGTCCCAGTGTTCTGACATCAGCCATTAAGTTGGGATACTTGTTAGTCGCTTTGGATAAAAGCGCCTGCTAAATCTCCCCTGAATAGGAATTGGGAACCCTCAACGACCCTAGTAGAGGATTTAGCAGAAGATAATGAATGAATGAATAAGCTTAGCTTCTGTAAGACCTTTCCCATGCTCAAGATCACTGTGTAGAAATAAATATAAATCAACTAATAAATGTGTATAAGGAAAAGAATATAAGCATTAATTTACATAGCCTAGATCATCAAGAGAAAAGTCTAGTGCTATGAAAAGAGATAGGGCAAAGAAAGAGCAAGAGTAGATAATAGAGAGCAGGTTGTTCCAGAGTGTTGCAGCAGCAACAGAAAAAGATCTGCCACCCAGTGAATAATCTAAATCTGAGAATATAGAGCAAATTTGTGTCAGATAAGATATGCCTTTGTTAATCCCACAATGGTAAAATTCAAAGATGAGAAAAAAATCTCAGAGATGATGTTAAACATGTAAGAAGTGTATCATGAACCATATGTTCATAATAATAGTTGATAATGAATAAAGTTAAGGTTAAATTCCGTATTGTAAGTGAAGTACATTGTGGCAGAATCGTCATTGTGTGGGGGAAGATGGCGGCGCCATCATTTATGGACTTTGATTACACATTTTGATTTGAGGCACCTTACATGGCTCCGCCAAATGAGTGTGTGTCCTTTTAAACCGTGAACATCAAAAGCCATGGGGATAGAGAACGACTACAAGCTGGTGGCACGGTTGCAGGAGAAAAACACTGTAAAAGCCCAGTGTGTTTAAATATAAGCGTGACGTGTCAACAAATAAAGCCTGTTTGTTGGGGTGCAATCCTGTCTTCGCTCCTTCTCACCCCCCCTCCATTACATACATGTGTACTGTCTTCTATAAGTATATTTCAAATAACTTAATTCCTGAGTTATTCAGTATAGAATCAGTGCACCAAAGCAAAATTGGTTTATAAATGAACACCAAACGTTATGTAACTCACATCATATCCACGGAGTACAGCCAGGTGGAAAGACATGAGCTGCATGGGAATGACACAAAGAATACCCTGCAGGCAATCCACAGTGTGGGGTAGCTCAATTGTCTTATACCCTAGCTTACTGGTCTCTGGATCATCCTTGCAGCACAAGATGATGGGCCGACCCTAAAAGATAAACAAAAAACCCAAAGAACTTTAAAAGCAATGTCTAAACCTACAGAAATAATCAGGCATTATTTCATAACTTTTCACAAACTTTTTTAGAACTTTTTTAGAACTTCCCAATAAATGGTAGTTTGGACTATTAATTAAAAGGTTACACGAATGAGCAATGAGTACAATAAAATAAATAAAATAATAAACCAAAAAATAAAATACAAAGAGCATAAAAATTGTTGAATTTTTAGAAATGTTACCAAAGTAAGTCCAAAATACACCCAATAAAATCATTTTAATGCACTATAAATGTATTGTAATATAAAATAATTCACAATATACATACAGCTCTCTAACATTTAAAAAATTAAGTGTTAAAAAACGTTGTGTTTTGAGCATTGATGTCCATTATTGCTAATATTTTGTACAATACTGTCATATGAGCATTACATTTTGTATATTTTATTACTCATGATTCTAATATTTAAGTAAATAAATGTTTTGTTTACCATAGATCATTTTCTTTGTCTAGTTTTATTAATTTATCATTGTTACACAGTGACAGTAAATTTCTGGCAATGTTTACTCAGAAAATTACAACCAGTCCATGCAATGAAGTGTGACTATAAGTTTAATGTACTGTACTATGGAGTGTGTGAACACAGTTGCAGGTTTTACCTTTCTGGCTGTGACCTGCTGCAGGGCATTTTGGCACTTGGTGTAGCAGGCATCCCTCATGATCACCATGATGACAGGCATGTTGTGGTCAATCAGAGCCAGGGGGCCATGCTTTAGCTCTCCTGCCAGAATGCCCTCTGAGTGCATGTATGTGATCTCTTTAATTTTCTGCAAAAGACATCTTATAGGTCAATATCAGAGCCTGCACTTATCTAAATAAAATCTGACATAGGTGCATTACACAGTGTATTTCATACTGCTATAAAAAGTCAACAACTGTTCTTGGAAAATAGTTTAGATGACATTTTCAGCTAATTAAAACTTATTGTAGAAATACGACTCAGCTTTCAGTGTTAGCTGCGATGACAATAGAAAAGGACTTCTTAATGGAACTATATAAACTGAACAATTCAGGCATTGGGCACATACACCCAGAACAGGGCATCAATCTATTTCACACACACACACACAAACACACTATATGGGGCAATTTAGAGCATCCAGTTTCACCCTTAATTAATGTTTTTGGACTGTGGAGGAAACCAGAGAACCCTAAGGAAACCCATGTGGCCATGGGGCGAACACAGAAACACCACCCAGATCTGGATTCAAACCTGGAATCCCGAATGTGCAAACCAGTATTGCACAAGTTTGGTGCAATAAACACTGGTAGAATGACATGGGTCTAAATTACTTTTGAGGGGGTATAATCTGATAACTGTACATTTCCTCTTTCATTGCATGGCTATTTAAAATGTATTGTTGATACAACAATAAAAAAATTGCATGGCAGCTTAGTGGTTAGCATGTTTGTCTCTCTGCACTGGGAATCCAGGTTTGAATCCGGGAACTCTTGTTTCCTCCCACAGTCCAAAAACATGAATTCAAAGTAAATTGTATGCTCTAAATTGCCCCCATGGTGTGTGCTTGTGTGTGAGTTAGTGTACCCAGCAAAAGATTTGGCATACTGTCCTGGGTGTACAGCACCCGAAACTTTCTCCCCTAGATGTGTGTGGGAACCCCCCCCCCCCTTAGTGGATGAAGCGGAATATAATGAATTTATGTTTGATACAAAATATTGACTTTAAAATATATTTTTTACTACTTAAAAGTGATGTTTCTCTTTCCCAAGGCTTAGCAGAAGTATTGAAACCATAATCAACAGATGGTTAAAGAATCAAAATATACTGTTCAATGCCATAATTGACAGGTTAGAATCAAATTCAAATATTAATAAACTTTTAACTGAATTATATATACACAGTATAAAGTATCCACAAACACACTAACCAGTGCCCCCTCTAGGCAGGTGGCGTAATTGTATCCACGACCCATGACTAGCAGAGACCTTTGCTCGTACAGTTCGTCTGCAATGTTCCTGATCTGCTCATCAAGATTCAGAACTTCTTTGATCATGTCTGAACAGAGAAGGAAGTCCATGTTAGCATTCAAAATTTAAATTGCTCAGAAACCAATATTATGTATAACTACAAAAACATAAATAAATTAGATTTCAGGATATTAATCTACAAAAGCTTTTAATTTGGGTACATATTATTTCTGCACAACACAAAGTATGGGTTACAAAGAATTAGTAAGTCATTCAGCTACTTTTATTGTATACTCTCAATTTGTTAATCATTTGTCGAGCATCTTATTCCAGCTGCATATTGGATGATCTGCCAAAACTTGAACTTATATTTCAAGGTATTTAAAGGATAAAAGCCACCTGTGCTCTCCTCCTATGGGCGGCACAGTCAGCTCAGCAGATTAAATACACATTTATTTAATTTCCCATTTAATTAATTCCTTGTAGCTAAAGGTGTAGATCTCAGGGTTAGTGATCTGGGATCAGACTCTGCTGGCATTTCACCTCTTTACCCTGCTATTTAGTAAATCATATAAACTTCATTTTACTTCTCAAATATCACTGTGTTTGTCTCCTATATGATATATTTAACTGAATTATTTATCCAACCAATGATTTATAAAGGTAAATCAGGAAAATTAACAAGGCTGCCCAAACTTTCGCACCCCACTGTAGATATATATACACTGCTCAAAAAAATAAAGGGAACACTTAAACAACACAATATAACTCCAAGTAAAACAAACTTCTGTCCACTTAGGAAGCAACACTGATTGACAATCAATTTCACATGCTGTTGTGCAAATGGAATAGACAACAAATGGAAATTATTGGCAATTAGCAAGACACATTCAATATAGGAGTGGTTCCTCAGGTGGGCCACAGATCACGTCTCAGTACCGATGCTTTCTGGCTGATGTCACTTTTGAATGTTGGTGGTGCTTTCACACTCGTGATAGCATGAGACGGACTCTAAAACCCACACAAGTGGCTCAGGTAGTGCAACTCATCCAGAATGGCACATCAATGCGATCTGTGGCAAGAAGGTTTGCTGTGTCTGTCAGTGTAGTGTCCAAAGGCTGGAGGCGCTACCAGGAGACAGGCCAGTACACCAGGAGATGTGGAGGAGACTGTAGGAGGGCAACAACCCAGCAGCAGGATCGCTATCTCCACCTTTGTGCAAGGAGGAACAGGAGGAGCACTGCAAAATGACCTCCAGCAGGCCACAATTGTGCATGTGTCTGCACAAACGGTTAGAAACCGACTCCATGAGGATGGTATGAGGGTCCGACTCCACAGATGGGGGTTGTGCTCACAGCCCAACACCGTGCAGGATGCTTGGCATTTTCCAGAGAACACCAGGATTGGCAAATTTGCCACTGGTGCCCTGTGCTCTTCACATATGAAAGCAGGTTCACAATGAGCACATGTGACAGACATGACAGAGTCTGGAGACACCGTGGAGAGCGATCTGCTGCCTGCATGCCTTCAGCATGACCGGTTTGGCAGTGGGTCAGTAATGGTGTGGGGTGGAATTTCTTTGGAGGGCCGCACAGCCCTCCATGTTCTCTCCAGAGGTAGCCTGACTGCCATTACGTACCGAGATGAAATCCTCAGACTCCTTGTGAGACCATATGCTGGTGCGGTTGTCCCTGGGTTCCTCATAATGTAGGACAATGATAGACCTTGTGTGGCTGGAGTGTGTCAGCAGTTCCTGCAAGATGAAGGCATTGAAGCTCTGTACTGGCCCGCCCGTTCCCCAGACCTGAATCCAATTGAGCACATCTGGGACATCATGTCTCGCTCCATCCACCAATGTCACGTTGCACCACAGAAGTTGGCAGATGCTTTAATCCAGGTCTGGGAGGAGATCCCTCAGGAGACCACCCGCCACCTCATCAGGAGCATGCCCAGGCATTGTAGGGAGGCCACACACAATACTGAGTCTCATTTTGATTTGTTTTAAGGACATAACATCAAAGTTGGATCAGCCTGTAGTGTGTTTTTTCACTTTAATTTTGTGTGTGACTCCAAATCCAGGCCTCCATTGGTTAATAAATTTGATTTTCATTGATGATTTTTGTGTGATTTTGTTGTCAGCACATTCAACTTTGTATTCAATGAGAATATTTCATTCATTCAGATCTAGGATGTGTTATTTAAGTGTTCCCTTTATTTTTTTTTTGAGCAGTATATATATATATATATATATATATATATATATATATATATATATATATATATATATATATATATATATATATATATATATATAATATTTATTTTTTCCCCCGGCCGTGGAGTTAAAAATGTTTTTTCTCGTAATACTTGTGAGTAGTGCACCCTAATTTCATTATAGCAGGTATAATGACAATAAAGATTCTGATTCTGTGCTTCTGTGCTGCTCCACATACCTGGAAGTCGCTGAAGACCATCAATGATCTCATGCCTTCTCTTCTGGAGTGAGAATCGGTCCTCACTCATCATCAGTCCAAACATGACCAGTGACACAAACTGACTGGTGTAAGCCTACACACAAAGCACCATGTACAATCAGCAAACTTGTTCCAACAAAAATGCCTATTGCTAAATGATGCCATTACATTCACCTTAGTGCTGGCGACACCAATCTCTGGCCCAGCATTAATGTGCACCCCACAGTCTGTATCTCTGGAAATGGAGCTACCCACTGTGTTGGTGATGCCTACAGTGAGAGCACCATTCTGCTTACAGTAGCGTAGAGCCATTAGTGTATCAGCTGTTTCACCTGGTAACAGACATGCACAGAAAAAATTATACCCCTGCTGCAATTACTAACTAGTTATCAGTGTCCCAGTGGCCAATGCTAGGTACAAATTTAAGTCTAACTTTGGGATTTACCTGACTGACTGATAAAAAAGCAGACGTCATCTCTGTAGACTGGTGTTGTACGATCCAAGAAGTCGCTGGCCAGTTCCACCATTACTGGAAGCTCTGTCAGTTCCTCCAGGATTTGCCGTGTCTATTTACATAGATTTGAACCTCAATAAGAATTGAAATGCATTTTGCTTGATCAGGAAATAGCTCAATAGTTTTGCAAATTCTGTTTTGGAAGATCACAGTGATGGAAAATACTACCATGACTGTTCACTTAATGCCACTTACTGCAATTCCGGCATGAAAGCTGGTTCCACAACCAATTATAATTAGACGACGGCATCTCTTTATCTCCTTCAGGTGATCCTTTAAGCCCCCAAGAGTCACTGCATACAAAAAAGATTACAGATACATTGAAATATGTAGATAATACAAGGTGCATTTATAGCTAGAAAAGTTAGTATAAAAGTACTTATAAATGGATGTTAAAAAGCAATAGCTGCTGTGCACTCTAAGCAAAATAGTATTTTATTAATCAAATTTGTAATTTAATTAAGAAGAGATTAATTAATAAGAGTAAACATAAAAAAATAGGCAGCAGAGCCCCTCGGTAAAAGATTGGTTGTTTGGTGAATAAGTTCAAATGAATTTGTACATTTCTCCTTATTCTTCCACTAGCAGAAAACCAAAGTAATTTCCAAAACTTTTTTATCTCAGAAATCTGACTTATCAAGTCAGAATTCTAATTTATAATCTCAGAATTTTTATCATGTTGCAGAGTGCATGCACACATACACATATAGAGCGTGGAAAATTGCTTCTTAATGTTCTAAATGGTTTAACTGTTTACAGATCTTATTTTTAATAATACCACATTTATGGATGGACGGACGGACAGATGGGCGGGCGGACGGATGGATAGATAGATAAAATGTACATACAGTTTGTACAGAGTGAATAAACAGATGTATTATATCAAATTCATAGTACGTACATTGTGCAAGTGCAGTATTTGACCTTGAAAATATAGCAATATGATAGCTGCACTAAATTGTGGGTGCTAGTGATGCATTGGGCAGTTTTCACCCCCACTAGAGCCCATCTGAGATGAAGTCTCAACAACGTTAAATCAACGGCGGGCTCAAGGTATTTTGAAGCAAAATAGATACCACGACATTGTTTAAACACATTGTTAACAACAGCAGATTTTTTTTTTTACTGTACAACCAAACCACAAGTAGCTTTACTGCTGTGATATACTGACAACATAAACAATAATTCACTAAATATAATTTTAAACAGTAAATTAATAAAATAGTGAATAAATGTATTCTTACAAATAAGAACTGTAAACAGTAAACCATTTAGAACATTTTCAATGTTTAGAAGCATATAGCATGTCATTTGCAGCTTGTGCGATCATGCGCAGTCTGTCGTGATATAAATTCAGAATTCTGACTTAGTAAGACTTAAAAGTCAGAATTCTGAGATATGTTTATTAATTCCAAAACTTTTTGTTTCTTATATTCATACAAGTGCCACTTGTTAGTATAAAAAAATGTATAGTGTTGTATTCTAAAAAGCATCACATTAATAAACTTATTTCCTCCAATGCAGGTGCAGAAGGTACATACTAGCTACGGTATGTACAAAAGCAACTGGTTAAGCATTGGCCCACTCACAGATGATGTGAAATAGTTTACAGTCATCTCTGCTAGTTCTACTATATAAGCTTGACATGTCTGGGGCCTACAACAGCATAATTGTAAACAACATTACACAATTGTAAACAACATTACACTGATGGGAGTGTATTGAGACATAACCTATTTTATCGTCAAAGCAGATCCTGCCTCTCATGGTGTTGAAGACAGATTCAGGCTGCTCAAAGATCTCCTTCTGCATGAAGGCTTTGTAATTACCTAATGACAAACAGCAGAAAGAACCGAAAGACAAAGAATGACATAGAAAGATGATAGAGAGAAACAAGTGAGGAAAGTTAGTAATTTGTTATAAGGTATAACAAATTAGGCATAAGGTATTAACAATAGCATTATAGCTTTACTGTGATTATTTGCATTATTAGAGAAGCATTACAGTTTACACAATTATGTATATTTTACCAGTTTGTGTTTTTAGCTTAAGTTCAGATTACCAAACAATGCCTTTGGATGCTTATAGTCAAAAGTTACTCAAATCACAAGCACTGGTGGGAATGTTTGGAGATCTGGAAATAGTTCAAGTTCAAGTTCAAGTAATTTATTTATATAGCACTTTTTACAACAGTACATTGTCACAAAGCAGCTTTACAGAGTTAAAAGCCTTTAAACCCTCAAAGAGCAAGCCGACAACACTGTTATGTTGTTATTTTACTGTGAAAAATTGTGATGGTTTATGGTTGTTCAGTTTTGTGAATAAAAGTCACATGAATCAACCTTTACAGTCCTTTAAATAGCCCTAATCATTCCTGCTTGGTTCCTTATATAGAGGTGGAACACTAATGAAGCCAGAAAGTATGTGTCAAAGAGGTGCATCGTTCAATAATTTACGACATACACATTGAGCAATAAGAAGCAAGTGCTCAAAGCAAAGTCAGGTCAGAACATGAAAGCAACACAAGTGATTAACTGACACTGTTCTGAAACATTTATTGTCTTTAAGAACAATTCAGTTTGTGACGATTGAAAAAAAACTTCCAAAAAAACATATACAATGAAACAAGAAAACATAAAAATATAGGGACCTTATCAACAAAACTAAAAGAAAAGTGGTTAAAAAACTATAAAACATAGAAGATTCTTACATTTAGAATAGTTAAATCAATTCTCTGATTTAATTACCAGAATAAAATCACAAATTCATTTATTCATTATCTTCCGCCTTATCCTTCTACTAGGGTTCCACAGTTGGTGGGGGCAGATACACCCAGGACAGGGCAGCAATCTGTCGTACACACAGACACAGACTACATGGGGCAATTTAGAGCATTCAATTTACCTTGACCTCATGTTTTTGGTCTGTGGGTGGAAACTGAAGAACCTGTAGGAAACCCATGCAGACACAGACAGAAAATGGACACTCCACCCAGCTTGGGATTTGAACCTGGGTCCCCAGTGCTGAGAGGCGAACTAAGCTACCGTGCCGCCTCACAAATGTTTTTAAATTTGGAATTCCACAAAAGTGGGGACCTCTTGACTAGAGTTAAACTTAAAACCTTCTTGCTGTGAGGAGGTAGGGCTAGGTATTGAACCATCTTGCCATACTCATGTAGTGATATTATGCATAAAACTGTGTATGTGTGTGTGTGTGTGTGTGTGTGTGTGTGTGTGTGTGTATGCTTATCAAGTACCTTTCATGATTTGCTGAAGTTCCAGCTGAAGGGTCTGGATGACACGTACAGAATCCTCTCCAGCACTGTGACTCATGCGATGCATGGACAGCTTCCCCTCTGCCACTGCTGCTATGTCATCATCCTCCAAGTAGATCACCTTATTGGTGTGCTCAATAATGGCACTGAAATATTAAGCACAGAGAAAAAAACAAGGAAAAATGAAAAGAAATATCACAATAACATGCAGAACCAATGGGGGGTGCCTAACAAGAACGTTGTGGGTGGTGGGCAGAGGCACAAATCTATTGATAGGCACACTCACTCACATATAGCATTTAATTCACCTTGATCCATGTTTTTGAACTTTGCGAAGAAACCAGAGAACCGGCGAGAACATGGAAACGCCACCCAGATTGGGATTCGAACCAGGAATCCCCAGCAATGAGAGGCGAACATGCTACCCAGTAAGCCAATAACCAATAACAATATCCATTAACTGGGGACTAATGGTGTCATAAGAATCTAGCATTACTAAACTTTATCTTTGATAAATATTTTATTATAACATTCAGAGTACTGATTCATTTTTATAAATTGATGCAATGATGTTAATATAAAACTTTTTCAAGTATTTATTTTCCTTTTTACTGGGACACAATTAATTGATTAAAATTTGAGTCAATATTTTTTATCACATTTTTTCAGAAACCAGCTATTTAGGCAGGATAATATACAATTAGTAGGTTATAATTTACTATCCACCTCAACATGATTCAAGATTTCACATCACTGTCGGGATTTATTTTGCAGTAATTAGCTCTTCGTAGTACATTATTTACTTGATGTTAACCTTTTTATATGTCTTACATAAAGTTTTAATACTTTACATAACTACAGCTAAAGTCTGGCCTGCCCATTATTAAAATCTACAATGCAGTCAATAGGCCTTGCTTTTTGTTGCAGAGGAGTTGAGAAAACGATCAAGGTTGCTAATAGTGGCAGATGCTACCAAATTATCAGTGCAGTAGGATTTTGTGGCCACAAAGTGGCAGTGCTGGGTTTTCTACGTGTACAGATACATAAACAGCACTCCTTAGCATGTGAAACATGTCACAGTAATTGTGTAAGTGCATTCCTCATTTAAAAAGTATTCTTGCTATTCAATTGTATTCAGTTACAGAGCATTATATCAAGACAATTAGGTGTGTGTGTGTGTGAGTGTGTGTTACCTTGCATCTGATGCAAAGTAGAACTCCACAGCCCTAATGTCATTTACAGAGTGCAATGCGTTGCTGCTGTTTATTCCATTAATGAATTTCTCATCCTGACCATCCTTCCTTGGGTCTTCTGCAGATGAGAAACAGTAAAGGTCAATATACAGGTCAATATACATACATATCTATGAAAAAGTATTGCATGGCTGTGTGTTGTTTTTTGGACTTTGGATTGTGATTGTGCAGTAATCAGTCTGTTACACTGTTTTCGCTGTGCTACAAATCCATGTTTCTTAAATCCATGTTTCTTATTGTTGTTATTATTTATGTTCAAGCCTGGATTGGAATAAAGAAAAAACAAATGTTCCACACCCCTCTGGCTCATCTTGAGTCCTATGCTATGACATTACTGCATTTCTACAACATCTTTTGTCATATGACCATGCCCTAATTCCTTAATGGGTGTGCACAATAGTGTTATGCGTAAATGCATTGCAAAACCGGTTTGGTGAAACACATGAGAGTGTGTGTATGTGGAACTCACTTTTATACTGAATGTTAATCTGCTCAGTAGAAAGTTCGTACTGACTTCGTACCCCGATTAGCAGAGGACTTCCTCTCCTAGGAGGTTAAGAAAAGTGAATAATGTTGGATGTTATAAAGTATTACAACAAGAGTATAGGACGTACATGGAAAAAGGTAATGATGATGTAAAGATTTGAGTATTGTATAAAACACAGTATTTTTTTTACAAAGGCAAATAAATATCACATGGATTGTTTTCAAAACACATATTTTTCCTAAAGATGTTCTAGTTTTAACCACATTCAGCACCGTATTAAGGAAGTATAATGAAATAGAGCATAAAATATACTAAAGTTGGCACCGGTTCTGAGCTAACAATACTTTTCTTTAACTCTAATGCCATCAAAGCAAAGCTATTCATTTACACTTAGTCTCTCCCAACATCCTTGTTCACATCCGGCACAAGGAGAGTGAAATACGACACCTAGTGAAGTTAGCTGAGTGAAGTTCAGGATGCAGTCTACTGATATTGGTATACACCTCCACGGCTTACTTTCTAAGCGGGCGTTGACGTGGAACAGTATAGAATGAAGTTAAACAGGCAATGTCCACTCACACGTAGGCCACTCGCTCTTACAGTCCAGCACAGAATAAACACTGGACTATTCATTCACACAGTCCAACTCTGTAAGCCTCTGTACAGATTTGGCTCAATGAAATGTGCATTTAAATACAGTCAAATAAGGGCGCCAGTTTATGTGGATGAAAATAGAATGGAGTAGGATTGAAAAGGATGAAAAAAGTAAAAAGCCTGAGCTTTTAAGAGATGTTCCTGGAAGATTTATAATCTTAAATATAATATGAAAACAACATTCACGACTCGGATAACACAAAAAAAAAGCTGTTGCAACATTTCCATGGACTGATTTACATTTATCCCATCTGTAGACGAAAAAAAGGAACCAAACAACATTTATTTAAGAAGCAGATGGAACTCATTAAGTATTTGGTCTCCATTCAGCTTCTTCTCACGTGCTTACCAGTTTGTACACTGCATTTAAAGGGCTAAAACACATTAACTGTTGTACTAAATAAAGAGAAAATAGCATGAAATCTCCTCTACAAACACTGGCCAGCAGTAAATCTCACACTTTTACATATTCTTTTATGTTGCTGACTAGTCAAAAATGTCTTATTTGGATTAGAGGTGTCATTTACCACATTGATTAAATTTATAATATGTCATTAATCACATATAGATTTATAGATATAAGCCAGGCCTAAAACTTGCTCCTTATATTCAAACAGCCACATATTGTTTTTGATTGAGTTTCCTTTTGGAGCTCTGGTTTTCTCCCACAGTCCAAAAACAAGGATCCAAGGTAAATTCACTAGAATCGCCTAGAATCTACTAGAGTCGCAGACAGGGCACCAATCCATCGCTGGGCACACTCACTCACACAGACACACTCTATATAAGGCAATTTAGAGCATTCAATTTACCTTGAATCTATGTTTTTGGACTGTGGGAGGAAAACGGAGAACCCGGAAAAACCCATACTTGGAGAACATGGTAACTCCACCCAGATTGGGATTCGAACCTGGATCCCCAGCAATGAAAGGTGAATGTGCTAACCACGAATCTACTATTTTTTTTTTTACCACTAAGCAATAGTACGATAGCATGTTGTCACAAATCAGATTTACAGTGTTGTAAGCCTTGGGAGGATCAAGGCTCAGTGGGGGTTTCATCCTACTTCATCAACCGTGTAGGACAGCCATGTACAGATTTTGTAGTAATCATGTGATCCGTATTTAACAATTGGAAAACTATATAAGTCCATTGAGTGCTATGGAAACATTCCATCATACTTAGTGGACAGTATTTATAAAACCTAGAAAATATTATTTTTGTCTTTCTTTATTATACAGCTTCAAATATAAGCAAATTGACAATTATGCAAATTGGGTGATGACATCATTTAGCAACTCCTAGTGACTTTTAGGACAGCCAATAGCTACTTTTCTTACTGAGAAGGAAAATTGGGAGCACTGGGGCTTCATTTGTTTGGATTTTGAGTTTCAAAACAGCAAACATTCACAAGAGTCACTTTAAAGTTTTCAGTTCAAGGTTATTCCATTATAAAATGTGGACCAATATGTGACGGAATAATTAGTGATAGAAGACTAAACAAGTGAATGAATCTGAGTGAATATACATAACACTATGTTGTATTGCTACTGACCTGGTGGCAACGGCCTCTCCGGGGAAGTGAACACTTTTAAACACAAGCGCAAAGGCGCCCTCCTATAGCAGAAAAAGATATACATTAACATGAGATATTTAAAAGAAAAGAGATTCATTGGTGTTAGTCACAAAGTTCTGCCGCAGTAATGAAGGCCATTTGGACCGGCTCGGTTTACCAGAGTGGTTTAAAGAAGGCAGGGGCCCAGTGAGAGGTGCTGAGAGAAACAAAACCCCACAGTAACCACTGAGTGAGAAAACTGTACTATGTTTATATTCTATGCATTTGAAGGAAAAAAATCAAACCCTACACACAACCTCTATTAAAAAATAAATTAAAAAACAGGACAGAAGTTCTACAATTTCTCTTACTTTATGTCGAACAAATGTGTCCCAGGTTTGTAAACTCATGCTTTTGAAAAAATAATTTGGATATATTTCTGGCCCTTTGGTCCTTAATAAATATTAAACACATGTGAACTAAGATGCACTTTTGGTACACTTTTGAAAAAATTATGTGAAAGGGAGATTTTTACGTCAACGCCAGTTGGAACACTAAGGTGAATTTTGGCAGTCGGCAGGGTGAATCAGATGCGCTGTGTTTGTAATTGTTGATTTGTCTGTGTTGTCTCACTGATTAGTGGATGCACAATGTGATCCATCCATTATCTTCCTCTACTAGGGTCGCGGAGGGTTCCACATGGCCATTCAGGGGAGAAGGTTTTGGGCGATGGGCAGATACACCCAGGACAGGGTGCCAATCCTGGGCAAACGCTCACTCACACAGAGACACACACAAACACACTCTATATGGGGCAATTTGGAGAATTCAATTGACCTTGATCCATGTTTTTTTACCCAGATTCGAACCAGGAATCCCTAGCACTGAAAGGCGAACATGCTGAACATTAAGCCACCGTGCGGCCCAATGTGGCTAATTGAAATACAATGCCAGAGGGCATTTGTATAATTTCTTAGGATCTTAGCTCAGATTTTCCTAAAAAACATAAAAACATAACAAAGTATTTAAATGTTTTATTTGTATGAACCAGCAATTCTGTAGTATCATCCTAGAGCATTCAATTGACCTTGAATTCATGTTTTTGAACTGTGAGAGAAACCCGCGACATGGGGAGAACATGGAAACACTATTCAGATTGGGATCCTGTATCCCCAGTGTTGAGAGGTAAAAGTGATAACCTCTAAGCCATATAAAGCAATTTTAGAAAATCTAGAAATACAAATTTTCCTCTGGAAAAATCCCAAACTATCTTCTTGTTCTTTCTTTAAACTAATACAGAAAATTAATTAATTAACCTATAGACTCAAGACCTATAGACAGTGTGGCTCTAGCAGTAAGCTGCCAACAGTCATTTAGATAAGGATACCATTTTATTAGAAGAGCCATAAAACTGGCCGCGTATGTCCAAATAAATCAATGGGAGGGACAGGACAATTAGATCATAGCTGATAATGGGAGCTGCTCTTTATAAACTGATGATAAAGATTTGGATAAGAAGGAAGACATTTGGACTGGTATACCACACTGGCATCCTGAATATTGGCATCAGTAGAGACACTCTCTTAGTGACACAGACTTTGGAATGTCTGAGGGAAGTTTACTACCCTTACGGCTGTCCAAAGGTGGTACTAACAACTGATAAAGAAATGAAAAATACACGTAACTTAAACTAAAACGGAAATACTGAGACTCCACTTCAAAGTTACCTGGGGTTACTTGTAACATTTTATTAAGAAATGTTGTGACATCATGTTACTTACTCTTTTCTCTTACTTAGTCAAAGTGCATGTTTTAAAGCCCAGGCTATTTGTCAGATGCATAGTTCTCAGGCAGATGCAAAATTCACTGTGAATCACTAAAATTTACAACTTCCACATGTTGCTGGAGTTTTTAACAGAATGGATCAATTAAGTATCACTTTAAGACGACAGGAGATTTCAACTTTAACAAGCACATAAACATTCTGTGTTTTTTTATTTTACCATGATTTGATTTACTTGTGACATTTAGAACGTAAATGTGAAAATAATATATTTTATATAAGGAGCTGTTACAAAGCATCTTTGGCCTTGTAAAATTCACACTGTCAGTGAATCAACTAGACTTTGGCCTAAGCATAATAAGCAGAGGTCCCAGGAGTGTCTGAGTAAGACTCCACCATCCCACACACATACGCAGGACATACGTACGCTCTAGGTTTTGATGCTTACCAGCTGCTGGATGACAAGCTCCACCAGGGTGGAGAAGGACACATATTTGCTCTCGCGGTTGTCATAGAGATACTTGATCAGTTTGGGGATGACCTCTGTGTCTGTTTCTGACTCAAATTCATAGCCTTTGGAAACCTGTCAAAAGGGTGGGAGCCAGCATTTCCATGGTTACTTTACACAAGCAATAGAGCAAATGGAACAACAAACATATTTTCCTCAATGATTCTTTCATAAAAAGTTGCTGGAAAAATACAAATATTATGTAATTTTAGTAGTTCCTAGAAATGAAACTAACTTGAAAAACAACTATTCAGTTTGAATGATGGAAATTTTAGGAAAGTAAAAAAAATGTGTTTTAAAACCTAGGCCTTAATTACCCATCATATGTAGCACAATGTATAACAAGTATAACATCGGTCAAAAGTTTAAACGCAAATACAAGCAAGTGCAAAATACCCACAGAATGCTTTGCAAGTAAACAATTTGCTTTTGCCACCAACAGGCTTATTGTGTTATTATTCATTCTGTAGATCTGATTAATAACTCTTACTATAATAACTGTATTTAAATTTTTTTTTTTTTTTATAGAGGTCAATTTTATATGTGCTACTTTTTACCAAGTGCCTTCTGTCATTACTTTGGAATCAAATTTTTTTTTTCTAATTAATATTATAAGCCTTTCTTTATGAAATCTTGTGATGATACTTTTTATGCTGTTAAAATATTTATAACAAAAATATAAACATGTAAGTGTTCAAAAAAAAGCTATTTACTTTAATTGGAATGCTTCATTGACTGCTTCATTGGTTAGGTTATATAATTTTTGTAATGTTAAACTTTTAGATAGACATATAATTATATAGTTTACATATAGTATAGTATAGATTATATAGTATAGATATATACTTTATTGATCACGAAGAGAAATTTAGGATATTTCTTTCTTTCATTCATTCTTTCTTTCTGTCTGTCTGTCTGTCTGTCTGTCTGTCTCTCTCTCTCTCACTTTCTGTCTTACATTATAATTTGGATTAATTTTGTTCCCAGTAAAATACGGAAATGAATAAATTAGAGCTAATAATAAAATACCAATAATGTTCTAATTGTTCATATTTATTATACATTTATTGATCAGTATTGACATCCGGTATGTAGAATCCAACCCATTTAGAATTTGGGTTTTGGCCTTAGGGTATAGAGACAGATAATTGCAGGGAATTATGATTTAGGGTGCGTCTTTTGATAGATGTTTTGTTCTTTCAGAACTTTCACTTATTGAAATACAATGGAAATTGTATAGATCAATATAAGAAAGTCCACTTACCAATAACTTCTTTAGTTCCTTGTAGTTAGTGATAATGCCATTGTGAATAACCACAAACTCTACAGACAGAAATAAAGATACAGAGGTTATTAATTAATTGATAACACCAGTACGAATCCCATTCTTGTTGCGTAACACTTACAAGGTGAGATCAAGCTAAGCAGGTTGTGCAGCTTTTTCTTTTGTTATCTCTACCCTGCACACCCTTAGACGTTCAGTTATACACAGTTGCATAAACACACAACTAGATGCTTTACTTGTTTTGAACTTTTTGAAGCATTGCATATGCTTTGTCATCCTGTTTAGACTTTAAAGTGAAATATTAGGGATCACACGATTTGATGTTACTGCACATGTAATTTAGAAATAAATGTTATTAAAATATAATTCACTTTTCTATGTTAAAAGCTAAAATAAAGTTAAATAGCAGTGCTAGTAATAGTAGTATGAACAACAATATTAAATAACAAGAATGGTAGAAGCAGATAGAGTGTACAATATCAGTATTAATACCAAAAATAACAGATATTAGTAATAATATTAGTAATTATAGTAGTACTACTTAGCTCATTAGCTGCCCTATATTGAGTTGGTGTGTTACAGTTTAAATTCATTTATTTATATTTCTCTTTTAACACCGACACATTGTAACAGTGGCAAAGAAAAATACCCTGTTTTGTTTTGTTTTATACGAAAAATGTCCTTACAAGGACAAGAAAATAAATCTTGTTGGTGCCCCTCCTCTTTGAGTGGCTGGGCAATGTTATCAGGTGTTTCTTATGTTTATATATTTACAAGTATCCAAGTATTTCACATTTTGTTGTCACAACTGCCAAATTATTCAGCATTAGTTAAAATATGACGTCAACTCTCATTTTGAAGTAGAATAAGTAGTGTAACTATTTATTTACAATGTACATTTTACATTATAAGGTTGTTATAAAGCAGTGATAATAGTAGTAATAGTAGTGGTAGCAGTAAAATTAGTTGCTGTTATTTATATGTAGTTATTATAAAATGTATAATAAATATAAAACGATGTGTGGTCCCTTGTCTAAGTTTATCAAAAAAAAAGCATATTACAGATCAGTGCATACAGATAAGATTTCTGTTTAAAGGTTTCTAAATACTGCTCTATAAATGACTGACTTTACAGTGACTGACTTTACAAATTTTCATCCAAACGAATGGGTTAAAACTTCCGACAGAAACTTTTTACAAAGCTGCTGAGAGGAAAGCAACATAGAATAACATACCATAAAATTTCCTGTAGGTGCAATGTGTAGGAGTCCCAATACTTTTCTGAATGTGCATTTAGATAATTGATTTGATTAAAAATGATAAAAACTATTTTTAAATAAATTTGTTTCACTTTGTATACATGACTGTATACTAATTATACAATGGGCGTAAAATACATGTTTTGCATTCTTTTTTTTTTACATTTTATAAATTAGATTAGACACATTTATTAATTAATCTTATAATGTATGGAGTAAGATCACTGTTAAAAATAAACTTGTTTGTGCCCATCAACATTCGTAAGTCAAAAAGTTTTAATCATAAATAGGTAATTGTATACTTAAAATGTACAATAATAAGGATTTACGCTTGTATGTCTTGAATATATATAGTCATTCTGATCATTATGTCAAGATCATTATGTCAGAGTTCATTTGTAGTTCTAACATACTTTGTACTTTTTTTCTTTCCCACAACGTCATTCCTTTATTCTTTGGCTTCAAATAGGCAAATTGACTATTATGCAAATTAGGAGATAATTTAGAGAGTTCTAGCAACATTTAGGACAGCCAGTAGCTACTTTCCTTACTGAGGAGTTGGCAATAGTGGCTGCTGTTTTCATCCAGTGGATAGCAGAGGCATGAGCAAGATGAGTGTCAGATACAGCTTCAATCTACTTATTTGCTATTTATTTGATTAAAAAAACATCAAGATTCAGTTATTTTCCAGGTCAAATATCGGCCACTTACCTACATACTATTTTTTTTTTTTTACTGAGAGAGAGAGAGAGAGAGAGAGAGAGAGCACTATGCGGAATTGGCTGATATTTGACCTGGTATATATAAACAATGTAATATAAGCTAACTGGACCTTGATGTGTTAATCAAATAAATATAAAATCATTCCACAGAAAGGTAATTAATGATCATTATTTAAAAATTTGGGGGGACACGGTGACTTAGTGGTTAGCACGTCCGCCTCCCAGCTCTGTGGATCCAGGTTCGAATCCCAATCTGTTTCCATGTTCTCCTTGTGTCCATGTGGGTCTCCAGTTTCCTCCCAAAGTCCAAAAACATGGTTTTAAGGTAAATTGAATTGCCCCATATTGAGTTTGTTTGTGTGTGTGTGTTTGTGAGTGAGTGTGTATCCACCAATTGGCGCCCTGTGCTGGGTGTATCTGCTTCCCTGGATGGGCATGGAGATCCCCCCCCCCCACACACACACACTCAAGCCTAGTAGAGAATTAAGTGGAAGACAATGAATGAATGAATAAATTAATGAATAAAAAGGATGTTGCTGTTCTTATATCTTATTGGCAGAACTGCTGTTCTTGCCCATTAATTATTTAATAATTAATTAATATAGTTAATTATAAAATACATACACCTAGAACCGCTTGACATTTAAAAAAATATGTCTCTGTAAAGACATTCAGTATAGCAAACAGTTTTTTAAACTGTTCGCAAAGCTAAAACGATTCGCTCTCACTGTTTTTGAGGCTTAATTATTTTTATAACCAGCTTGTTTCTTCTTCAGCTTACAGCACTTGCTAAAGATTCACTTTGACTACAAACAGAACAAAACAAATATGCTGCCAAACTGGCGCAGTACAAACAAGTCACCAAAGAGAGACATTTAAAAAGAACAACTCATTCTGTTCATGTCTTTGAAAAGTCGCCAAAACCTTTGGTTATGCTACAGTTGGGCACAAAGTAAATTGTTTATTGCAGATACTGTTTAAATAAATACATTTGTAATTATGATATACGTGTATTTATATACAATATTAATGTATTTATATTATGTTGCTTCTTATAATAATAAACCACGACAGGTTTGTTAGTAGGTTTGTCACAGTAACACACACTATTCTGTAGCTTACTGCTTTAGTGTGATACAAGTTTTAGTTTTACTGATTTACTTTAAAAAAGATGTAGGTTACCATTGTTCTTGTCAGAGCGGTGAGGATGGCTGTTGACAGGGTTCGGCTCTCCATGTGTGGCCCAGCGAGTGTGTGCGATGCCGAAATGTGTGTCCAGTTCTGTATCCAAGTCAATTGAGCTATTTTCTGTGAATACAAAGAAGTTTAAATAAACAACAGACATAAATAATGGAGAATTAAGCAGGAAAATAAAAAAACTACAGAAAGGCAGGATGTTTCAGTTAAACTCACTCAGAATCTCCTCATCGAGTGCCTTCACTTTGCCTTTTTTCTTATAAAGACAGATAGTGTTTTGGTTGTCTTTTCCACTGCCATCAACAGCAACACCTGGAAAAGAAAAATGGTCAGAACCTAAAAACCATTAAGAGCCCATATGTTCTTAAATGAACAGACCCCTACTTAAACAACGCATAGCCCATTCTTAAATGTATCATTTGATCAAATAACAATGAACAGGGGATAAAACAAAACACCTGAGCATCACTGCTCTATGTGAAATAAGACTTTTGTGCGGCCCTGACCTGTATCTAATTACAGCCAGAACATACTGCCACAAAATCTTGCTGTGGGAGTGGCTACATACCTGCAGAGTCATAACCTCTGTACTCCAGTCTTTGTAGTCCCTTTACTAGTGTTGAAAAGATCTCCTTCCTTGTCTTGGGTACTCTGTAGTTTAGGTAGGCAAAAATCCCTTGAGAAGGAAGAATATGAGAAAATAAATTGTCAAAGGCTTTTAAGCTGACGTGGACTTCACCGGAATATAAAAGGAGAGATAAGAGGCAGAAGTGCATAAAGACTGCCCTGACAAAATTAAATAAAGTACACAGAATAATAAATCTGAATTGTAGCCTCTCAAGGTTGTTTTTAATTACAGCCATTTTGACATATTTATTCTGCCTTTCAACCCCATGTGATGTAGACAACAAGTAATGATTCAAAAAATTTATTTACTTTATTATGCAGTCTGGCTTGAAAGGTGAGAAATGGCAGGCAAAAAACGATAATACATTTTTACTAAACTCATTTTAGTAAAAATGAGTCACTAAACTCACATAGCACAGTTGATGATTCAACATTTTTATGGCGAATATAATCATGAAGGCTCAGCTCAGTGTATCGACACTAATTATATTATTTTTAAACCTCAAAATGTTTGTGTACAAATACCTGTGAAATGAGGTTTAAATTGTCTTTTTACCTGTAGTGATTTTTTTTTCTGAGATGCCACATGGTCTCTGCCAGCCAACACATTTGTAAAATTCCATCACAAGTACAAAATGTTTTTAATTAGTCAGAACCGGTTATTAACCATAACTAAAAGTAATATGTAGTTCCACTAGGCCAGGTTTAAAAATGTTTTTTTTTTAAGAAACTTCAAATAAGTTATCATAAAAAACAACCTACTGTCTTTGCTATTTACTCTAAAGAGAGACCTTTAAAGGAAAATAAATGCTGTTTAGTCAGATAAGCAGCTTGAAAATATAATTAGTAAGACTTTCAAACAGTAAAGTATTAAGTTATATATAATTCTTTATAAAATATATATATTAAATGTAAGTATATTAAATTAGATTGCCTCTTGACAGAGGTTTTACTGACATAGTAATGATGTGTTAAAATTCAACATGTGCATAACTCAAACTTATATTCTATTTTATAGCCAAAGTTTTTGTAGCCTATTAGATGATGATTAGAATTAAGGTTACATTGTAGACCACTTTACAATGATGTACATTAAACTGAATGTTTCCTTGTTTCCTTATATATATATATATATATATATATATATATATATATATATATATATATATATATATATATATATATATATGCAATAAATACAATTTTACATTTTCAAAACAAACTATTGATCATTCTTTGTCTTTTCTTTGCATACATTTAAGTTACATTTTAATTCCTGAACCATTGATTAGATTGTCTGAATTATGCTTCAAAATTGTGTAAATGTGCATTTTATTTGTATACATGTCATATTTTCAAAGTTTTTGTAGCCTATTAGATGATGATTAGAATTAAGGTTACATTGTAGACCACTTTACAATGATGTACATTAAACTGAATGTTTCCTTGTTTCCTTATATATTCATTCATTCATTATCTCCCGCTTTATCCTCTATTAGGGTCGCGGTGGGGTTCCCCATGCCCATCCAGGGGAGAACGTTTCGGGTGCTGGGCAGATAGACCCAGGACAGGGCGCCAATCCATCGCTGGGTACACACTCACTCACTGATACACACTCTATATGGGGCAATTTAGAGAACTCAATTAACTTGATCCATGTTTTTGGACTGTGGGAGGAAACCGGAGAACCCGGAGGAAACCCACGCGGACACGGGGAGAACATGGAAACTCCACCCAGATTTCCTTATATATATATATTTTCAAAACAAACTTTTGATCATTCTTTGTCTTTTCTTTACATACATTTAAGTTACATTTTAATTCCTGAACCATTGATTAGATTGTCTGAATTATGCTTCAAAATTGTGTAAATGTGCATTTTATTTGTATACATGTCATATTTTCCCTTTTAAAAACCTTGATGATTTTCCATTGATTTTTACAAAAAAAAATCAGGTAACAGTAGGAAATGTTTCTATTTAGTTGAACATAACCATCTACTTATTAGTCAAAGCTTATTTATTAATCCGAATCATTAAACATCAAGACTCTAGTCTATCTAATCGTCTGTCTACGTTTAGGCTATTTTGTTGCAATGTCTGGTAGAAACCACCATGTTCACATGCGATAAAAGTAAGGTTGGGGCAGTAAATCACAGCATGGTGAACCACAAGCTTGTTCATCGGGAGAATCGAACCCGGGCAACAGGGTTTTGCATGCAGTGTTCAAGGCGACAGTGTCGCGGATCGCGAGTAACTAGATCCGTCAGCAGCTCCGATCACGAATAGATAACACTTTGTTTAACGTTCACACAAACAATTGAACTAGTTGACTCTCAATTGAACAATTTCGTTTAAAAGCGTAAACATTTCCGATTTATTTACATCTATGTTTTCCGGTTCGGGTGCAGCTTGTACTTACCACACATCGTTGTCCTGGGGTTTTTACAAAAGGTATAATTTTAAGGAAAACTTTGCGTCGCTGTATATATACACACACCACACACACACATATATACACACACACTATCGCACGTTACACAGCTGCTTCAGCTTATTATAAGAGAATCTCTTCTGCTCCACCTCTGCGCTCATGCCGAGACACGCCCACTGGTACGGTGACGTCAGAATGCACGGGCGCGACAGAAGTGACATAAACTCGATCTTTAGAACAAACGATTAATCCCACCAACAAAATTTGTGGCTGTCAAAGTAAAGCAGCCACAACCCTGCTGAGATTTGCGCGTTGTTTCTTCTCACACAACACAATGTGCCATGAATGACAGTTGGGATCAGGTGTGGTTAATGGAATGAATAATGATAAGTGTGTGCCCAGCGATGGATTGGCGCCCTGTCCTGGGTGTATCTGTCCAGCGCCCGATACGTTCTCCCTGGATGGGCATGGGGAACACCACCGCGACCCTAAATGGGATAAAGCGGAAGATAATGAATGAATATGCTCCATCCATCCATCCATCCATCCATTGTCTTCCGCTTCATCCTCTATTAGGGTCGCGGGGGGTTCCCCATGCCCATCCAGGGGAGAACGCCTAACGCCTAACGCGCTGGGCAGATACACCCAGGACAGGGCGCCAATCCATCGCTGGGCACACACCCACTCACACAGACACGCACGCATACACACTCTATATGGGGCAATTTGGAGAACTCAGTTGACTTGATCCATGTTTTTGGACTGTGGGAGGAAACCGGAGAACCCGGAGGAAACCCACGCACACATGGGGAGAACATGGAAACTCCACCCAGATGGGGATTCGAACCGGGAATCCCTAGCGCTGAGAGGCGAACGTGCTAAACACTAAGCCGCATGAATATCCTCTATTAGGATAATGAATGAATGAATGAATGAATAATGATAACGTGCCGATCCAAATATGCATCCAATACAATAGGGACAGTGAGTATATACTTATTATACTTATTAGGATTATAATTCATTCATTCATTATCTTCCACTTCCCAAAGCCCATCCGGGGGACATGGGTAGATACACCCAGGACAGGGCGACAATCTATTGCTGGCCACACACTCACTCACACAGACATACTCACAAACACACGCAATATGGGGCAGTTTAGTGCATTTAATTTACCTTGTATCTACGTTTTTGGACTGTGGAAGGAAACCACAGAACCCGGAGAAAACCCACGCGGACTCAGTTTGTGATTCGAACCTTGATCCCCAGTGCTGAGAGGTGAACGTGCTAGCCACTAAGTCACGGTGCCTGCCATTTCAGCTAAATGCATTTAATGCTGAATCATTTAATGCTGAATCAATCCAAATGAAGACTTTTAGAATGAAATGGAACTTACATAAAGGGCTGAGACACCCTATAAAGCATTATTTATAAATGTTGCCAAGCCCTGATAATAAATGATCAAAGTTTCGCAGGGAGATGGAGCGGATGCGCTAAGTATGTTTCATTTCATTAATGCATTATCGTCTACTTATTCTTTGTCCATGTTTTTTGGACTGTGGAAGGAAACCAGAGAACCCGGAGAAAATCCATGCGGAGACCAGGAGAACATGAGAACTCCACCCAGATTGTGATTCGAACCTTTATTTCCAGCGCTGAGAGGCGAACGTGCTAACCACTTACACAGACATACACAAAAACATGAACGTACTAACCACTAAGCCAGCACACAAACATAAACATTTTAATTTAACATTACCAAGCACGTTTTTGGATTGTGGAGAAAAACTCAAGCAGACACAAAGAGAACATACCAACTCCACACAGAATTGACATTGTCCTTCCTGCCTTGAAATCAAGCCCAGGACTTAGCAGCAGACAACTAGGACAAGTGCGAATTACTTAATGTGTAACTTATTAGTTTTACATTTTAGTCAGAATTCAACCTAAATTCACGTTTCATTCATTTATTCATTCATTCATTCATTATCTTCTGCTTTATCCTATATTAGGGTCGCGGTGGGGTTCCCCATGCCCATCCAGGGCACTGGGCAGATACACCCAGGACAGGGTGCCAATCTATCGCTGGGCACACACTCACTCACACAGACACACTCTACATGGGGGAATTTGGAGAACTCAATTGACTTGATCCATGTTTTTGGACTGTGGGAGGAAACCGGGTTCTCCGGTAAAGACTTTATTCAAAATGAAAGTAACTGTTCCTGTTAAATAAAGTCTTTAGTAATCACACATTTACAGAATGAGCTTCAGTTAAAGCAAGTGGGCACATGACTGCTTAATCATTAAAAGTAAATGGCTTATTTACAGACATGTGCAAATCCATCCATCCATCCATTTATTATCTTCTGCTTTACCCTGTACTAGGGTCGCGGGGGGGTTCCCCATGTCCATCCAGGGAAGAACGTTTCAGGTGCTGGGTAGATACACCCAGGATGCCAATATATCGTCTGGGCACACTCACACAGACACACACACACACACTCCATATGGGGCAATCTTTGGAAAGTTCAATTGACCTTGATCCGTGTTTTTGGATAACATTGAAACTCCATCCAGATAGGGATTCAAACCGGAATCCCTGGTGCTGAGAGGCGAACGTGCTAACCACTAAGCCACCGTGCTGCCGAGATGTGCGAATCCATACACAAAATGTAGAGATAATAATAATCCGGCAAATGCCATATAACATACACATTATTCAAAACAAAATCAATAGATTAAGATAAAATAGAAAAACATTGTATGTTACGTCTGAGGCCAGTTACTGGCAACAAAGTGACCAGGGTTTTAAAGTAATAATCTGCATGTGTTCGACGTACAGTAATGTTTATCAGACTTCACTAGGGCAGAGACCATAAGTCCACAGCAGCAGACACTCTCATTAGGGTAATTTAGCTAAGTTACTTACTTAACAAGTGTGTGTAACAAGACAGTGTGACTTCTAGATGTGACTGAACTTGGATCTCTGTAACTACTCACTCTAGCACAGTCAGTCCAATGAGTCAAGTAAAGTTCATGTTATTAAAGTTGCCTCGATACCAGCACTGTTGAAGTGTAAAATTAGTAATTCAGTGTTATATTAATATTATTACTTAAGTTATTCATAAATACAGGTATATGGTTATTATTGCCCAATCTTATCTGTTGCTGTTTGTTACATAGCGTTTCATAATTATTGTGTAGCATTTTTGAGGGGACTATTTTGTGTGTAAACAATTTTTTTTTTAATATTTCACACCCAGCAAGTTTCTTAATAAATAAAAAAAGATTTCCTAAATCATTTTATCAGTTAAATAGTTATAGCTCGATGTTATAAAACCCGCCTTCACAAATAAATGACACTGATGATGTTGATCTGAACTTGAGTCAATTGATACCAATGAAACAATAATATGAATCATAAATTCTTATACGACAATTTGATAGACTTGAGTGGATAAAATGCCATAAAATCTTTATAAACATATTTCACAAATTGATCCAAATAATCTTTAATTAAAACAATACTTTCTTATTATATTTTACAATAGGCAACACACATACAGTATGCATACATTCTTTGTCCATTTTGCCATCCATCCATCTATCCATCATCTTCCGCTTTATCCTCTGCTAGGGTCGCGGGGGGTTCCCCATGCCCATCCAGGGGAGAACTTTTTGGCCACTGGGCAGATACACCCAGGACAGGGCGCTAATCTATCGCTGGGCACACACTCAATCACACAGACACACACAAACACACTGTGGTATGACTGTGGTATGAAACCGAGGGCAGTACGGTGACTTAGTGGTTAGCATGTTTGCCTCTCAACGCTTGGGATTCCTGGTTCAAGTCCCAATCTGGGTGAAGTTTCCATGTTGTCCGCGTGGGTAACTAGTAGTGAATCTAATGTGATGGAATGTATGTATTGCACTGTCTCTATTCACTGTGCACCCCATTAAAAACACATTCCACTGCACAGTTAGTGGTGCACAGATTGTGGTAGCTGGACATTTTCCCAAATAGTATACCTATGTTTGTTTTTGATATCCAATACCTATTTCATGTTTTAATTATAGGGTGCAATTTTCAGTTTTTTTTCACGCGCTGGGCAAATACACAGAGGGCAGGGCATCAATTGCTGTACACACTCACTCACACACACTAGTAATTTAGAACATTCAATTTACCTTGAATCTATTTTTTGGACTGTGTGAGGAAATTGAAGAACTCAGAGGAAACCCACATGGATAAGGGGAGAACATGGAACCCAGAATGGTATTTGAACCTATATCTCCAGCACTGAGAAGCAAATGTGCTAACCACTAAGTCACCATGACCCCCCCGTCAATAAAAATATTAATTGTATTTGTTTTTTGAGAAACAAACCTAGGCTTTTTGGACCTTCCTCCTTTAAATGAGTGTTAAAGTGCACCCGCTCAAGGAGGAGGAGTCCCCCACCGAGCCTTGGTCCTCCTAAGGTTTCTTCCTTAATTTTTTTTTCTTGCCACTGTCGCTTCGGTTTGGTCTTTGGGGGTTTAAAGGCTTACAACACTGTAAAGCTGCTTTGTGACAATATACTATTGTAAAAAGCAGTATATATTTAAATTACTTTATCTTGAACTTAATAAGTGTATGTATATTATTATTTTTTGTAAGGGAAATCTACAATAGTCATTATACAATTTGCTGGAGCAGAAAGAGATAAAGGCTTTATATTAATGCTCTGATTTTAAGCTGTCCTCATACGTTGGCATTTAACACATTTCAAAACAATTCAGCAATTGGTTCCATTTATCAAGTTAAATAAACTCTTAAGCTCTTTATTCTTCTTCAGATACATTGCCATTCACCAAAAACAAATACATAATAAAAAGGAATTATTCTGTTTTTATGGTCACCCAGCCCATTAGGTTCAGAGCTTTTTTAAAAATTCTTTTCTTTAAACTCACACAGTGATGTACTGTTTGTCTTTGTTTCAGCAAAGTCATTATTTATTGACTTGTGCCCAACCCAGGAATTCATACGTCATTACAAATCATAACTTGTAGTTTCCATGTTTTTATGTAGTACCGTACTATTTCTAATAGCAGTAACAGGATTGTTGAGTTTTCTGGGTTTTTTTTTTTTTTTTTGCATTATGTACTCACCGATTATCTTGAAAGTGACTCACACCCTGTAACACCAAAAACTAGTGCTTTAAGTTTCAATATGACTTGTGATAAAAATGTGATCACATCGGGTAGCATCTTAGAATAGATCTCCCAGAGGCAAATTTTAATACTTAAATGTTGAGTTTTGATGTCTCGGGAGACATATTTGTGATTTTCAATTATATCTTGTTTAGAGATCAATTATCAATTATCGATTGTAAAATATAAACCTGCAGAACTGCTGGTTTATACAAATAAAATGTATAAAATGTAATAGTAAACTTGTAATGCAGGAATCAAAATATAGAATCTACCATAATACAGCATCCTCTTGAGTAATGCATTACAAAAGTGGATTAATGACCTGAAGGTAATGAAGAACGAGGGTCAACAAAATTTTAGAATTTCAGTCGTGTATCCAGACATGTTTGGTGCAGGTGTGCGATCCTACACAAAGAGAGATAGTCCTATCTCCTCCTGCTTCTATGCAAGCGGTTCCGATTCCATTTGCCAGCGAACCCATTCAATCCCATCTCTTCAGCATTGGGCCCGGCGCATGCCATACGAGTGAACGAAGTCCCTTCCATCCTCCCAAGCCGATGGCCACGTAAAAGAGGTCCCCAGCAGCAGCAAGTATAGACTCTTGCCAAATGTCTAAAACAGTGACCTTTACCATTTTCATTTTCCACCATATAATAATTTACATGGCACCTACAATATGTGAACAACAACTATAAAACATAAAAACATAAAATATTAAATATTAAATATTAAATGTAGCAAAGTAAATGTTAATGACGTGTGCTAAAATCACTAAGTAAATTTGACCAGGAGTGAGAGGTTTTTGGAAGAATGAGACTGTATTTAACAGATATATAATAAAGTTGCTACCCTATTGCAATCACAGTAGTCTGGGATTTATAACAGTTTAGTTGAACAAGTATATATAATATTTGACCAAAACACACAAAAGCAAACACCTGGTTTGCAATTATTAAAATATTTAATAGATTTATGAATAAAGCTTTGATGACCACCACAGTCATTCTGGAACAGGACTGAACTTGTTGAAACTCATCATTGTCAAATGTTATTTGTATGCTATGAAATGCTGCCTGCTCAATAAGGATGAGTCTTTTTCTGGTTCGTGGTCCTCACAAGGTTTCTTCCTTTCACCTGGGTGTTTCTTGTGGCTGTCAGTTAGGGCAAGTCTGAGCATAAAATACTGTAAACTTACTTTGAGACAATAAACTATTGTGAAAAAAGCTCTATGTAAATAAATACACTAATTAATATTGCAATATTAAAACCAGAACTTAAATGTCAAATTCAATGATTTAAAAATTCTTTTCAAATAATGTGGGAAAAAAAATGTAGACGTAGTAGGGTAGATTACACAGACAGTTATTACTCAGTTTAATTCAGTTTTGCATCCATGGGCCTCATATGAGACTCATAGCAAGCAAAACTACTAAAAGGGTTGGGTGGGTGTGTGGTGGTGGTGTGTTTTTGGAACATGGCATGCCCTAAGCTGTGAATTAAAACCACATGTAGGCTGTTGTATGTACTGCCTAAGATTATGTCATAGTCTCATCACCCTGCCCCAACTGCTCACTGGAAGAGCTCTTAGACAGCAGTGCATGGCTGCCCAAACCTGCTCCCCACAGTTACATCATAACTTAATCTAACACACCTTTAACACTGATATATAGAATACTCTTAGTGACAATACTCTCATTAATATTTCTTCAGCTTATACCTTTCCTAAATAAGTACTGCTCCAAAATAAGTACTGTGTGTATATATATATATATATATATATATATATATATATATATATATATATATATATATATATATATATATATATATATATATATATATATATATATATGTCCTTTATATTACAAGCTTTTTTTTACTTGATGAAGATGTTTGCGAACAATCTTCTGCTAATTACTTATATTTTAGGTTGTATTAAGGGAATTTGCTTTACTATGATAAGATTTTATTGCTGCTGTAAGACCAACAGTAACAATAAAATAAAGGTAAAAATATCTTTTGAAAAATACAAAGAAGAAACAGGTGGCACGGTGGCTTAGTGGTTCACATGTTTACCTCCCAGTGCTGGGGATCCAGGTTCAAATCTGGGTGGAGTTTCCATGTTATCCCCGTGTCTGCATGGGTTTCCTCTAGGTTCTCCGGTTTCCCTACAGTCAAAAAACATGGATTCAAGGTAAATTTAATGCTTGAAATTGCCCCATGTAGTGTGTGTGTGTGTGTGTCTGTGTGAGTAAGTGTGCACAGCAATGGATTGGTACCCTGGCTTAGGTGTGTCTGCCCAGCGCCTGACACATTCTTCCCTGGATGGGCACGGGGATCCGAGCGAACCAGTTAGAAAATTAAGCAGAAGATTATTAATGAATGAAAAGAAGAAAAAATGAAATATAAGAGATAAAATAGCTTGATACATTACAATACAAAAATTGGTGTAAAAGAGTCAGTTATTTATTATTTTTTTTATTATTGCTTATATTTATTAAGTCTTATATTTATTATTTGTTTTCTTTTGCTTAATCCACTATTAGGGTTGCAGGGGGTTCCTCATGCCTATCTAGGGGAGAATGATTCATGTGCTGGGCAGATACACCGAGGACAGGGTGCTGAGCTCACACTCACACAATATATAGGGATAATTTAAAGCAGCCAATTTACCAGAGAAAATCACGGGGAGAACCTGGAAATTTCACCCAGATCAGGATTCAAACTTGGATCCCCAGCGCTGAGAGGCTATTGTGCTAAGCACTTATCCAGTGTGCTACCCATTTATGTGTTTAGTATGTATTTATTAATCTATCTATACATCCATTTATATGTTGTTATTGCACAAACAGGTAAAAGAATATTATAATATGTATTTGATTAGATTGTATACATAGGATAGTGTAATATGCTATTATTATTATCAAACTTTGCTAAAAAAAAAAAAAAAGAAATTTAATCTCATAAATATTTTAAAGGTAAAAGATGTCTCCCTATTTGCAACCAGAAGCAATAAATAACATGCAAAAAAAATAAATTACATGTTAATCTTATTGATTGATTGATTGAGTTACAAATAATTTTGGAAACAGCTAACTAGCCTAATTTCATTCATTTATTCATTATCCTCCTCTCAATTCTCTACTAGGGTCGCAGGGTGGGGTTCCCCATGCACATTCAGGCCCTGGGCAGATACACCCTTAGCAGGGCACCAATCTGCTGTGCACACTCACTTAGACAGTCACTCACACACACTAAATGGGGCAATTTAGAGCATTCCATTTACCTTGAATCCATGTTTTTGGACTGTGGGAGGAAACCAGAGAACATAGAAAAAAACACTCAGATTGGAAATTGAAGCTGGATCGCCAGCGCTAAGAGGTAAACGTGCTAACTACTAAGCCACAAAGCCACCCACTCTATCTTAACTCAAGTTTTAAAAATTTCTATCACCCTTATTGCTGAACATATTTTTAGGATTGGCAGCTACACAGCTAAGTGTAACAATAATTATTAAGAAACACCTTACACCTCCTTAGTACTAAACTTACTGTCTGGTTTTTTAGTTCAACTGATCATACAGATGGACTTTGTAGTTCCACAATCACAGACTGTACTCCATCTGTTCCACTATGTCAGTCTCATTTACTCTGTTTTCTGATGATCAGGTCATTCAAAAGTAAGTATTACGGTGGTTATTTATCAGTATTTATTTACGCAGTGTAAATAAATACTGTGTGGTGTGTTAGTGAGTGTTGGTTGTTAGTTGAGTGCTGGTACAAGTGGATCAGACACAGCAGTGCTGCTAGCCAGAGAACAGTACACCAATCCAAACATACAGGTGTCTGATCCACTCGTACCATCATCCACCACTACAATCTGTGGGGGTCACGATCATCAGAGAACAGAGTAAATGGACTAACAAAGTATGTAGAGAAACAGATGGACTACAGATTGGAATGTTACTACAAAATCCATCTATATGGCAAGAAACAACTAGTTTTAGCTAATTAAATGGCCGGTGAGTGTATAGTCACAATGGCTATTTACTATGCTCAATTTACCTATATGTCAGTATCTGTGGGAGTAATCTAGAGAATGAAGAAAACCTGCATAGACATGGGAAAAATCCAGCCAAGATGGCCTCACTGAACTTATTTAGTTTTTCAAAATTTTGGATACAGATCACTACACAATATGTACATGGCTGTCCTACACTGTTGATGCTGCTTGGTCACTCAAGAAGTCCCCCACTGAGCCTCTTAGGTAGTTTTTGCCACTATTATTCCATGCTTGCTGTTTGGGGGTTCATGAGTGTAATAATATAACGATGCTTTCTGACAATGTTGTCAGAAAAAGCAATATCCATCCATCCATCCATCCATCCATCCATTAATCCATCCATCCATCCATCCATTATCTTCTGCTTGTCCAGTGTTTGGGTCACGGTTGTCAGAAAAAGCACTATATAAATAAATTATTTGAAATTGAACTTACTTAAAAATATGCAGATCTTCACCCAAACTGAGAATCCGAATGCAAGATCTTTTTGCTGTGAAGAAAAAGGTTTTACAGATTTTCATGTTGACAAAACGGAAAAGGTATTATTAGGAAAATTGCATTAAACAAAAAGTTTCAAGATGCTGGCTTAGGTTTGAAATGTAAAACAGTATAATAATTTATAGCAATACTTTATTCTCTGGTTGAATTTCTATGAGAATCTGACTTTGGAACTAAATGTCTATGTGTATGGTAATAATTCCGCTAAGATGAACTAATGATTTGGAACTTGGATGTCTTTCAGGATAATACTCAGGCCCAGGAAATATTAGAATTTAGCTTGGGGATTATCATGACTGATAATACTGTAGTTCCATTTAATGCAATTTAATGCTGAAGCTTTCTTTACGACCATGCAGGCCATCATGCACAAGGGACTGACTGAGCATGTGGCAAACTGTGATCCTGATCCCACAGTGCGGTCAAAAGTACCACCCTCAAAACAAAAAATGTCCATACCACACAGTAGGATATTGTGTAGGGTGTACCTTCTTATTGAATAATTTTTTATATAAGATATTTATATATTTTTTAATGTTTCTTTTTATATAATATAATTAACTTATGTATTTTTCTTGTTGTTTTGTCACATGTTGTTATGTCCACATTTTTTATCACAATTCTGCCATAACTATAAGACCTATATATATATATAGGGGATAAAAAGCAACATTCTTCCCCAAAATATCATAACTTTTCATGACAGCCAACTATTCAAAAAAAAAACTTTCCCCCCTCTCTCCCACAAGGCGCACCAGTGGGTGGTGATAACTGCCCAGTGCATCACTGGCACTCTAACACTGTTACCCACAATTGAGTGCATCTACCGCAAGCGCTGCCTTGGTAGGGTAAGAAACGTTATTATGGACATTTACCATCCAAACCACGGACATTTTAATCTCCTACCATCTGGTAAATGTTATAGGAGCCTCCGCTTCTGCACCAACAGACTCAAAATGTTTTTTTTTTTCCTGATGCTGTAATCATAATTTGATCACTTGCATCACTTCATAACACACTGCCATTTATTTTAGCAGGGACTTATACTGCATTTTTTTCTACTTGCATAATGTAAATACTGTTTAGTTGCCATATTCAGTATTGAAATGAGCCCTTATATAGGCTGCAACTGGTCTACTGAAATTGGTGTATACAATTCCTCCCATTCCTGCTCTTCTGCAGGGGAGACAACCACAAAGAAGATAATGAAGTAAAAAATAATGTTTCCAACCAATGATTCTCTTGGCTGTGATTTTCTCTAATTGGGCTAGTATAGTTTCTGGGATTACATCACTCCAATGTGCTTTCCTGGATTGTGCAGCAAGCTTCCATGGCAACATGAGTTACAAAGCAGTGTGTTGGCAGAACTTGTGATTCGGTTGCAGTTTCTGGGTTTCCTACTTGTACAAGTTCACTGGTTCACCTGGCAACTGTCAAGCCCAAACAAGAGGCAAAACCTTGGGTTTGTGAAAAAAAATTGGGTGGTCACCAGTTGTCTTATCACTGCAATCACTAAAAGTATAGTACCACAACCAGTTAATCTTAGAACAAGATTATAACAGAATGGTGTTTCCTCTAATTTGTCTGAGGGTTTAATTAAGTCCACTCATCATTCCCAATCACCCAACAGTTCTGATCACCTGTTCTTCTTCCCATTTCTTGTTTTCCTTCCCCTCCATCTCTTCTATTTTAGTCCCACCTCGGCTTCCATCTTCGCTTTGGTTCATGGCACTCACAGTTGGGTTTTGTTCTCAAATTCAAGTTGAAGGTTCAAGTAATTTGTTTATAGAGCGCTTTTTACAATAGTACATTGTCACAAAGCAGCTTTACAGTTTTATAAACCTTTGAACCCCCAAAGAGAAAGCTGAAGCGATAGTGGAAAAGAAAAACTCGTTGTTGTGTTGTTATTTTAAGGAAGAAACCCTGGGAGGACCAAGACTCAACCTCCTTCAGCGGCAGGGCAGCAATAACAGTGTAGGACAGTCATGTACAGATTGAGTGATTATCAGGTGACCCGTATTTAACAATTAAAAACTATATAAGTCCATTGAGGCATCCTTCAGGACTGCCAGTCCAATAAAAATGCAGGTTCCATCCAGTAATTCTCAAAGCTGCAGTGCTTCAGCAGAACCATGGATGTAGAGCTGACAACACCTTTAGGAAATTAGCAACACCTCAAAAGAAACAAACAAGAAAAGCAGTTATAAAACACAGCTAATAAAGCTAATAAAACACAGCATTTAAGTAATAACCAGAGTTTGATTGATACAGTGCATCATGTGACTCCTAATTGGGGCAGATACTACAGGGTACTTAGTTGAGAGGGTCTTCTGGAACAGCATAATTTCAGTGCCACACCCTCCACTAATGATGAGCTGGGTGAAGAGGTGAAATGCCAGCACAGACTGATCCCAGATCAGCAACCCAACACCACCAACCCTGAGATCTACAGTTGCGAACAGTAACTGGAAGGCTATTCCAAAGTTGAGGAGCCTTGTGGGAGAACGCTCTTCCACCAGCGCTAAAAGTAAACCTTGAGAGTAGAGCTCGCATCTTGGCTCATAAATTTGAATCAGCTCAGTGAGATACTGTGGAGCCTGATGTAGAATTCTATATGTTATCAATAAAATTGTGTACTCAATATGAAACTTAACTAGAGCCAGTGTAAGTTTGATAACACAGGACTGATATGATAACTTTCTGGTTCCTCCTAAGATTGACTATGCTCTACTTTGGACTTCTACCTTCTCTCACTTGGTGTCTGCTAACGCATTCGTTGCGGGCACGCCGGTTTATTTTTTTGTTTTTGTGTTTATGTTTTTGGTAGTTTAGTTTTTTTCTAGCGTTTCCTCCTGGACGATGTCAGCGATCGTGTTCATTGCTGGTTACACTGTCCGTACGGATCTGTGTGCTTACAGCCTCCCTGTTTTCGCTTTGAGTTTTTCCCTTTTGTATTTTTGTTAGTAAAGTGTTCTTAGTGTTCGCTCAGTCCTTTTGTCCTGTATTATGTGACTAATATATAACTTTGGAAACATTCAGGGCATTCAAACATTGTTGCATAAAGAATGAAATCTGCTGCTAAATGTGCATGACCATTAAGCACCTTTTCAGTATTGTAAAAGTAATGCCTTTATAATGGACATTGCCAAATGGACCTGTCTAGCCCAGGTCTGTCCAATGTATACTAGAAAGACACACAGCTCTTCTTCCAGTCCCTGGCTCACAGAGGTGCTTCAAAAACAATGCACTACTACTCCTTGATCTGCTGAAAAAAGTGACGTAAGTTTGGTCTATCTTTAGATTTAGAAACATACCAGTCTTCACTCTACACATTCTCGATGGACGTAACTGCTGCTAAATCCTTGTTTTACCAGTCCAACCTAAGATGCATTTCAGGTGCTCGCCAAAATGGCGAGTCCCATGCTACAATATTTTATTTAATTTTATTCATATCCTTTTCAATACCTATTTTGTAAATCAAAATATTTTCTTACTGTAAAGCCAAATTTTTAACTTTATGTGGAGATGTTAAAAAAGAAATTCACTGCTGGCTGTACCGTGTATAACTACGCATGTGACTAATCAACCCAATTTGATTTTGATTTGATTTGATTGATAGTGTCAGCAAACTCTTTCATACCCCTCATCCCCATAACACTACACTTTACATTTCCAATCAACCAACCTTTTTTTTTCTTTGGACATCTACAAGATTCTTCTTGCCAGCCAACCAACTATTTGTCATGTTGATTCCATCCCATCTCACCTCCTTCAGTCCGTTGTTTTCTCTGTTTGGCCTGTATCACTTTTACATTTTCTGTCTAAAACACTTGAACATGTGGTATCAATGCAGGTCTACAGGTTTCTTGCACAGAACAACTTTTTTAATCCCAATCAGTCTATTATTGGGTGTGGTCATTTCACTGAGAATTGCGTTCTGTGATTGATGCACTTCAATCTAACAAAGCAATCTCTCAATCCTCTGTCCTCATTCTTCTGAACCTCTCTGTAGCTTTTGATACAATAAAGCATCAGATTCTACTGTTCACTCTATCCAACACTCACCTATATATCTGTTTAGATGAAGGCCCATCATATCAAATTAAATTTGGATTTTCTCATAATTCCATCTAAACTCTCAATCCATCAAGACCTGACCTTCCAAATTAACGGCACCACAGTCTCTCCAAACGACTATGTTCATAACCTTGGTTTCACATTTGACACACATCTTAAATTGTATGATCAGGTGACTAAAACTTTCTGTTCCGGCAGATTTTTTAGTACAACATTTCAGTACAGAAAGATCAGACCTATTCTAACTAACAATCTCTGGATCTGCCCCCTCTTACCTTCACTCTATCATTCTAAAAAAACATTCCGACTCATTCACTGTTGTCTAATGAGGAATTCCGGCTGGTGATTCAACCTCACCGCCATGCTAATTCTTACTCCATATCATTCGCCACTGCTATGTCCGTAAGGCTGAGTCACTTAGCTTTTTTTTTAAAAAAAAAAAATCAAAACACATCTCTTCCATGAACTTGCTATGCTATGAAAAAAAGACATAAATCTAGACATTGAAGCCTGATTGGGTAATGATCAGGTTTGATTGTACTACAGTCTAGCTGTTTTTTACTTAACTGCTGACATGTGTTGTTCTTTCATTTGCAAGTCTCTTTGGATAAAAGTGTCAGATACAAGTGTCTTGCATTAAACCATTCATTTTAAAGCTTTTGACACTTTGGTTAAGCTTTTAATGTTTAGCACATTTTGTTACCACAACCTATTAACTACACAAATTAAACTTTTAAACACCCATCCATCCATCCGTTATCTTCTATCTAATTCTCTACTAGAGTCAGGGGGATGGGGGGGTTCCCCATGCCTAATCTATTGCTGGGTACACACTCTCTCATGCAGACACACACACACACACACATATATATATATACATACGCACCTACTCTATATGGGGCAATTTGGAGAATTCAATTGACCTTGATCCATGTTTTTGGACTGTGGGAGGAAACTGGAGGACCCAGAGGAAAATCACCCGGACACGGGGAGAACAAACTCCACCCAGATTGAGATTTGAACCGGGAATCCCTAGCGCTGAGAGGCGAGCGTGCTAACCACTAAGCCACCGTGCTGCCCAACTTGAATGCACCCTCTATTATAAATCATAACACCATCACATGCATTATTTCAAAATGGTGTTATGAACATTCTAAAAAAAAAAAATATACATATAAATGACAACACTGGACCTCACTTTTTGCACATTTGCATGTTAGTTTTCACAAAAATAATCCAATTGTTGATTCCATTGTTACAAAATGTCCCATATTTAGTACTTGAAAACTATCATTGGCAGAAAAAATTCAGTGTGTACTTTCTAGTTTCTAGTTTTGTATTCATAAGGCTGAAGAGTCACGAAGAGTGGAACAGGGGTGATTTGGGACTCAGTTGGCTCATAGCTGAGAATTAAAACCATCTGTAGGCTGCTGTATCATTGTGTCATACTATCATCTCCCTACCCCCCGTTTACATTTACTTTCTGCACAAGCTTCAAAGGCTTAAAGCTGTAAAACTGTAAAGCTGCTTTGTGACAATGTACTATTGTAAAAAGCGCTATATAAGTAAAGTACTTGAACTTCAACTTGAACTTGCTATATCTGTATAAACCTGCTCTTGCTAAATTTCCTTTTTGCAACGTTATATATTAAAGCAACACACATCATCTAATACAATTATTGGCATCAGTAAAATCACAATGGTTGACAGTGGATGCATTTTCTTTATTATTTAAAAGAAAAGAAAATATGTAGAGTTACAAGGAATGCACTGATGTGACTGATTGCTGTGTTGATAGAGTACTAATCATAAGTTTCAATGAACTCAGGTAATTAATACATCAAAAGTCTTTGGTAATTCCACCTTTATTTCTGCCTTTAAAATCATAGTGAATGTGTTACTTGTTTAGCACAATTAGATGACTTAATTATTTTTATAGCACATTTGTCTCTCAGCGTTGGGGATCCAGATTTAAATTCCAATCTGGGTTTCCATGTTTTCTCGTGTCTGTGTGTTTTTCTTCCGGTTTCCTCTCACAGTCCAAAAACATGGGTACAATGTAAATTGAACTTACAAGTGAAATTTTAAATTGAACAGGTTATATGCTCGGGCGGCACGGTGGCTTAGTGGTTAGCACGTTCGCCTCTCAGCGCTAGGGATTCCCGGTTCGAATCCCCATCTGGGTGGAGTTTCCATGTTCTCCCCGTGTCCGCGTGGGTTTCCTCCGGGTTCTCCGGTTTCCTCCCACAGTCCGCAAACATGGATCAAGTCAACTGAGTTCTCCAAAATTGCCCCATGTAGAGTGTTTTTGTGTGGGTGAGTGTGTGCCCAGCGATGGGTTGGCGCCCTATCCTGGGTGTATCTGCCCAGCGCCCGAGACGTTCTCCCCTGGATGGGCATGGGGAACCCCACCGCGACCCTAGTAGAGGATAAAAGCGAAAGATAATGAATGAATGAAAGGTTACATGCTCTTAGGACAATGTAAAAAAAATCATGTTGTCATACTTTATATAATTCTGATCTTCAAGTACATAGTGTACTTCTTTTTGATATCTCCTCCACATATGATAATTATTGAAATTACATAGTGGTGCAGTTGGTAGCACTGTTGCCCCACAGCAAAAGTTTGGATGGTCTCCTTGTGTTTAAAATTTGCTTGATTTGATGTTCACCCAAACTTTTGCCATACAAACATTGCTATATTTCACCTAGAGGTGAATGCATGCATTGATGTGTTTGCATGTTTGTCTACCTTCCGAAGAATCAGCAATTTGTAACACTTACCACTGTATCAGGAATTATTTTAGCACTTATATTTGCAAATTCATTCATTATCTTTAGCTTTATCCTCTACTAGGGTCTTAGAGGGGAGAAAGTTTCAAACACTGGGCAGCCAGCACCCAGGCACAACGGACAGTGCGCCAATCTATCTCTGACTCATTCACTAACTCACACACACTGACTATATAGGGGCAATTTATAGCAGTTGATTTACTTTGTGTTTACTCCATGTGTTTGGACTGTGGGAGGAAACCAGAGAACCTGGAAACCCATGTGGACACGGGTAGAACATGGAAACTCCACCCAGATTGGGATTCGATTCCCAGCGCAGAGAGGTGAACATGCTAACCACTCTGCCGCCCCATCATACTTACTGTACATTACATTAAAAAAATTATTGGGTCAGCTACACATTACAAAATAATATATTATGACACCCCATGCCTCAAGCCGCAACCATAACAGCTTCTACTTCTATTTTAAGGCTTTCTATAAGACTTTGAAATGTGCCTGTGGACAATGTTGGTTATTCATCTTGATGAGCATTTGTGACGTCAGGCAGTGATGGTAGATGAGTGGGGCTGACTCGCAATCTCTAGTTAAAATTCTAATTTATCCTAAAGGTGTTAGTCATGCCTTTATGGACTTTGCTTTGTACACTGGGGCACAGTCATTTTGAATTAGAAAAATGCTTCGGACTGTTCCAAAAGATTGGAAAGGTTCAGTTGCCCAGAATGCATTTTGATTTTGTCCACCTGTGGCATTAAGTCTTAATAAAACAGTTACGTTCAAAAATACGTCTCCCAGTAGCGTAATCCATGTAGTGTATTCAAGTCTTATTGCTTTACATTTTGTATATTAAAAGTTATGGCGGCACGGTGGCTTAGTGTTTAGCACGTTCGCCTCTCAGCACTAGGGATTCCCGGTTCGAATCCCCATCTGGGTGGAGTTTCCATGTTCTCCCCGTGTCCGCGTGGGTTTCCTCCGGGTTCTCCGGTTTCCTCCCACAGTCCAAAAACATGGATCAAGTCAATTGAGTTCTCGAAATTGCCCCATATAGAGTGTGTGCCCAGCGATGGGTTGGCGCCCTATCCTGGGTCTATCTGCCCATCGCCCGAGACATTCTCCCCTGGATGGGCATGGGGAACCCCCCCGCAACCCTAATATAGGATAAAGCGGAAGATAATGAATGAATGAAAAGGATATTAAAAGTTATGCATTTTTTAAATTTACAATATGATTTTGCAATTTCCTTCAAGATTCAACATTTTAATCTGTTTTTCAAATGTATCTTTAAATTTTATTAGCGCTTTGTGGAAATGTATTTAATTTATGAGGGTCACGTAGCCACGTACTGTTATGTTGCCAAATTGAAAGCCTGTGTGTATTACTCTTGCTTAAAGCTTTTTGTTGTTGCAAGTTGTGCCTCACCAGGGGGTTCAACAGATGTGTTACAGATGTATCTTAGGTAAACTATGATAAAGAAGCACTATTCCACACAGCGTACCCCACTGCCTTGGGGCAAACAAAATGTAATTCTCTTTTTACGACAAAACAATGTTCTTATCTTGTAACATAGTTTTGTTTTAAAATATTTCAAAACATGTATAGTACAGTATAATCAGTCAATGAAAATGTCGAGATTAAAAAACTCTTTTAGGTAAAAATCTTTCTGCCCATGACCATCCAGGGGAGAATGTTTTATTTCAGACACACATACAGTATAATACATAGGGGCATTTTAATTAGGGGGAATTAAGAGCAGCCAATTTACTTTGAATCCATGCTGGACTGTGGAAGGAAACCAGAGAACCTCGAGAGGACCCACACGGACACAGAGAACATGAAAACTCAAGCCAGATCTGGATTTTAATCTGGATCCCCAGGATTGAGAGGTGGACGTGCTAACCACTACATCTATAAACTCTATATAGTGTGTCTCTGTGTAAGTGAGTGTGTACCCAGTAATAGATTGGCACCTTGTCCTGGGTGTATCTGCCCAGTGCCGGGAATGCTCTCCACTGGATGGGCATGGGGAACCACCGCACCCCCTCGACCCTAGTACAGGATAAAGCGGACGATAAAGAGATGTTCAAAGTTCAAATATTTCTCGTTTTATTATGTTCTGCTAAATCATCTACTAGGGTCGTGGGAGGGGGTGTATTTAAATGCACTTTCTTCAGCGCAATGCCTTGCAACTTTAGGTTTTTGCTATCCTTCCTTTTATTCATGCACATATTGCCATCTACACCTTCTAACCTTTATTCCATTTCTCTTATCATCAATCATCTCTACCTCTTCTTCCTTATTTCTCTATCTCTTTCTCTCATTTTCTAAAGTCATTAGCTTTTTAATACTCTCTCAAACCTAGAAATACATTGACATCAATATCTGTAAGAATTAGAAAAAATGTTCTATACACCAAGTTGTTTGTAAAACTCATCCCTTCCGTTTAATTCTATTTAAGGTATCATACACTACATTCTCTGCATTGGAACATTTGTTTTTACTGGAGTGTTATTTGTCTTCCTCTGCTCTGCCTCTTCATGTTTGATTTATTAGTCCTTGTAAATTAAACACTAATTTTGTTCTGTAATCATCATTAGGTGTGTTTGCTGTTCATATGTCTATGCAAACTTGCCCTGCTTTGTCCTTCTTGTTCGATCGTTGAGTTAAGTTAGTTCAGTTTACTTGTTCCTCAGTTTTTTCTGCATTATACCCCTTTTCCACTTCATCTTGGTCTCTATTTCGAATGCTGTACAGGCAACAGGATTCTGACACTAAACACATGGTTTTTAAAAACTTTAAATATTGGTACAAATATAGACAATTGAGTATCAATACCACACCAATAGTAGGCATTTTAATGTTAATTATTACAGAAAACATTGTTTTTTATTTGCCAGACAAAAATGTCACTTTTAAAATACAGTGGGACCAAAATTTACTCACTTACTCATTTAGACACACACTGACTATATAAGGGCAATTTATAGCAGTCAATTTACCTTGTGTCAATGCTTTTGGACTGTGGGAGGAAACCAGAGAATCCAGAGGAAACCTATCTTGACATGGGGAGAACATGAAAACTCCACCCAAATTGGAATTTGAACTTGGATTTCCAGCGCTGAGAGGCGAATGTGCTAAGCCTCTCCTTACCTATATTATTGGCACCTATTAGACCTCATTATCTGCTAAAATAAAGACACCTGTCAACAGTCTCAAACAGTCAGACTCCAAACTCAACCATGGCCAAGACCAAAAAGCTGTTGAAGGACACCAGGAAAAAAAAAATTGTAGACCTGAACCAGGTTTAAAAGAGTGAATCTACAACAGGCAAGCAAGTTGGTTGAATAAATCAACTGTGGGAGCAATTGTAAGAAAATGGAAGACATACAAGTCCACAGATAATCTCCCTTGATCTGGGGCACCAAGCAAGATTTCATCCCGTGGGGTCAAAAAAACTCACTATGCCTGTAGTGCCAAGCATGTCCACTTGCTTAGGCCAGTACATAGCCAGGCCTGTCTGAAGTTTGCCAGAGTGCATATGGATGATTCAGAGAAGGATTGAGAGAATATCATGTGGTCAGATCAAACCTTAAGGGGACAGGATAACTGATCTGTGTTAAAGGCAGAACAGGGCCATGTATCATGAAATTTTAAGCCATTACCTCCTGCCATCAGTGAGAACACTGGAGAAGGAGAATGGCTGGGTCTTCCAGCATTGATTGCAGTTCAGTCTTGATTGCCCAAGTCTGTGTTGCTCGGCAACAGCCCCAAAACATCACTGCTCTAAAGGAGATACCAGCTACAGTCAGTATGTGCAAACCAAAAAAAAAAAGACCTTTGACCTCTGTTATTGCCAACAATGGTTATGTTACAAATTAATGAGTTGAAGTTTTGTTATTGACCAAATGCTCATTTTGCACCACAATTTAAAAATAAGTACTTCAAAATGCTACAATGTGACCATATTTTTGTTCATTTTGTCTCTCATTGTTGAAGTGTACCTATGAAAAAAATTACAGATCTCTCTCATCTTTCTAACTAGGAGAACTTGCACAATCAGTGGTTTGAATGTTTGAATCGTGGGCGGCACGGTGGCTTAGTGGTTCACGTTCACCTCTCAGCGCTGGGGATTCCCGATTCGAATCCCAATTTGGATGAAGTTTCCATGTTCTCCCCGTGTCTGCGTGGGTTTCCTCCAGGTTCTTTGGTTTCCTCCCACTGTCCAAAAACATGGATCAAGTCAATTGTGTTCACCAAATTGTCCCATATAGAGTGTGTCTGTGTGACTGAGTGTGTGCCCAGTGATGGATTGGCGTCCTGTCCTGGGTGTATCTGCCCAGCGCCTGAAACGTTCTCCCCTGAATGGGCAAGGGGAACCCCCCCCCCCCCCCCCCGTGACCCTAATATAGAATAAAGCGGAAGATAATGAATGAATTTCAATCGAATTCTCCAAATAGATTGGCGTCCTGTCCTAGGTCTATTGGCTCAGCGCCCGAAACTTTCTCCCCTGGATGGGCATGGGGAACCCACCCGCGACCCTTGTACAGGATAAAACGGAAGATAATGGATGGATGGAATGTTTGAATAGGATATGAGAGAATTTACTATTTACTACAACAGTAACCAAGAGATTGAAGAGAAGGGCTGTTAGAGTTTACTGAATAGATAAATAAATGAATCTTAAAAAGAGCTAGAGGGAAAAAGATTCTTGCAACTTCCTGGTAAATCTCTGGTTGCTTATTAATCTGAAAAAAGAAAGATATTTTCCAAAAGCCTTTGCTTAACCTGTGCCATTTTTACAATTTTTTCTACAACAACAAAAATAACTGATGCTGGTTTGTCATATCAGATTAAGGCCAGGTCCCATCCTGAAAGTCAGGTAGGACAAGTTGACAGATCCGATCCACCTTTTCATGCTTGACTTGCAATGTAGTGTGTATGTATGGGTGTGCCAGGTTTGCTGATAGGTGGGTAATAAGAATTGTGTTATGTCTTTCTGTCATCTTGTAAATGACTGAAATTCAAAATCATTTTGTATAGAGTGTTGTCCACTTGAAACTTTGTAACTTTGCAGAGTGTTCACAGGTCTGAAAAGCTAAATAAAGGCTAATAAATTGTGGAAAGTATTGTGGAAACAGAACCTCTTTATTTAATAAATGAAATTAAATAGCCTATATTTTTTATGGCTGATCTCAAATATGTAATATGTCATATATATAGATAAACAGTAGCAAGTTTTTTATTAGAAATGTTTTCTTAGAAATGTTACAAAGTAGGGCGGCACCGTGGCTTAGTGGTAAGCACTTACGCCTCTCAGCGCTGGGGATTCCAGGTTCAAATCCCAATCTGGGTAGAGTTTCCATGTTATGCCCATGTCTCTGTGGGTTTCCTGCGGGTTCTCCAGTTTCCTCCTACAGTCCAAAAACATGAAGTTTTAAGAATGATTGTACAGCCCTGCTAAAATTTTATTTGTTAATTTTATTTTTTGGAAGTTTGGGAAAAGGACATTTGTCCTTCCTATACAGAATGTTTGTTTATTTTAAACTTAAAGGAAAGTAAAATGTAAGTTTTGTACATATATACATTTTATGCATTTTATTTTACAAATCGAAGGTGCTTAACTATATTGTGTATGACCATGATGCTTGTGTAAGTGTGTCGCCATACTTTATGTTATATAGTGGATATTTCTTTGCATATGAAAACTTCCATCCATCCATTCATCCACTTTATCCTCTACTAAGGTCGCAGGGGGGTTCCCCAAGTCTATCTGGGGAGAATGTTTCGGGCACTGGGCAGATACACCCAGGACAGGCCAGATGGGCACACACTCACTCACACAGACACACACACACACACACACACACTATATGGGGTAATTTGGAGAATTCAGTTGACCTTGATCCATGTTTTTGGACTGTAGGAGGAAACCGTAGAACCCAGAGAAAAACCACACGGACACGGGGAGAACATGGAAACTCCATCCAGATTGAGATTCGAATTGGGAATCCCTAGTGCAGAGACGCAAATGTGCTAACCACTAAGCCACCATGCCGCCCGTAAAACTTGTTGGTTGAAAATGTTAGTTGCAGCTTCTCAGCTTTAACAGAAAATCTTCAGCAGTTATATTTTGACTAGTTTAAAAATATCATGTCTTTATCTTCATCTCAATCCTATACTACGGTTGTTGTTGTTGGGAGGCGTTCCTCATGCCCATCCAGTGGAGAACATTTTGGTCGCTGGGTAGATACACCTAGGACAAGGTGCCAATACATCGCTTGACACACACTCACTCATACAGATGGGGCAATTTAGTGCAGCCATTTCCCCTCGAATCCCTGTTTTTGGGCTGTGGGAGGAAATTAGAGAAAACTTACACAGGGAGAACATGGAAATCCACCCAGATAAGGATTCAAACCAAGGTAAGAAGGTAGAAAGTTATTAATCAACAAATTTAAAGTGCTAAGATGGAGACAGAGTGTCACATTTGGCTGAAATAGTGCAATAGATATCAATAAATCTAGTACAAAACATTGATAAATATAAACAGGAACTCATTAGCTGCGTTGTAACACATCAGTTTATCAGTTGCTAGTTTATGCTGTGTCTGCATTACTTAGGCTAGTCTAAACAACATTCAGTGTATACATAATCATCCATCCATCCATCCATCCATTATCTTCTGCTTTATCCATGGGAGAACATCTCGGGCGCTGGGCAGATACATCCAGGACAGCACACCAATCTATCACTAGACACACACACTCACTCACTCACACAAACACACTCTTGGGCAATTTGGAGAACTCAAATGACTTGATCCATGTTTTTTGGACTGTGGGAGGAAACCGTAGAATCGGGAGGAAACCCACACGGACACGGGGAGAACATGGAAACTCCACGCAGATGGGGATTCAAACCGGGAATCCTTAGCGCTGAGAGGCGAACGTGCTAACCACTAAGCCACCGTGCCGCCCATACATAATCATTTTTCAGAAATTCAGAAATACGAATCATATTCAGGACAGTGCACAGACTCTGGCCTACAGAACAATCTCTGGATTTGCCCCCTCTAACCTTCAATCTAATGCAGCATTTAACAACTAATTACATATGCTAATATCCTTTTGGGGCGGCATGATGGCTTAGTGGTTAGCACATTCGCTAGTAGTTGAGTAGTGTCATTTCAATGTTCTCCCCATGTCCCAGGGTTTTCTCCGGGTTCTCCGGTTTCCTCCCATGGTTTCCTGTCATGGATTTAAGGAAAATTAAATGCTCTAAATTTCCCCATATAGAATATGTGTGTGTGTGTGTGTGTGTGTGTGTGTGTGTGTCTGTGTGACTGAGTGTACCCAGCCACAACCTGGAATGGGTGTATCTGCCCAGCGGCTGAAACGTTCTCCACTGGATGGGCATGGGGAACCCCACTGTGCCTCTAATAGAGGATAAAGCGGAAGATAAATTATTGCTAACTAAAAACACATTTTTCTTTATTTATGACTAGGATAAAGTCATAAAATTATTTAGCATTTACCAGGCTAATCATACAATTGGATTTCGCTTAAGACCAGCGCAGTCAGCGGGTAGATACGTACGACCGGTGTCTAGCTCTGTTTAGCTGGAAGTACTAAACTAAGTGTTATTTAGTTACTTTTAAACTTGTCTTGACTATTTAGTTACTACATAGCTTTTATTACACATTTATTCTGCTTTTTTTCCCAGCACCGTTTCCGTGGTATTGTTGCTAACGTGTTTAGCCGCTAATGCTACCACTTTCTGCTCACTAAACAGTTGTTTACTGCTAACACTAAAACATTTATTACCAGCTTCTTTTTTAAATAATAGCACATATTTGTAAACTAACAGTCCCCTGAGATATTTTGCCTGATTAATCTGTTAATCGGATTTTATTGGATTCAACGCCGATCTTCACAAACTGCATGTCATCAAAACAATAACATACTAATTTGAAATTATTTTTTTGAAATAATGTATGAATGTTAGTGAACCATTTTACACTTAAATATTTAAACAATGTAATATTACTACATTACTGAAATTAGACTTTAGTCATCCATAAACAGTTGAATGCAGTGCAATCTGAACCACTTATGAAGCATTGTGTTTTAAATGGCATAATTGTATATGATGTGCTACTTATACTTGTAATTAGATTTCATTGTTGTTGATATAATGGAACATTTAACAAGTAATTACATATGCTAATATCCATTTGGGGGTTAGTGGTTAGCACGTTCGCCTCTGAGGTTTCCAATTCCAGGTTTAAATTCCAATCTGGGTGGAGTCCATGTTCTCTCCGTGTTTAGAAATTCTCTCCCCTGGATTGGCGTGGGAACACCGCCCCTCATATTATGAATGAATAAATATCCATTTGTCAACAAGTGTCATCTATCTATTCATCAATTATCTTCCCTCACTAGGGGGGTCCCCATGCCCATCCAGGGGAGAAGTTTTGGGCGCTGGACAGATACACACAGGACAGGATGCCAATCTTTTACACTCACTCACACAGACACACACACACAGACACACACACACACACAGACACACACACACACACACACACACAAACACATACCTATGGGGCAATTTGGAGAATTCAATTGACCTTAATCCATGTTTTTGGACTGTGGGAGAACCTGGAGGAAGCCCTGCGGACACGGGGAGTACATAGAAACTCCACCCAGATTGGGATTCCCCAGCGCTGAAAGCATGTGTTGAAAGTTCATTTATGTGTGCTTTTTTCAATATTTTTTTTTTCAAAAACTTCAAAATAAGCAGCCCAGATTTGAATTACCACTATCAAATAAATAGAAACAGATGAATAAAACTACAATACTAGATCTCAGTCTCAAGGTTACAAAAGACTTTCACTTCTGTACATTTCTTAAATAGATTTGGTTTTATTTTCACATCATGTTCATACAATGTCCACTTTTCAGGAATATAAAAATGGTCCTCTAATTATGTGAATGAACTCACAAGTCAATCTCTCATTAATTTAAATGACTACATCGCTTCTAATCATGTTGCTCATCAGGTTCCTGTTTATGTGAATTAACCTCTGTCCTTTTAAGCTCATGTCACGCTGAGTTCTTTTCAGACTTCATTTCTTATTAATGCAGGAATGTGGCAGGTACACCAAAGAAATTCTAGCAAGTGCAATTATAAGGAAGTAAACAGATGAACATGAAGTTAAAAAAAGAAAGAAACAAAAATAAAACTCTTCCTTGTACTATTTTCAAAAAAATATCCTGACCGAACTCTCAGAATATGAAGAAATAAGGAAATACAATTTAGGAAACCCCAAATCATTCATTCATTCATTCATTCATTATCTTTTGCTTTATCCTCTACTATGGTCAGGGGAGGGTTCCCCATGCCCATCCAAGGGAAAATGTTTCGGGTTCTGGGCAGATGCCAATCTACCCAGGACAGTACGCCAATCTATTGCTGGGTACAAACTCCCTCACACAGACATACACACAAACACATCTATATGAGGCAATTTAGAGCGTACCTTGATCCATGTTGTTGAACTGTGGAAGAAACCTGAGAACCCAGAGGAAACCCATGCAGACAGGGGAGAACATGGAATCTCCACCCAGATTCAAAACGGGAATCCCCAGCACTGAGAGGAGAACATGCTGACCACTAAGCCACCGTGCCGCCCTAAAACCATGAAACCAAAATCATGATTTGGCAAATGGTATGTGATTGCTCAGAGCGGTCTGAATTGAGGGCAACATGTTTCCTCCACCCAGTTTTACAGAGTCACAGCATTATCCCCAAACTAACCCACTTTACAGCAATTATGTGAAATGAAGAGGACTCAAGAAACACTGTGTATTGCTTTTACATTACATAACAGAATCTGCACAGAACAAACTGCATGACCTATTCCTCCTGACAAACCTATGAACCTCTGACCAGATTCATTTAGTTAATGAGATGGAAGGTGTGGTGAGATGTAGACGCGCCTTGCCCAATGAAACAATAAACAACATCTGTTCTGCTAAACTGACTGTGATTTAGCAGATTTAGTGTTCTTTAGAATGTCTGAATAGTCACAAAGGTATCTGGACATGTTTCCTGTTTGCAAAGGTTTATGTTAGAGCACAGATTATTTTTACATTATTGTTTAATTTGTTTGTACTCATCTGTCTTTTTCCTTATTATTAGTAATTATTATAAAAATGTAATTAAGAATGTAATTAAAAGGGTGGTAACTGACCTGTGATATAAAAATAATCGCCTTTTTAAAACATCTGTAAATATTTTCAAATACACTCATTGACCGCTACAAAATACTTATTTTAGGTTAATTTATTAATACAGTACTTTGTCTTACAATAGTGCATTGTGTTAAAGCAGCTGTAACTTCTTAAGTGGGCAGCCCTGGCGGCTTAGTAGTTAAGGTTCGAACCCCAATCTGGGTGGAGTTTTCATGTTCTCCCCGTGGCCGCATGGGTTTCCTCCAGGTTCTCCTGTATCCTCCCACAATTTAAAAGCATGGATTTAATTTAATGTGAATTAAATGCTTTAAATTGACCCATATAGAGACTGTGTGTGTGTGTGTGTGTGTGTGTGTGTGTGTGTGTGTGTGTGTGTGTGTGTGTGTGTGACTAAATGTGCCCAACGATGAACTGGCGCCCTGTCCTGGGTGTGTCTGCCCATTGCCCTAAACGTTCTCCCCTGGATGGGCATGGGGAACCACACCAGCGACCCTAGTAGAGGATAAAGCGGAAGAGAATTAGAGAACTTAAGGTTGAACTCTCATAGCACAATCTGAAGCAACCATGGCAAAGAAAACTGTATTTTTTTGTATTGTTCTCATAGAAAAGAAACTTACCTAAGGCAGCTTTTCAGTGTTATAAGCCTTTGAACCCCCAAAGAGCAAGCTGAAATGACAGTGGCAAGAAAAAACTCCCTGTTGTGTTGTTATTTTAAAGAAGAAACCTTATCCGGACTCATCCTCCTTGAGCGGCCGGGCGGCATCAACAGTGTAGGACAGCCATGTACAGATTTTGTAGTGATCATGTGACCCGTATTTAACAATTGAAAAACTATATAATGTTAAAATATATAAATATAAAGTTAAAATATATACAGCACAGAAAAAGAACAAGCTGAATTCATCCAACTGAGACCGTCACAGCTGAAAACCGAAGGGGTACAAAGAAAGCGCCGATGATTCCTCTCCAACTCGATCTGTAAACACAAAGCAGTTGTATAGCAGGAGGACAAAAAAGGATGTGTAACAGAGCCAAGATAGTACAAGGAACTGAAAGCAAATGGCTTCTGTATAGAAAGAGGAGAGGGAAGCAAGGTGCAGGTGCTAATATTTAGGTACCCACAATTTAGTGCAAGCGGGTAGGGCGAGACACATTGTTATTGTCTCATTCAGACCATGGATTTTTCAATCTCCTACCATATGGTAGACTTTACAGGGGCCTCTGCTTCTGAGTCTCGCACCAAAACGCTGCTTTCCTGAAGCCGTAAACTCATCAGTCACTATTTTATGATGCTGTATTGTACATTTGCAGCGCGGTGGCGTACTGGTTAGCATGTTCATCTCTCAGCACCTCTCAACAACAACATGAGGCACAGATTAAAAGTTTTAAGAATTCGGTAAATAACATCTTAATCCTTGAAGCATAAAAATGGTGCATACATGTGGTATTGTTACAAAAAAAGATCTGTGAACAGTAAACAATTTAGAACGTTAAGAGCCTTATAGCAGGAAGTAATTTACCACACTCTATATATGTATGTGGCTTAGTGGTTAGCATGTTCGCCTCTCAGCACTAGGGATTCCCGGTTCGAATCCCCATCTGGGTGGAGTTTTGATGTTCTCCCCGTGTCTGCGTGGGTTTCCTCCGGGTTCTCCGGTTTCAGTCCAAAAAACATGGATCAAGTCAATTGAGTTCTCCAAATTGCCCCATATAGAGTGTGTATGCGTGCGTGTCTGTGTGAGTGAGTGTGTGCCCAGCGATAGATTGGCGCCCTGTCCTGGGTGTATCTGCCCAGCACCTGAAACGTTCTTCTCTGGATGGGCATGGGGAACCGCACCGCGACCCTAATATAGGATAAAGCGGAAGATAATGAATGAATGAATGAATGAATGAATATATATGTATGTGTGCATGCACTTGTCAAATGATATGAAATTAGAAGTCTGGGATATAAAGTCAAAATTTTGAATTAGCAAGTCAGAATACTGAGATAAAAAGTGAGAATTTTGAATTAGCAAGTCAGAATTCTGAAATTTAAAAAAAATCAGAATTCTGAGACAAAAATTCAGATCTCTGAATTAGTAAAGCAGAATTCTGAGATTTAAAAAAAGTCAGAATTCTGAGATAAAAGTCAGAATGCTAAATGAGCAAGTCAGAATTCTGAGATTAAAAAGTCAGAATTCTGAATTAGTAAATCTGAATTACAAGATAAAAAGTCAGAATTCTGAATTAACAATTCAAAATGCTGAGAAACTTTTTTATCTTAGTGGTGGAAATGGGCTTCCTAAAATAAGATACAATTTGATTAAGCATTTAAAACTCCATAAATCCCATCTATATAAAGATGTGGTAGGATGGATGTGACTGTTGACTAAAAGACAAATACAAACTCTGGCAATATATGGAACCATTTTGTTACTTAATAAAATTGAATAAAAATGAATTGATATTAAAATAAAATAAAAAATAAAAAACACTGGCGAGAACCACCCCTACAGTAAACCATGATATTGCGCCGTAATGCTACAGTCGTGCTTCTCAGACTGGTGGGAATTAATTTAGAGACTTGACAGTGATTCAGAGGAAGTCTCTGAATGGCCTTTAATGGTCCAGCCAATTCCTACTTTTTAACAGTAAACATTTTTGGAAAGACCTAACATTGGCAGTTTGCAGACACCCATAATCCAATCTAACAGATCCTGAAACAAGCTGGCAATAAGAATTGGATAAATTGGCAAAACCCAGCTGTGCAGATTTTGCAATGACAGATCCATGAAAACATACAGCTGTTACTGCTGCCAAATGGGATGCAACAAAACAATTTTGCAAAAGCCTTCAGAACTTGTTTTATTGGTGATGAAGTGTGGATTGATTATATCCATGCTTAATTAGATCCACAACACAATACAGTGTGCAAAAAGCAGAGGGGCTTACACTGTTTCATGGGTCCACTGAATATACAAAAAATGAATAGCTGCATTTTTTCACATCTCATTCTGCTTAATACTATACTAGCATCGCGGGGAGTTGGGGGGGGGTTCTCCATGCTCATCCAGGGAGAACGTTTTCGGCTCTGGGCAGATACACCCAGGACAGGGCACCAATCTATCGCTGCAGCTAAAAATCCATCCATCCATCATCTTCCGCTTTATCCTCTACTAGGGTTGTGAAGGGGTTCCCCATGCCCAGCCAGGAGAGAACATTTCGGGCGCTAGGCACAGAACAGAACAGAGTGCCAATCTATCGCTCAGCACACACTCACTTACACAGACACACACACTCTATAAGGGGCAATTTGGAGAATTCAGTTGATCTTGATCCATGTTTTTGGACTATGGGAGGAAACTGGAGAATCCAGTGGAAGCCTACGCTGACACCGTGAGAACATGGAAACTCAAACCAGATTGGGATTTGAACCGGGAACTGGCAGCTAAAAATCAAAATACCAAATTTACTCAGTGCTGGGGATCCAAGTTTACTGTTAATCTCAATCTTGGTGGAGTTTCCATGAACCCCCAGAAAGCAAGCCAAAGCAACAGTGGCCAAAAAAAGCTCCTTGTTATGTTATTTTTTAGAAAGAAACCTTGCGAGGACCAAGGCTGAGTGGAGGACTCATCTTCCTTAAGCGGCCGGCAGCATCCACAGTGTAGGACAGCCAAGTATTCAAACCTATCAGCAGTTCAGTTATGTTTAATCTAATTATCCGATTGCCATCCACACTAACGCTAACTGCTACTAAAGTGCTGAGATTCATTATCAGTGAATTGTGTGTGATCTGTGGGGGTCCTGGTTATTAGAGAAGAAGGGAAAGGGATAACTAAATCATCACAAATTGGATTTGTATGGTAAGTAAAACTAATAAAGAGAACATTCATTCATTTATTCAGTCATTCTATTCCACCTTATTCTCTACTGGGGTCACAGGAGGTTCCCTATGCCCATCCAGGGGAGAATGTTTCAGACACTGGGCAGATACACCCAGGACAGGACCCCAATCTATCGCTGGGTACACACTCACTTACACAGCCACACACATACAAACACACACTATATAGGGCAATTTAGAGCATTTAATTTACCTTGTATTTATTTCTTGGACTGTGGGAGGAAACTAGAGAACCTGGAGAAAATTCCGGGAGAACATGGAAACTGCACTAAGATTGGAATTTGAAACTAGATCGCCAGTGCTGTGAGGCGAAGTTGCTAACTGCTAAGCCACCGTGCCGCCCAAAAAGGAGAACAATAATTTAAAAACATGCTACGCTATGCAATTAAGAAGTGTTTGACATTGAGGTAAGTATACAGTACATAAATATGACTCTTTATAGGTTTTCATATTCCACTGCAACCTGAAATCTTTACCAGAGCAGACGTCCATGCTTGCTGCCTGCTAGCCGTTACGATGGCTGGATTCCTGTTTTGTGAACTGTAGCAATGTTATTGCTTATCTTTTATTTAGTTTTTGTAGTGGAGCCAGCCATAGAGGTAGAAAACAAAAAAAAGTCACAATAATTGAGTCACAAAGTGATCTTTTTTGTGATTCTTTACATTTTAAGGTAAAACAAGTACTTTGGTTTAATTCTGTGACACTTTTAGATTTGAATTTGTTTCATATTATTAGTTTCTTCTCAGCCTGGCTTTGCCAAAAACACCAAAGAAACCACATCACATAAATATAAGTTTTCCCTGCGCATAATATTGTTAACCACTCTTGGCCACCAATCCCTGGTTTCGCCACTCTAATAAAAAAAAAAAAAGGTTTGATTCATAAATGTATGAAATGAAAGCAAAATCATTGATAAAATGGTCTTCACCTACATAATCTAGTCTGAATTTTAAAGTGAACACTGTTCGTTGACTAACAGGATTCCGGATTCTCTAACAATCCAAAACTTTCAATTTTTATATATCTTTATATTTGTATATATAGCAAGTTTCCCCTGGCAGCACGGTGGCATAGTGGTTCCCGCCTGCGCTCCCGGTTCGACCCCATCTGGGTGGAGTAGCGTGTCTGGGTTTCCTCCGGGTTCTCCGGTTTCCTCCCACAGTCCAAAAACATGGATCAAGTTAATTGAGTTCTCCAAATTGCCCCATATAGAGTGTGTTTGAGTGAATCCCCATCAATGGATTGGCGCCCTGTCCTGCTGTACTCCCAGTAACGTTCTCCCCTGGATGGGCATGAGGAACCCCACCGTCTCTAAGGTCCGGGTGATAGAAAAAAAGTTTCCCCTGCTCACAATCTTGACCAATCCTTGCTGCTCTAACCACTTTTCTTGAGCCGCTTCTTGTTGGTTGTAAAAAAAGCAAAATCATCAATAAACTGGTCTTCCCCAACATAATATATTCTGGTTTTTAATGTGAACACTGTTCGCTGAGTAACAGGACTCCGGTTTATCTAACGATCCAAAACTTCCATTTTTAGATAACTAACTTTAAGTCGAAACCAGAACAATTTTTCTGATTTAAAGATGAAGAGCTGTCATGACTTAATACACACTCAGCATTAACTCACAGGCTACAGAATTTATAGAATAACAGCGTATTTCACTTCTGGAGACTATGTGCATAAAAACTCAGCACCAATCATCAATGATGTAGGCCTAAATTGGTCCCCATGGTTACAATGGCATGCACTAGGTTGGACGTTACATCTGCTACACATTTGTGGCTAAAACAATATGGTAACTCAGTGCTTCATGGTTCTTTTTAATATTTTTTAAATAATTGATATTGGCTCATGGCAGCTTAGTGGTTTCCATGTTCTCCCTGTGGGTTTTTTTCAGGGTTTTCTGGTTTCCTCCTACAGTCCAAAAATATGGATTCAAGGTAAACTGAATGCTCTAAATTGCCGCATATAGTGCCCTGAAACGCTTTTCCCTGGATGAGTATGGGAAAACCACCGCGACCCTAGTAGCGGTTTAGGGGAAGATAATTGCTTGTTTCTTTTGAGGTGTTGCTAATTTCCTGAAGGTGTCGTCAGCTCTTCATCCATGGCTCTGCTGAAGCACTGCATCTACAACAATTACTGGATGGAACCTGGATTTTTATTGGACTGACTGTCCTGTAGGATGCCCTTAATGGGCTTATATAGTTTTCAATTGTTAAATACGGGTCACCTGATCATCAAACAATTTGTACATGGCTGTCCTACACTGTTGATGCTGCTCATTCCCTCAAGGAGGATGAGTCCCCACTGAGCCTTGGTCCTCACAAGGTTTCTTCCTTAAAATATCAACATAACAGGGCATTTTTTCTTGCCACTATTGCTTTGGCTTGCTCTTTGGGGGTTCAAAGGCATATAAAACAGCTTTGTGACAATGTACTATTGTAAAAAGCACTATATATGTAAAATATTTGAAATTGAACTTATTGTAAAAATGTCTTAATGACCCAATACTTGAAACAATTGTATCATTAAAGTATCGTTGCATGAAACTGCTAACTGTGTTCTTCCTCCTCTGCAAACTACATTCTAAATTTTATAAACACTGTCTCCCCTTTTTTCAACCTCAACTGTGCAGTCATGCTCACATTGTGATCTCATAGTATTTGTCACAGCAACTTGAACACATCAGATGTTTTGGCAAACCTCAGAAAGCGGGTGGAACCTTGAGCTCCGTATTATTTCCAGACACTGGGAGACAGCCAACCGCAGGAAATGACCTACAATGTGTCACAGAAATTCAGCATCAGAGAGGGAGAAGACTGGAGAGTCAAAGGGGTGGTAAAGGGGGGAGCACTTCCAGAAAAATGTGTTTACTATGGCAGACTAAAACAAGGCTACATGTGAGCTGAAAAACACTGCAACTCTTATGTGAGGAATCACTCCACTATCGTGCAGTGTACCAAGCTCATCTATCCACTCCTCTGTTGGCAGTCGTCCTTAATGTTCTAAAAAAAAATTTTAAACATAACCTCAGTGGAATTCATGCCAGTTTCCCCCCCCACAGATTTCTCCACCAGTTAAGTCAATGCCAGACTCTGTGTGTCAGACCCAACCTCCACGCTGATCAGGGTGGATTGCAAAACAGCATGAGCTACACACTAAGCTGCTGAATGTGTCTTTTCACCTACCAATATATTTCTCAAAATGTCCCAAAATGCATGGTTTGACCTTGCTAGACGTGTTATTCCATAGTCACATATTTTTATGGCTGTGTTGTTGCTCTTCTAAAAAAGTTTTCTAGAAAATTTCCTGTGGGTCCGTGGAGACTTATACCCAAACGTGACGTCCTGACTCATAGACCACAGACCGGTACATCATGTTTAGCGTTTTCTGCCTATACTTGCACTACTATATTTCATTCATTATCTCCCGCTTTATCCTCTATTAGGGTCGCGGTGGGGTTCCCCATGCCCATCCAGGGGAGAACGTTTTGGGCGCTGGGCAGATAGACCCAGGGCAGGGTGCCAATCTATCGCTGGGCACACACTTACTCACACAAACATTCTATATGGGGCATTGGAGAATTCAATTGACTTGATCCATGTTTTTGGACTGTAGGAGGAAACCGGAGAACCCGGAGGAAACCCACACGGACACGGGGAGAACATGGAAATTCCACCCAGCTAGCGATTCGAACCGGGAATCCCTAGCGCTGAGAGGCCACCGTGCCACCCCACTACTATACTATACTACTAAAAAAAAAAAAAAAAAAAAAAAAAAAAAGGACGTTATAATATCCATCCATCCATTATCTTCCGCATTATCTATCCAGGGAAGAACGTTTCAGGCACTGGGTAGATACACTCAGGATCAGGACGCAAATCTATCGCTGGACACACACTCACTCACACATACACACACACACACACAAACACACACTCAATATGGGGCAATTTGGAGCATTCAATATACCTTGACCCATGTTTTTGGACTGTAGGATGAAACCAGAGAACCCGGAGGAAACCTACGCAGACATGGGGAGAACATGGAAACTCCACCCAGATTAGGATTTGAACCGGGAATCGCTAGGGCTGAGAGGAGAACATGCTAACCACTAAGCCACATGTTATAACATATCCTGTATATACTTTTTTTTGTAACCCTTCTTCATTTCTATTTAAATTTCTTTAGCCACTGGCTTCTTACGTTCTCTATGGGAATCCTCCTGAAGGTCTTGTCTTATCTTACTAGTTGAAGGCAATAAATGATTTCAAATGGCTTTGCATTTACCTAATCTACCCTCAACAGGAACTTCCCATCTGCAAAAACTAGCAATCTTTAAACAACAAATTTGATTCTAAAACGTATGTTATTACGTTTTATTTAGTTTTTACTTAAAATAGGCCACAGGAAGTATATTCCATTTTATCAGTGCAGTTATTTGGAAAGGGAGTGTCTGTTTCTATTTGGGTACAAATACATGGTGACATATTATACAGTACATACTTATTCATCATCATAAAATAAAAATCCAGCCAATGAGTGGAAAAGAAAAGGTTGTTGGTTTCCCCAATGTAGCTGACGGCAACAAGAGGTAAAAATTAAATTCACCATGCTAAGTATCTCATATCACTGCAATAAGGATATGTGATGAGGAGTAATCGATCTTTATATTTTATATCTTTTCTTTAACAACTTCTTACTGCTATTGGGTGTTACCATTAAAGGTCCCACAGTGGATCATTATTTTCCATCTCAGCTGTCCCCACCCTCATCCTCACTCACAACATCCATAAACCACCTCTTTGGCCCTCCTCTCCTTCTGCCTGTTAACTTCTTTTGCCAATATAAACTTTGTTTCTCCTCTGTACATTCCCATATGCATCTACATCTTGCCTCTCCAAGCTACAACGTCCTTTAATCTCCTTCTAATGAATTGATCACTGATCTTATCAATCCCAGGAAGAATACTTCCAGCACCCTCTCCTGCCTCTTGGTTAGTATCCCCATCTCTAAGCTTTACAACATTGCAGGTCTCACAACACTACTGTCCTATAAACTTGTACCTTTACTCTAGAACAACCATAAAACATTTAAATTAGCTTTTGATTTCATTCTTGTTTGAACAACTCGAAGTAGTTCTCCCGTTTCCCCCCACAGTCCAAAAACATGGATCCAAGGTGAATTGGCTGCTCTAAATGGCCCCTATATAGTGTGTGAGTGTATGCCCAGCGATAGATTGCGCTGCCCTTTATAACGACTAAACAATAAATTAACATTCAGGGTGGAAAATCTTTCTATTTCTTTTAACTAAACACTTATTTCTAATGAAAGGTAAATGTATAAACTAAATAAATAAAAGACTTTTGAAGTTGATTCTCACACAAGCTACCACAATGACACAGGGGCCATGAAAACACAAGGCAGACGAGGTTTCTTGTGTGAAGTCCAGTCTAAAAATATGAACTACAGCTAAATGGGATTGAATTTTGTTATTGTTTCCGCCTTGCACCAAAAAAAATTTTTTGTTTAAAAAAAAAAAAAAAAAAAAAAAAAAAAAAAAAAAAAACAATTGTGTCCTCAGACATTATATGCTGTCGGCTTTACCATTCCTTAGACCAACCATAAAACACATTTAAATTAGCTTTTGACTTCATTCTTGTGTGAATACAACTGAACACCTTGAAGTAGTTCTTTGGTTTTCCCTCCACAGTTAAAAAACATGGATCCAAGGTAAATTGGCTGCTGTAAATTGCCCCTGTAAAGTGTGTGAATGCATGCCCAGCGATAGATTGGTGCCGTGTCCTGTGGGTATCTGCTCAGCGCCTGAAAATTTTGTTGTTTCCGCATTGCACCAAAAATATATTTAAAAAATAAAAATAAATAAAATTGTGTCCTCAGACATTATATGCTGTTTACGGTTCCTTTAGAACCATAAAACATTTAAATTAGCTTTTGACTTCAATCTTATGTGAATACAGCTGAACACCTTGAATATGTTTTTAGTAGAGGATTAAGTGGAAGATGGTAATATGAATTTCGATATAATTCTCATTTCACTAAGTACATTAGAAAAGTTGATAGAACATCATTCATTCATTCCACTTAATCCTCTACTAGGGTCGTTTCCCCATACCCATCCAGGGGAGAACTTTTCAGGCGCTGGACAGATACACCCAGGACAGAACGCTAATCTATCACAGGGCGCACAGACAATCACACAAACACACTCTATATGGGGCAATTTGGAGCATTCAATTTACCTTGATGCATGTTTTTGGACTGTGGGAGGAAACCGGAGAACCCAGAGGAAAACCTGACGGAGACGGGGAGAACATGGAAATTCCACAAATATTGGGATTCAAACCGGGAATCCCTAGTGCGGAGAAGAGAACATGCTAAACACTAATAATAGCACATATATAATTAATTACATATAAATAATAGCACTAATAATAGCATATACAAATTGCTTTGTGAGAACCTCCAGGACTCCATTTGAAGCTAAGTCAAACTATTTTCAAGATAACATTTTGCTATGTTACTTTAATAACTTTTTTTATTTGAACATATTTATCATATAACAAACATAAAATAAACTTCTGTGGACCTACATATAAAGCAAGAGGCATCACTAAAGAATTTAAACCAAATGAGTGGGTTGCTAGGTGTGGGGATCATTTCAGGTGCTGGACAGAAACACCCAGGACAGGGCATCAATCTATCCCAGGGCACACTCATGTACATAGACACACACACACACTCTATATGGGTGCAATTTAGAACATTCAGTTGACCTTGAATCCATGTTTTTGGACTGTGGGAGGAAACCCACGGCGACACAGGGAGAACATGGTGATTTGAAGTGATTTATTTTGTCTACTGTGCATACACACAGGGGAATTAGTCCTCCACGTTTAATCCATCCGTGAAGTAACATACACATATACACACACTGGTGACGTGTGAGTGGTGGGCAGCCTTGAATACGGCGCCCATGGAGCAATTGGAGTCGAGTGCCTTACCCAACAGCACTTCAGCTATGGTACTTAGTGGGAACGGGAATCGAACCGGGAACCTTCAGGGCACAAGGCTGGTTCCTTAACCACAAGCCCATGAACGCCCAGGTTTGAATGGGATTCAAACCTGGATCCCCAGCACAGAAAGGCGAATGTGATAAGCCCAGCATTCATTCATTCATCAATTTTGTTGATTTACAAAACTGATGATTTGTGACCAATTCAGAGTATTTCCCTGTTTTGTCTGTCTATAAATGAAAATGGGCTCCGTCATACCCCATGACCCACGTCGGGATGAATAGCTAAGAAAAAGAATGATAGTCAGTTTATTAAAAAAAATAAATTTAAAATAAAAATAGCCGGCACGGTGGCTTAGTGGTTAGCACGTTCGCCTCTCAGCGCTAGGGATTCCCGGTTCGAATCCCCATCTGGGTGGAGTTTCCATGTTCTCCCCGTCTCTGCGTGGGTTTCCTCCGGGTTCTCCGGTTTCCTCCCACAGTCCAAACACATGGATCAAGTCAATGAATTCCCCAAATTGCCCCATTTAGAGTGTGTCTGTGTGAGTGAGTGTGTGCCCAGCGATGTATTGGCACCCTGTCATGGGTCTATCTGCCCAGTGCCTGAGACGTTCTCCCCTGGATGGGCATGGGGAACCCCACCGCGACCCTAATAGAGGATAAAGCGGAAGATAATGAATGAATAATTTGTGCATGAGATGGACAGGCAAAGTTTTTAGTGTTAGGAAAATGAATAAAACACAAAATTTACAATCAGGTGCACAAACATTTGGAAAATAGCCTTCTTAGTTCCAGTAAAGGGTAACAAAAATGCTACAGCACACAAAAACATTTGCAACAATTAAATTCTTGTTGTTTGGGATGATTCTTTCTGTTTTTAATCTAGCATGTCATGGCAATCAAGACATGGCTTGCTGTGGAAAAACTCAAGTGGCCTGAGTCCCTGAACAGTTTGGATGAATTGGAACATCGAATACAACGACTTTAGTCAGTAACAGTATGGGTTCTCAGACTTCTATAGCCACATGTTTGTTGGTTGTCCATTACTTGTGATGGTGCACAGGGTGTGTAGCTTAATGAATCGGAGTTCCAAGCCAAACCTCAGAGCTCCTTGAGAATCAACTGGAATGTCTTTTGCGATTCTGAACTTGTCATTCAACCTCATAGTCTGACGATCACGTTTTCTAGGACCGAATTAGCATACATTCCAAAAGACACACTAAAAATATCAACAATTTTCTAGAGAAACGTAGATGGTTACAGCAACAAGAACACCGTTTAAAAATGTTCCACAACACTAATACGAGGGCTCAGCGATAGTGAACAAATTCTGAATGGTGTAAGAATACCGGATTTACAATATTGAGAGATCCAATATTGTGCTTCCTGTGCTGTCACTCAAACGAACGTTAGCTCCTTTAGTTTTTTGAAGTTACAAACGCAACAGTTGCTCACTTCAGGTCTGATCATTATCGGTGTGCCGCGTGATTCAGTTGCTTTTCCAGTTCATGTTTCTTGTGAAGGTGAGTGCGATCGCTTAATAACCAACATGTGAGAAGCATACCACCGATACTCTAGAAGTTAAAAGGCTTTTAGCTGGAATGTTGTTTCCCTGAGTGAAAACTGCCGTGTTGCTAATGAGCTTTTTAATTAGCAGAGATAAGTACTTTCTCACGAGCAGCATACTATTTCCGCGATTTTAAGAACGATGAAGTCCCATTGGACATGTAACTAGCTTTCAGTGTAAAGTTTGTACTTTATTGACCAATCCAATGCGATCTTATTCCATTTGCTACATTTTGGTGGCATGATGGGAGCATGAAGGGCCTGGGCTTTTATTGCCAGTAAAGGTCCTTTCTGTATGGAGTAAACTCCTCTTTATACCCTTGTAGGCTTTCTACCTGGTCTCTGGTTTCCTTCTACAGACAGATACCAAATCATTATAGCAATTGGGGTATACAGAGCTATGCACTTGCAGGGAAGGTACTTAGTTCAGATAAATAGTAGAGTTGCATTAGAAAGGGCATCTGGTATAAGACAGTGCCAAATCAATGAAGGATCCTTTTGTGGCAACCTCAAATGGGTACGCCGAAATAATAAACAGAAGGAAATTTTGATACAATTATTCTAATTAGTAAATTCCTGCCATTTAAATGCCATTCCTGCTCATTTGTAATGTCGGTAAATTTGCTTTTCCGTCTGGTTAAAATGCGAAGCAAAACAAAAATATTTCTGTAAGAACATGTTGAAACATGTCGAATTGACGAATGAATCCATGGAAAATAAGCAGAAATGTGAACTAGATGAACAAATGAATAGGTCACAAAACCTGTTGGTGACATTTCTGAATCATGACAGTTACAGAAGCCAAATACATAGAAATAATACCGAAACGAAAAGTTCTCGATGAAATGGATACAAAGAGCATTAGCACATTGAATGAGGGAAAACATTTAAAAATATTAATAATTTTTTAATTATTAATATTTAAAATTAAAAACATTTTAAAATAAATTAGTTATAATTAGTTATAAAGTATAGTTTTGGATTCCTGGCTGTATGTTGACTGTATAATAAATTAAAAATAAATCATCTACAACTGAGGAGAAAATAGTAGGGGATGGACAATTACAGCTTTCGACCGGATTTATTATATATATAGCCCTATATATAATAAAGGTTGTTTCCAACGGTTTTATAGAATTCTTTCTGTGGCTGAAGCATGAGGCTGAAGGCAGGAAGGAATTTGAAACTTCACTGTAAACATTTAAAATGAAGTTTAATATTTACAAAGCTACAGGCTTAAGCTACGTCTAAGACGTGTCGACGCAACGGGTCACATCACAAGACAAAGGGCACAAGGGGACATTAGCAGGGTAAGCCAGCTACTACTGCAGTGCTACTCAGAAACCGGAAGGTGTCAGCACATTCATGTCACGAGGTTTCAGTTTATGGGGTCGAGTGACCTGCTTTTTGCCCTCCATACTAGGAATTTCCATTTTCGGCGGAGCTTTAAAAGTGTTAGGATCTTCGGCCAGTCGAGTTGCCTGAGCCTTCATAACTTCCATGGGGGTGGGCTTCTGTGCACCCTTGTGCGACTGCAGTGCAAAACCACCTGTGGGACAGAACAGGTTTGTCTTTTAATTATTTTTCAAGTGGTTTATTTTAGTTTTGTACTTAAAATGTGAGACAAATTCATCTGAAGAAAACAGATTTAACAAATCACTTAAAATAATGTCCACATTTGAGCATGTGCATTTTTTTTTATTTTGAAGAGAAAGAATTTGTTTTAATTTACAGGAAAACATTAAATGTACATTTATTTTTGCACAGTTTACAATGTATGGCTTGATTTCTTCCAATATGAAAAAAGAAAACAAAAAAACAAAACGGTAACTATTAAAAAGTGCATGTTTGTTTTCTGAAATGATTGCATGTAATTAATAAATACAGCAACAAAAATCAAGAAAACATAATCTGAGTGGTTTTACACAATACTGCATTGAGATTAATTTAAAAATTGTTTCAGTAAAACACAAGCGTAAAAAAATAACCATTAACAGCAAATTCAAATCCCTGTTTAGATTATTTTTTTAAAAATTGTCTAATACCTCCAAAAGCATATTAAAATTAATAAAATCCATCCATCCATTATCTTCCGCTTTATCCTCTATTGGGGTCATGGGGGGGTTCCCCTTGCCCATCCAGGGGAGAACGTATCAGCCGCTGGGCAGATACACCCAGGACAGGGCGCCAATTCATCGCTGGGCACACACTCACTCACAAGAGACACACTCTATATGGGGCAATTTGGAGAACTCAATTGACTTGATCCATGTTTTTGGACTGTGGGAAGAAAGCGGAGAACCCGGAGGAAACCCACGCCGACACGGGGAGAAGAAACTCAACCCAGATTGGGATTAGAACCGGGAATCCCTAGCGCTGAGAGGCGAACATGCTAACCACTAAGCCACCATGCCGCCCATTTAATAAAATCCAAAAGAGGAATTTTAATAAAAAGTAAAATAGATAAATGATTATAATAATAAATTCTTTAAATGCCAATAATAATGGCTTTAAAATTACCCTTTTAAAATATCAATGAAATATTTAGATACTTAGAAATCTAAAATATGATTGGCTGAGCCGTGACATTATTGATATGCAATACATTTGTTTCCTGTATTTAATTGTTAGAGAAACCTGTCGATTGATGAATGCATTTAGGAACCAAACCTGGAGTATTTATTATAGTGTTTGTAATAATTTTAACATCTTTTCTATGATTCATTCACAATAATGCACGCTCACTCGTGCCTTATTGCTTTAATAAATCATTTTTAGATGTGCGTGTATGCACTTCAAAAGACAGACAAACAGTCCAGGGTGTTTCACTCATTAAGCACTGGGAACAACCGGTGGTGTTTAGGAGTTCAAGATGGCTGATAGAGTGACAACTAGTTCGTACAGTAAACTGCATTTTACTGCATGTGTTGAATTAAAAATGATATTCAAAAACGTATTTACTCAATTGTTGATTTGACAAACATTACCTTGCATAATCGTGAAATTCACATTTGTTATCTGGGGCGCATCACCACATCCTAGCACTAACAGTGGTCAGGCACCGAAAACAAGTTCTGCTCTTTTAGTTTTAATGAACTTTAAAATCTTTTTAAAGGACTCTTGGGGTAATGGTACACAAAATTCAAGGTGCGGTTCACACCGTGGTAGTTGTGGTTGTGGGGGTTGTCTTTTGGTTTACTGTCGAGCACTTTTATTAAATGTCTGAATCCTGGGTTCTCCACTGCAGCATATGGTACATATTACAAATCCCTTTTAGTGGCTTCGGTGTATTGTGGGTCTGTTTTTCATTGTGTACAATATATATTATGGTATGTGTTAATAAGTAAATAGCTTAGATTTATTTACCCGCTATGCCATGTTCTGTACCTGGATCAGTGGTAGACTTGTGAACTTGAGGTCTAGGCCCAAACATGCTCCAGCGCTCCACAGGTCCATCACTTGCTCCCAGATCCATGCTGGAGCTTGAGCTGGAGCTCAGCTCCGAACCTGTAAGTGAAGCAACTGAGCCCTGGCTGCTGAACCAGCTTCTGGAACAAAGCACAAAACACTCTTATTATTAACTAAATACAATACTAAAAATAAAAAAAGAATTTCCTGGCCAAAATAAGTTGGTAAAATGTACTTATTTGAATTAATATGGTTTATTTAAGGGTGGCACAGTGGCGTAGTGGTTAGCACGTTCTCCTCTTAGCGCTTGGGATTCCAGTTCAAATCCTGATCTGGGTTGAGTTGCCATGTTCTCCAAAAACATGGATCAAGGTCAATTGAATGCTCCAAATTGCCCCATATAGAGTGCATGTGTGTTTGTGTGTGTGCCCAGCGATAGATTAGCGCCCTATCCTGGGTGTATCTGCTCAGTGCCCAAAATATTCTTCCCTGGATGGGCATGGGGAACCCCACCCCATGATCCTAGTAGAGGATTAAGCAGAAGATAATAGATGGATGGATGATTTATTAATTAAAGCAAACTTAAAACCCATTAATTAAAGGGAACCCCACCCCATGATCCTAGTAGAGGATTAAGCAGAAGATAATAGATGGATGGATGATTTATTCATTAAAGCAAACTTAAAACTCATTAATTAATGCAGTGCTGCATGACCATTGTGTATTAGAGTCTGGGCTTAAACTGGAGGAAGTCGTAGGCTTGTGGTTAAGAAACCAGCCTTGTGACCTAAAAGTCCCTGGTTTGCAGTACTACCAAGTGATATGACTTAAGTGCCATTGGACAAAGCACCTAACCCCAATTGCTCCCTGGGCGATGTGTATAAGGCTGCCCACCACCTCTACGGTCACGTGTGCTCACTTCACTAGTGTGTGTACGTGTTTCACTGGACAGAGGAGTTTAAATTCCTATGTGTGAAAGCACAGTAGGCAAAATAGATCACTTCATTTATACTCTAGATTAAATGGGTAAAAAGTCCATCTAGAGATTGATGATTTCTAATTAGGTTTATCAAAGCTCTCATATCAACACACATGATGAAGACTATGTCCAGACGTAATACTTTTATTTTCGGCAAATTGGAACCATAAGACTGCTACTATGATGACGAGGAGACCTCTGCTGACTGTTCACAGCAATAGCACTATTGGTAATGGCAAAATTGGAAGCATGCATGCATATGTGATCCCTTCCTCTCTGTTTGTTTTATTCACTTTTATCAGCACAACACACACCAACATGCCGCCACCACCGTCATTACAATTCTGAGAACCCAGTGATTTTTGTATTGGACCTGACCATGAAAAAACATGGCCAATGTTGAATCATGCAGAGCAACAGATTTAATAAAACTTTAATTTGCATCCATATAGTCCCATGTCCGGCCTTCCCAACGGCCTGGGCTTATAACGTGTTATTAATGGCTTGCTAGCACAGTCAAAATAAGTAATTACGCCTTTTACCGATGGCAGCACCAATCTAATACTATCCGTGTCGGCCTCCGTGCCTCTGGCAGAATTATGGTATATGATATTCAAGAGACCACTAGGGGCAGCCGTGGAATGGGTTTTAATTATTTCTTATTAGTTTTCAATGAAAACAGATGCATCTGACACAACAACTTATTTTTTAAGAGGTGTTGACAACATGAACGTGACAGAGGAGCTGCTTGAATTAACCGTAAACTTGATTTAAAATGCCCTCTGTTTGTTCAATGTTATCTGACACCTATAACTCATCTCTCAATTATACATTTAATTTGCAAGTAATGCTTTAGTAGTTTGGACACTAGGTTAATTCCAGTTTTAACAGACCAACTGAGTATGAGACCAAGCTTTTATTCATTTTGTGAGTAAACCCAAGCTTGGGAAATACTCTAACTCCTTACTCCTTCTCCAAAGTTTTCTTTTGTTGGCTGGGCAGGATATAAAATAAGCCAGACTTTTCCAAAGCCTTAAAATTGCAACATTTTGCGCTATACATGTTAGTATATCGCTTCGGCTCGCTCTTTGGGGGTTTAAAGGCTTTTCATTCTGTAAAGCTGCTTTGTGACAATGTACTGTTGTAAAAAGCGCTATATAAATAAATTACTTGAACTTGAGTATATTTCAATAGGTTTAAGAGTTTAGAAAGTGTTGAAGTGTGTGGGAAGGGGTTATGAAGCCATAATCATATAAAATGTAAAATAACGTCGCTACCTCATGGGGGTCTCTGGAACATAAACCATGACAGGTAAGGGTTTACTTTAATGGATTTATACAGTCTGATTGAAAGTGGAGGATTAAGTGCGTACACGTTAACTAATCCATCCGTCCACTGGTTAGATACACCCAGGACAGTACGCCAATGCATCGCTGGGCACACATACACTTTATGGGGCAAGTTCGAAAATTCAATTGACCTTGATCCATGTTTTTGGATTGTGGGAGGAAACCCAGGCAGACACGGGGAGAACATTGAAACTCCACCCAGATTGGGATTTGAACCGGGAATCCCTAGCGCTGAGAGGAGAACATGCTAACCACTAAGCAAACCATGCCATCCCACATAAACTCATTTAAAAAAAATAATAATAATAATAATAATAATAATATTATAAAACTAAAATAAAAAAAATAGGTATGTTTAGTCAAATTAGCATTAAATTGGCAGAGTTTGATCCTTTTTATGAGCTCTGGTTATCGATGTGGATGATTCTGCTTAATGTGTTTGACAAGGCCGACCATCCAATTCGATCTGCGCTGCTCCAATGTTGCTGTAAATCACAGGAACACAAAATCCTTCTACGCGGTTGATTTGAATGACATTCATGGTTCATGCTGTGTCTCTAAAATGCACTACACTTAGCATGGCATGCTTAGATGTGTGTACAGCTAAGGTGCAACTCGCAACTAGTTTCTTAATTTTAGTTCCTTGTTTTTTTGGTCTCTGCGGATTTCGGACCGTTTGTATTCTGCGTGCAGAAGCGCGTACCAAACTCCATGGCCAATACCGAATGGTTTGTGAAGAATACAGCGGACCGGTACACCTCTAAAATGCTTCCTAAATGAAAGGTAAGATCCCGATACTGTACCTGCGCTTTTGTTTGGGGGATGACTGAGGGGTTCCTGATGGGGTTGACTGAGCAGATGACGACTTCTCCTCCTTTGGATCAGCACTATGCATGTGCAATTTCTACAAGCAAAATATAAAAAATTTTTTTTTCAAAAATCACCCCTATATCATGTCAGATTACGTTATCCTATTTCTTATTTTATTCAATAATGATAAAGAACATTGTCATTTGATTTTTACATTTTTTTATTTATTGGTGTATCTTTTAATTCGTGTATTGTCGTCAAATGTAATTAATTCTGCTTGCAAAACATAATATTTTGTAGAAAATGGACAACTTATTCATAGAAAACACTCATTAGTTAATTAATTGGTAAATTTGTTGTCATAGACAGAGAATTGTGCAAAGTTTCAGCTTAATTGGATAACGGCAAGTGGGTGAAAACCTTTTACCAGACACACGGACAAACAGATGGAGCTAACATAGGGTTGGTAATAACAGGAGGCCAATATAAAGCTTACAGACTCAAAACGTACCTGTAGCGATTGAGAGATGCGGTGGTACTGCGACTCCTCAGCAACCAGACCTTTATGAGGGGTGTAGCCCGTGTCGGTCAGACCAGCTCTCTTTTCAAAACTCTGGATGTTTTCTTGGGTTTGCTCTAAAACACACCAACACAGTATTTAATACACTAATCATTCATATTTATCACAAACCCATAACATGGGCAGCATGGTGGCTTAGTGCCATGTTCCATGTTCTCCCCGTGTCCGTGTGGGTTTCCTCTAGGTTCTCTGGTTTCCCCCCACAATCCAAAAACATGGATCAAGGGAAACTGAATGCTCCAAATTTTCCCATATAGAGTGTGTTTGTGTAAGTGAGTGTGTGTCCAGCGATAGATTGCTACCCTTTCCTGGGTGCATCTGCCCAGCGCCCAAAATGTGGAACCTCCCTGGACCATAGTAGAGGATTAAGCGGAAGATAATAGATAAATGGACATACCCACAACGTACGCAAACATAACTAACACTTGGAAGAATCAGCAAAACGTTTAGTAAATCGGGTTGTGTCAAAACACTACATAAGATTGTATGTGAGACAAAAGTGGAACACAGTGAGAAAAACCATTACAAGTGGACCAGCTGTATAATGTACTCAAATTTTTTAAAAGATGGCTTTACTAAATCAGGACACCCTTTGTTGTGATGATTGTTCCATCCCATCTGAACATCTGCGGTTGAATACAATACCAATCAAGAGCATGATTAGGTAACCGGGGAAGATGAAATCCTTAGCCATAATCAAATGACCCCTGACCTATCTTTATTGTTGTCATCTGTGTCGGTTTACCAACGTCTTCGCTAGCTGCTTGTAAAACAAAAACCGCACTCTACACAAGAAGAACATGTAATGCATGACCAAAAAGTGCATGTACATTTTACCAGGGCAGTCCCACAACTGCCAGTCTGCTGATTTCAGTTTAGTCTACACAGCCCTTAGTGCACTTACTGACGATTAGGGAGTTCATTAGCACGGACGAAGCTTTGGCTTTCACCACCGGAATGGCAGGCTGGGGAAATTCAAGTGCAGTGGTGTTTTTAACCGAGACCTCTGGTTCCTCTTCCTGAAAGCAAAAAAACAAAATTTTCAGCTCTACTTTAAGAAATGTTACTTACAATGTGATGTAAATCAGAATTGTTGAGAAAGCAATGACTGCAGAGATCAAATATTCCTTTATGATCTTCCAATTTAACCTATATTAGGGTCGCCGGGGTGAGGTGGTAGGGGTTCCCCATGCTCATCAAGGGGTGAACGTTTTGGCAATCTATCGCTGGGCACCCTGACTAACAAACTATATGGGGTAATTCAATTTACTTTCAATACACCTTGAATCCACAGTTTTGAACTCAAATTGGGATTCGAACCTGGATCCCCAGCGCTTGATGGAGAGCATGCATACCACAAGGCCACAGTGACACCCAGGTCAAATATTAAAATATTCAACTTAACTATGGGTAGCAATGTATTTCTGATTTAGTTCCAAGGGACAGTTTTAGGTCCTTTGTGTGGAGTTTGCATTGTTCTCCCCATATCTGCATCAGTTTCCTCTACAGTCTAAGATTGGTGTCCTGTAATGCGCCATTTCTTGCCTTTCAAATAATAAGAACTGGAATGGACTATGTTTAGAGCTCAAACATACTTTAGCAGGAGTACTGGAAGTTGTAACTGAAACAGAACCTAACTGAACAACATGCTAACGTTTACCCTTACATTCACCCATGTTAAGTAAAACATTAAGCATGCATCACTAGACACCAGATGTTAAACTACACAAAGCCAGGACATAATATAAAACAAGTTGAGGGGAGACAGTAAAAAGGTGATTAGACAAATTCTACATAATCAGGCTCCACAGTATCTCACTGAGCTGATTCAACTGTATAAACCAAAACACAAGCTCAGATCTCAAGATGCTTGTTTACTTTTAGCTCCTACAATAAATGTAATGAGTGCTGGTGGAAGTGTGTTCTCCCACAAGGCTGCTCAACTTTGGAATAGCCCTCCATTTATTGTTCACTATTCAGAATCACGATCAATCTTTAAAAGTAGATTAAAAACACATTTATTTAATTTTGCGTTTAAATAACTCCCTGTAGATATAGGTGTAGATCTTGGGGTTGACGGTGTTGGATTGGTAATCTGGGATCAGTCTGTGCTGGAATTCCACCTTTTCACCCAGCTCATCATTAGTAGAAGGAATTAGCATTGAAATGATGCTGTTCCAGTGAACCCTCTCAACTAAGTACTCTGCTGTATCTGCCACCTCTAGTTCTGTAGCCCCTAGTCAGTGATGCCGGTGTCACATGATGCACTGTGTCAAACTCTGGTTAATACTTAAATACTGAGCTTTATTAGCTCAAACTACTTTTCTCATCTGTTTCTTTTGAGGTGTTGCTAATTTCCTGGAGGTGTCGTCAGCTCTTCATCCATGGCTCTGCCGGAGCACTGTTGCTACAACAATTACTGGATGGAACCTGCATGACTGGCAGTCATGCAGGATGCCCTCAATGGACTTGTATAGTTTTTCAATTGTTAAATACAGTCACCTGATCTCTACACAATCTGTACATGGCTGTCCTACACTGTTGATGCTGCCCGGCCGCTCAAGGAGGATGAGTCCCACATTAAGCCTTGGTCCTCCCAAGGGTTCTTCCATAATATCCTGTTATGTTTTTTCTTGCCACTGTCACGTTGGCTTGATCTTTGGGGATTTAAAGACTTACAACACTGTAAAGCTGCTTTGTGACAATGTGCTACTGTAAAAAGCGTTGAATAAATAAATTACTTGAACAAATCAGTGGAAAGATTAGACTCTGATAGTGCTACAAAAATGTACCAAAATGTTTTTTTACATATACATTAAAAGCATTAAGGCACTAGAGGTTGTACATTACTGTGAATTAATCACAGGAAAGAACTGTTATTAACCACGATGCTTAGCAGAGTACAGTTAGTACAGGAACTCTTTGCCATGATTTACTCACAATAATACACAACATTGAGTGCCTAACTGCTTTTATAAAATGGTTATAAACATAGTGTATTAAAAAAACAAAGTTTGATTCATAAATGTGTTTATTTCAAGCATTAAACGTTAATAAACGTTAATATGCAATAAACGTTTTCTCAAGAAAATACTGCCATCTAGTGGCCAAATTTCAAAACAGTTTATAAAAACGGGGAAAAAATGTATATCACACATTGATACCAATATGAAGCTGTCAGAGGTGTGTGTTATTGTCAATAACGTAATGGCTAGACAAAAAGCTCAGACGATCAGATTTAAGGACTGGAATTACCCATTTAAAAAAGTCATATCTCACAGCATGTTAGGGTACAATGTACCCAATGCACAATGTTTTCCAGGGACAGTTTTTTAAAATTTAAATCAGGTGTATTGTTCCTAAAATAAAATGACTAATAAAAATAAAACTAATAAAATTCATAAAAAAATGACAGGAGTAGAATGCACACCTCAGCCAGTCGAGCAAACTTCCTTTCAGGGATGACTGGCCTCCTCCACAGGTTGGTGATATTGATGTTATCTGGAGGAGACATGGGACGCTCCAGATTATCGTCGTAGTTAAGGGCTCGGCGGGCCACGCCTGTGGGAATCGACATGCCACCCAGCAGGCCCTCACTCACTCCTGACCCGGCCTCCAGGGCTGCAAAATCAAATCATCACACATTTTACATGTCACTGTTTCTTTACAGCCACTAAAAAACTTTAAGATGTTTAAGCAGACAAAATAAACATTTTAAAAGCTTCCAAAAATTTAAATTATTTTATGCAAGTAGTTACTCAGAACTGTAAACACAATGGGATGCAAAAATACTACTCCGAATAATTAAATAAAGATTTTTTACATGCCAACAGTTACTGAACACTTAAAACCGAAATACCCAGGGGATTCAGATTCTATACTTTACACAGACAACTGTCCCATGCCAAAACAAATTGCAGTAATGTGGAGTTTGTGCTAAGGATCTCAGTAAGAGTCTGCTATAGAGTCTGATATAGCTTTTAATCAAATATCTTTTAATCAATAATTTTTTTTATGTACACTAACGATGCGGTAGAACCTACAGTTTGTGTGTAACTTGGTTGTGGCATGAAAATCTGCATTGCAATATATATATATATATATATATATATATATATATATATATATATATATATATATTTTTTTTTTTTTTTTTTTTTTTTTATGGCTCAGTGAAGTCATACAGTGTTATAGGTGTTATAGTGTTATAGGACAAATCATAACCAACACCTCAGATTAATATTGTGAGGTAAAATCATAAGTTCTATATAGCAGTTATAACTTTATTGGTTATATTTAGTGAATGATAAATAAAACATTAACACAGGCCACTGTTTCATCAAATATTTACAAATCTGGGTGAATGGGTACAAAGTATTCAGGTCCTTGAGTGACATAGACTGACTGCACAAACATTGAAATGACAATAGCCGTTGAAAATTTTTGTTAATATAAAAAAATAAATAAAAAATAACTAAATAAAAATTTATTAATTAAAAAATAACTTTGAGTCAAACAACATTAAAACCACTTTCAGTATGCTTTATCTACGTACTAGATTTAACAAAAAATGGTTAAAGCAAAGCTCTTACCTGGAATGTCAACAGGTCTGGACATTTTCACTCAAGTATTTTCCACAAATAAATTATAAATAATGACGAGCGATCGAACCAAATGTGGAACGGATCTACCCTCGGACAAAACAGAAAGAAACAAAATTAGTAGTGCAGCAGAATGAGCAAAGCATATCTAATGCTCATTTAAAACATGGTGTGTAAGCATACAATCAGCAAAAAAAAAAAACACTTTAAAACTGCTTAAAATCAATAATTTATACATTATTTTCGGTAGTCTGTGCAGAACTCCTTGCCCTGTTCCACTTGTATACAGTCAAAAACCTTGAATTTTGGAGCCCAGTATTTTTCTTGGCACTGTTGTTTCTGTTTGCTCTTTTGAGTGTTCAGGCTGACAACTTTAAAGATGATGTAAATGCATTATTTTAAAAACCCTTGAACCGACAGTAGTGGAAGACATTTTAGCCAAAAGCAGGTGGCTGTTACAGAAATTAATGTTTGCAGTTTGCGTAAGACTGCTCTGAGAAACATGTTGAAAGTACTATGTACTTTGTGTGTGTGTTCAGCAATGTCCAGTGCTAAAAGAGTATTGAGAATAAATACTAAATTCACTCACAGTTACAATTCAAAATAAACTCCAAACTGGCTTTAAAATGTAATTCTATAAGAGAATCATCTGCTTAAAATAATATATATATTTTTTTTTTTCCCCACTGCTCATAATGTTATTATTAATGTCTAATCCAATGTTGCATAGTAATGCAAAGGACCCCAAAAGACATCCCTTTGTATGTTTAATTCAACAACTCTAAATAAAATGTGCGGCACGGTGTCTTAGTGCTTAGCACATTCGCCTCTCAGCACTAGGGATTCCAGGTTCAAATCCCCATCTGGGTGGAGTTTCCATGTTCTCCCTGTGTCCGCGTGGGTTTCCTCCGGGTTCTCCGGTTACCTCCCACAGTCCAAAAAACATGGATCAAGTCAATTGAATTCTCCAAAATTGCCCCATATAGAGTGTGTCTGTGTGAGGGAGTGTGTGAACAGTGATAGAGTGGCGTCCTGTCCTGGGTGTTCCTGCCCAGCGCCCGAAAATTTCTCCCCTGGATGCCCCCCCCCCGACCCTAATAAAAGCGGAAGATAAAGAATTATGTTAAATAGGCTGGGCTTTAACAGTAATATAACGCAACTGCGTCGGGGCCACAGGAGGGTTTGCATATGTGCGCTATACGCCGCAGGGAATGATGAGGAAATATTTTAATCATTTGCCATTATTTGAGAAAAAGGTTCCAAGAGATAGGTGTTTTTTTTTGTTCATCCAAAAATGTCACCCACTGTAAATGAACCAGCTTGAAGAACCTGAGAAAACTACTCCGAAAAATGTCAACGATCGAGAACTAAACAGCATCAAACTCTCATTATCTACAACATAATCCTCTACAAGGGATGCAGAGGGATTTCCTCAAGCCCATCCATAAACAAAAAGGAGAACGAGTCGGCGTAAAATAGTTCTATCCTGTCCCAGAGATCAGTTTACATTGATTTATTGTTGTTATTGATGACCCGGCGACATGAAGCACTGATGACACAAAAAAAAACTACAGATCCCATAATGCAGAGCAACCACAGCCTTGCTAAATGATGGTTAGCTGGGAACATTCCCATGTCATTCAAGTCAAGCGTCCATCTGTTTTATTCCAATACAAGTTCAGAAAACATTTACTTTTAGTGTGTTCAATAAATGTTTATCCTATTCGGCCCGCAACCTAAAGTGTGCTTTGAGTTTTGGCCCCCAGTGCAACTGAGTTGACACCACTAATATGGAATGTATAAAAGGTGATCCTATGATCTTCATGTGGGGAAACCCAGTGCCAACCTGACATACACTGATTACAGTAACTAGTTCATGCTTACCAGGATGGGGGGGATGCAGTCTATGCTCCTACTGCCACAGTACAGTCTCTCATCGACTCTAATGGCAAGCTGGGATGCCAGAAGAAGCACAGCAAAAAACCTGTCAAAATATAAAACATTATTAAAAAAAAATAAATAAATATGAATATAACAGTCATTATTGCAAAATAAATCCTGACAGAGTGGTGCATGGCTCATATCTTAACTCAACCTACAAATGTCTGTATAAAAACTCATATTAACAGATTTAAAATACTAACTTCAAAAAAATTTTGAAAATAAAGCAGTAGAACAGCATTGTATACAGCAGTTAGTACATAGCACTTATCAGAAATAATATCAATAAATATGAGATTGAATGCTGTGACCCACCAATCCAAATCACAAACTTAACAATACACATAATATAATGTAAACAATGGTCAACAATTGCCCAAGAACTGTTTTTCAGGTATCGGGCAGAAGTATGTCATCCATTCATTATTTGCTCCACCCCAAGGCTTACTGGACAAATGGTAGCAAGACAAAAAAACAGTTGTTTACACCAAAGGGAAATATAAGATCTGTAGTTTACCCAAGTCATTTCTTTTGACTCTGTGAAGAAACCAAATCTTAAAAATCGAAGACAAAGAAAGCAGGCTTAGCAAAGAAACAAACCCAGGATCTCTGTATACTGAAAAAACAAAGACATCCACTGCACCGCAGTGCTACATATTTAGTTTCAGCAGAGGGTTTTGATTTTAATACAACAGACAGGATCATTTCTATGAACCTAGCATGTTTCAGTTTAACTGCTCGATTCATTCAATAAGAAAAAATGTAATCCATATAACCAGACTCCTTACTTAGTTACAATACTGAAAATCTTTTGGATTAATTAAAGGGCCTAATAAGAGCCAGGTGAGTTGGTAGTAAGTGCATGATGCTACAAATGACCTTTTGAATAACTGACCTCAGATTCTTATAGATACATCCTAGTCATCACAGTTTACATTTCTTATATCAAGTAGTCCTGTCCTCTTATTTTATTGACATTTGGTAATTTAGCAGATGCTTTTATCCAAAGTGACTTACAAGGCAAGCACAGGGTTGGCCACAGCATCCCTGGAGCAATGAGAGTTAAGGGTCTTGTCAATGACCCATACTGATAACTTCAGTGCTTAGTTTAATACAGTTGATGAAATTTTTCTTGATAGATAAGAAAGCAATTGGGATTAAGGAAATAAAAGGGTGGATGTCCTGATTGTGGGCGGCACGTTGGCTTAGTGGTTAGCATGTTCTCCTCTCAGTGCTGGATCCCCAGGTTTAAATCCCAATCTGGGTGGAGTTTCCATGTTCTCCCCGTGTCCTCCCAAAGTCCAAAAAAGTGGAATCAAGGTAAATGTAATAGTATAAATAGCCCCATATAGAGTGTTTTTGTGTGTGTGTCTGTGTAAGTGAGTTTGCCCAGCAATAGATTGGGGTCCTGTCCTGGGTGTATCTGCCCAGCGCCCGAAACTTTCCCCCATGGATGGGCATGGAGAACCCCACCATGACCCTAGTAGAGGGATAGTAGAAAGATAATGAAAGCATGAATGTCATGATTTCCCTTTTCTGAATTTCTGGGATTAACAAGAACAAAGATGTTAAGTCATGTTATTCCAGTTTCCAACGGTTTCTTTTTTGTGTTGATTACTTCCCAACGTTTCCAGTGTATTCCTTCCATGACGTTGTGTTAATACACACCTGAATGTGTCAAAACAGCAACTACTTAAACATCTGCTTTTACAGATGTCATGTTTGTTGATGATCATTTAATCAATGGCTCATAATTAGCAGTATGCAACTGCTACTTAACCCTTTTAAACGCTAGGACACAAAAGTGCTTGTTTAGACATTTTTAGAAAAGTGCTTTTTGTTTGTCTTTTTTTGTTTTGTTTATCGAAGCATGTTCTTCCTGTGTCTGCGTGGGTTTCCTCTTGGTTCCCCGGTTTACTCCCAGTCCAAAAACATGGATCAAGTTGAATTGAATTCTCCAAATTGCCCCATATAGACTGTGTTTGTGTGTGTGAGTGAGTGAGTGTGTGCCCAGCAATAGATTGGCCCCCTGTCCTAGGTGTATCTGCCCAGCGCCCACATCGTTCTCCCATTTAAATGGGAGACGCCCCCTCACGACCCTATTAGAGGATAAAGCAGAAGATAATGGATGGATGTTTATAGAAGATTATATTTCCCTAATTCTACTACCTTCTCATGGTCAGAATTTTAAAAGAAATGTCCTCCTGTTCAGAAAATAAAGAGAGTGTACGTAAATGTAAAACAATGTAATGTAAATATAAAATAAATGTCCACCTGTTCAAAAAATAGTGTACTTTCTTTGTCATAATTCTATAAATGTTTACCTCATTGTTTAAAAGGCTGGCCAAACAGATTAAATACCTGATTATTTAAACGTAGTATTATTAACTAATATAAGAACGAAACGTTTAAACTATTAGAAGAACTGAAGGTGACATTTGAATCACTTAATGGCACAGACACTGTGGCATTACGTAACACCTTTGTTCAAAACATTGCTACAAGTAAAACCGATTACAACTACACTTTCAAAACCTTCCAACGACCTTTAAACCTCAGAGATTTGCCCCATTTACCACAAATTACAGACCATTCCTTAACAAACCAGCCAACCATCGAGTTCCAGCCACCACAGCAGACAATAACGAGCGTATTTACCTTACTCGTTGTTTCTGGTGCTAGCCATGTAATATCAAGAAGCTACTAAATCACTACATAGCTCGAAAACTGAAGCAAATTAAATGAAATACTGAGTAAAGAAACTTGAAATGTAACGACGTCACCTTCTGTCCTCGCCATGACTCCCCGTTAAATATGCGGCATTGAAAACATAGACCGGTTTGGAACGGTTCCCAAATCTCGCTGAATCTCGCGATTCTTTAGATTAAAAGCTGTGGTAGAATCCTTTAGGCCGCCACTAGAGGCTGCTCGTGACCATAGCGTGCAACCATGATGCTTGTGGAACGCGTCTCTATTTCCGCCATCTTGCTCAGGGGTGGTGACTGAATAACTGTAAAGTAGCACTTAAACCAAGCAATAAAATTCATTCATTGTCTCCCGCTTTATCCTCTATTACGTTTCGCCATGGGGGTGGGGTTCCCCATGCCCATCCAGGGGAGAACGTTTCGGGCGCTGGCCAGATAGACCCAGGACAGGGTGCCAATCTATCGCTGGGAACACACTTACTCACACAGACACACTCTATATGGGGCAATTTGGAGAATTCAATTGACTTGATCCATGTTTTTGGACTGTGGGAGGAAACCCACACGGACACGGGGAGCACATGGAAACTCCACCCAGATGGGGATTCGAACCGGGTATCCCTAGCGCTGAGAGGCGAACGTGCTAACCACTAAGCCAAATAAGCAAGCAATAAAATTTCACAGAAAAGTAAAATATCTTGTTTCTGGTGTTTCACCCACCTCATCATTAATGGGGGGGGGGGGGGTACTTGAACTTGAACTTGAACTTATAGCCTGTTAAATTTGATACACACAATAAAATGTTTTTGAGATGACAAAGTGGCAGTTAGGATACTAAATTAAGACCACTGCAAATGTCAGAAATTTTTGTTCTAATTAAGGTCAGGGGTGGCACAGTGGCTTAGTGTTCAGCACGTTTACCTCTCAATGCTGGAGATCCTGGTTCGAATTCCAATCTGGGTGGAGTTTCCATGTTCCCCCGTGTCCTCGTGGGTTTCTCTGGTTTCCTCCCACAGTCCACAACATGGATTCAAAGTAAACTGGCTGCTCTGAATTGCCCCATATACAGTATGATTTTTGTGTGTGTCTGGGGTGAGTGTGCCAATAGATTGTCACCCTTCCCTGGGTGTACCAGCACACGAAACGCAACGTTCTCCCCTAGATGGGCATGGGAACCCCCCCACGACCCTAATAGAGGATGAAGTGCACATATATATGTATAAACATATATGTATATATGTGTGTGTTTCTGTGTGTGTGTGTGTGTGTGTGTGTGTGTGTGTGTGTGTATGATGGTAACACACAAATAAATTATTAAAAAATCATTAATTGTGATTTCCAGATTTTCTTTTTAGATTATGTCTCTCACAGTGGACATGCATCTAAGATAAAATTGAGGACGAATTTGCAAAGTCGCAGGGTGTTCAAATACTTGTTTTCCTCACTGTATATACAGACCCTTTCCAAAAAAAATTTATATCAGCTAATAAAACCCACAAAAACAGGAATTCCAAAAAATTTAATACTTTTTCAGCCCAAATTTTGCAGAGCATGAATGATTTATACAGAATGTGAGACACTAGTCATCTGCTAAACAGTAGAGGTTGGGAACAGACTCCGAACTGCTTGAGGTCCAGTGTGAAACCTCCACAGTCAGTTCGAGTGCTGGGCAGATAAAACCAGGACAGGGCGCCAAACTAACTCTGGGCATACACACACACACACTCTATATGGGCCAATTTGGAGCATTTAATTTACCTTGAATTCAATTTCTTTTTTTTCCCCTAGTTTTTTAAATTTCTTTCTAATGACCTTTTTCACTTTTCTTCTAATGTATCTGCTTCTGAGAATGTGAATTTCTCCATTGTGGGACAAATAAAGGTCTATCTTATCTTATCTTGTCTTATCTTATACTTTTAGACTGTGGGAGGAAACCAGAGAACCCAGAGGAAACCTACGCGAACATGGGGAGAACATCCAGATTGGGATTTGACGTTCACGTTCATGTATGAAAAACAAAGACAATTTTTCACATTAATAACATTTTATTGACATAGTAGTTTTGTCTTATTCAAATGATTGCCATTCATAATTATATCAATTCCAATGCATAAATAGAAAACAATGTACAAAAGTCATGCAAGAATTTCCTGCTATAGTTTATAATTTATCAGGTAAATTATTTGGAGTTAATCCGATGCCAAATCAGTGCTGGAAAAGTTTTAGGGTTTGGGGGCATAAACAGTCATGTACAGATAACAGTGCAATCCTACATTGACTTCATCACATATGCATCGGCGAAGAGTTTGTTTTCACATAAATAATCTAATAACAAACATTTATTTGAGACAAAAGGCATCTGTTAGCATATTTACAAGACTTCAGAAAAGATAAAATTCATTTCAGTTACATTTGCAGGAGTGAAGGTTATTATGACAGAAGCGTAATGGAAATGAATATGGAGCAGAAAATGATGAAATAATAAATGATTAACTGTGAAAAGCCATCTTATCAAAGTTTGGAATTGTTTTTGCAAGTTGATAAGAGTTGATTAACATGCGATCGTACTTATGACGTTGTCATGGAAATTGTCACAGATGTCATGGAAATTGTTGCCATGGAAGTTGTTGACAGCAGATGGCAGTCACATCACATAATTTGGTCCTTTAAACCTTTTTTCATTCATTCATTCATTCATTATCTTTCACTTAATAATCCATTAGGGTCACGGGGAGGGTCTCCCCGTGCCCATCCAGGGATGAACATTTTGGGCGCTGGGCAAATGCACCCAGGACAGGGGCCAATCTATCACTGGGCACATTCACTCACACAGACACACACATAAACACAACATTTTCCTTGAATTCATGTTTTTGAACCTGGAACCCCAGGCAACCCAGAGGAAACCCACGCAGACACAGGGAGAACATGGAAACTCCACCCAGATGGGGCTTCGAACCTGGATCCCCCTTTCTAGGAGGAGAACATGCTAACCACTAAGCCACCGTGCCACCCTTCGCCCTTTGTTAATTTTGTACTTTTTAAAGGATATGTATGAAATGTACAGATACAGAATGTGTGAGAGAAAAATATTAAAAACATAACCAAGTAAAGTCACAATCAAATTAGTTTAATGTGTTTGTGGGTAAAAAGTAAGAAGTATGTCTTTGGAGGCATGGGACTTTGCCCTAGCTGCCATATACCAACAAATTTTTTTTAAAGAAAATATCTATTAACATCTAGAAGTGTATCTTCATTAACCTGACACTGTAAAAGTTCTAAACTATATGTAAAGAGTAGCACGACTATTTACTCTTTCATTATTAACCAATTACAATTTTACTATTAATACTGTTGATATACATCAATACATAGACTGACACTGACCAGGTTTGGCATTGATTTGCCATAATTTTACATTATGGTGTGGCAAACGCTACCATCTATAGGGTCACTTTTGTCTCGTTTACACCTAAAAATGGATTATGCGTATAGACCACAGTATCAGATTTTCATTGATCAATGTTGTCTGTACTGAAGACATCATCAGCTTGCAAGACAAGTGGCGTTACTTCTCTGCAATGGCGGGCAGCATGCAGGCACGTAAACGAGCTTCCCTCCATGCGCTCCTGCACTCAGCGATCCAATGGGATACTATTTTCTGTTTGTCCATGCAGTGATTATTGGTTGCCCTCCACCGGCAAGGAGCGGCATCCAGCTTGGCACCATCCAGTTTCTTCTTGCTGAGTGGCGAGCGCTGTGGCACGGCCGACGATGGTGCAGGCTCAGACAGACATAGGTCAGGACAATTGCCCTTGTGTGGGGCATTGGGGTCAGGACATGGACTTCTTATGGTACAGGAGGAAGAAGCCACTGCCCCTCTATAGCCATAGAGGTACTCGAGTGGGTCACTGGTTTTGGGACAGTTCTGTTCTGAGCTTGGTACTTGCGCCGGCTCGGAAAATGCAGGCCTTGCTGATTCTTCCTTCAGAGCCTGGGTTGTCGATGGGTTGTTGGAGCATGTGAGTGGCTGCACAAGCTGGCGTAAACGATATGGTCGTATGCAAGGCTTAGGAGAGTCTAGCATGCCAATGGACAGAATGTCGCGGTCTGGCTCATGGAGGGGAAAAGTAGGCTGGGCCAGCTGGCAGATTGAATGGAAGTAGTCCTGTGCGCTGCTGTGCTGACTGTTTGTCTGGTTCAAGTCATGAACCAGCTCTTCCGAACCTTCCCTAATGGTGGGCAGGCCTCGCTTAGACAGCAATCTGGACCTTGGTCGCATCACTGCAAAAAATAACAGCAAGAATCTCACATTAAGACAAAGTAGAACGCAGTATCAATTATAGTTTTTAAGATTAATTATGTCCAATAATTATGTCCAATAATATGTCCATAATATGTCCATAATATGTCCAATATTCCCAGCCTTTATAAGATTGTTTATCCTTATATAACTTTGCACAAACATGTTGGCTTTCTGTCTGTACATGAAGATGCATAGAAAGTATATTGTATTTGTGTATGTGTGTGTGTGTGTGTGTGTGTGTGTGTGTGTGTGTGTGTGTGTGTGTGTGTGTGAGAGACCTTTGGCACTATGTTGATAATGTTACAAGTGTGTTTCCGTATCCACCCCCCAAAAAACCCAAATTGTGAAGTTATGACAGATTGGTTGAACTTAGGGGTTCTGGACTATGCCAAATCTTGCCCTTCTAATCTGCCTGCATAGACACAGACAACCAACATGTTCCATGTCACGACTCATGTCCCAGGCGAAAGCTATTACCTTTCCTTACCTACCTACTACCCTGGCTTCATCTCTCATTCACAAACCCACACTCAATCATTCATTCATTCATGCATTATCTTCTGCTTAATCCTAATTAAGCACCAGGATCGCAGGGTGATTCCCCATGCCCATCCAGGGGAGAACGTTTCAGGTGCTGGGCAGATATACCCAGGACAGGGCACGACTCTATCACTGGACACACTTACTCACAATGTCACACACACAAACACAATCTATGGGGTAATTTAAAGCATTCAATATACCTTGAGGGCGGCACGGTGGCTTAGTGGTGAGCACGTTCTCCTCTCAGAGCTGGGGATTCCAGGTTTGAATCCCAATCTGGGTGGAGTTTCCATGTTCTCCCCGTGTCCGTATGGGTTTCCTCTGGGTTCTCTGGTTTTCTCCCACAGTTCAAAAATGTGGATTAAGGTCCAAATTGCCCCATATAAAGTGTGTGTGTGTCTGTGTGAGTGAGTGTGTGCCCAGTGATAGATTGGCGCCCTGTCCTGGGTGTATCTGGCCAGCACCCAAAATATTCTCCCCTGAATAGGTAGAAGGTATAGGTAAATAGGTATAGGGAACCCCTTCCGCATCCCTAGTACAGGACAAAGCGGAAGATAATGGATGGATGGATGGATGTAATTGACCTTAAATTCATGTTTTTTGACTGTGGAAGGAAACCGGAGAACTTGAAGGAAACCCATGCGGGGAGAACATGGAAACTTAACCCAGATTGGGATTCGACCAGAATTAGATTAAGCAGATTAGTTGCAACATTTTATAACAGATATAAGGTGTGCAAGCCATAATACAACCAAAAACCTGTAGAAAACAGGGAAAAACCTGAACACCCAAAAAGGAGAAGAAAAAAGAAGGATCATACTTGTAAAATGGGAATATAAAAATTAGGAACAAAATAGGAATGCTTAAAAAATTTGGAGAGGTCAACGGAGAAAATGCAAATAAAAAGAGCAAAGTTAGAAGCATTTAAAGAATGTTTTTTTTTTTGCTTTATCCTCTACTAGGGTAGTGGTGGTGGGGGGGGGGGTTCCCCCAGGACAGGGTGCCAATCAGCTGCCCCAAACACAAAATTTAATAGTATTAATAAATTCAGCTAGTGTTATGCTAAGGTTAACCCACACACACATACATATATATATATATATATATATATATATATATATATATATATATATATATATATATATATATATATATATATATATATATATATATATATATATATTAATTAAATATATAATTATATATATATATATATATATATATATATATATTTAAATATATATTTTTACATATTTATTTTTAAATATTTATTTTTATTTGTAAATATAAAACTAATAATAAGGAATTTTGCATCACAGGCAACTTGGCTTACACTGGTGATTTTGGCTTTAAGCAGTTTTTGAAAAGTGCTTTGAAAAACTGTCCTTCTATTGAAACAATTTCTAGATTTGTACATTTGATTTAGGTTTATCTCATCAATGTCCACTCAATCCTATAACATGGGCTTCGGGCATGAACACCCAGGACAGGACGCCAATCCATCACACATGGCACACACTAACACAGACCCACACTATATATGGACAATTTGGAGCAGTTTCACCTTAAAGTCATGTTTTTGGCCTTTTAAAGGAAGCCAGAGAACCCAGAGATAACCCACACAGAGACGGAACATCAAAACTCTACCTACTCCACATTCTACTCTGAGAGGCGAATGTGCAAACAACTAAGCCACCGTGCCAAAGTAAACTTTTTTTAATTTAAAGTTTACACCACTAAATAATAAGTATTTTTATATTTATAATTTAGATTGCATTATTATGTTAAAAAAGCTATTTTAGTAATTAGCTATTTTACTGTAAAATGTTTTTTTATTTTTTTTATTTCAGGACTTTTATTATAATCATTAAAAAATAACAGATTAAAGAAATAATTTATATTATGCAATAGGACACACACACACACACACACACACACACACACACATATGTGTGTGTGTGTGTGGGGGGGTCCTATTGCATAATATAAATTATTTATTAAACTGTTTTAATATTTTTAAATGTTTACACAACTAAATAATAAGTATTGTAATATTTGTTGTATTTATTTATTTATTTTTAACATTATATCTTAATAGCAATTTTACTGTTAAATGTTTTATTATTTTTATTATTTATTACACTAATACATTAATGCATAAATATGCATAAATCCATTCAAAATACATAAATTATTCAAAAATAACAGTTTAACTAATTTATATTATTTAATAGGACACACGGACACACAGACTCACTCACATATATGTGTGTGTGTGTGTGTGTGTGTTTGTCCTATTGAATAATATACTGTAAATTATTTAATTAAACTGTTATTTTTGAATGATTTGTGTTTTGTGAAATTGTTATTCTGTAGTTCATTATTTTGAAATCAGTTTCACTCCTCAGTGTACATAAAAATAATAAGTACTCATAACATGAGCCTTAGTTATAGGAAAATGTGCAAGCCCAGTCTCCATGGTAACTCCGCTTTGGATTTCATTGCAACTGGAGAGGGCACAAATGCACACACAACACAGTTACCTACTATACACTGATAAACCCACACAGAAGCATATACACATATCTATATTATATGGCTTAAAAGCCTGGCAGCATTGACAATAACATTAACATTAACAAACCTCATTATTTAGGTTAGAGAACAAAGTAAACAACCTCACGCCTTAAATTCTCTCCCGTCCAACCTCCCTTCACATCTTATTTTTCTCCTAATGCTTGCCACCTACCACCATTTTCTTCAGTCTGGTATGCACAGCTTTAAAACACAACAAACTCCCACCTAAAACCTCTTTATAAGACCGTTAGCATGCTGCTTTAAATAAATATCTTGATTGATTCATCTTATACTTTTGAGGTGTACGATGGATTTTGTTTTTTAATTTAACCACAAATCAGTGTTTCTCACACTAAATGGGTCACTGAATTAAACATTGCTAATATAGATGAGGAAAATAGTGTGGATTAGTTAGTGTGTGTGTGTGTGTTTTGATCATATTGTGAAGACGCAAGCTGGTAAATCATTACAATGATTGGTGAAGACATGCTGTAGGATTTGCTAAATGATCATGCTGAATATGACTTTGAGGGTTGTTTTGTAGTTGATATTGACTGATATATGTCAATGTAAAGCCCCCACAATGCATGTTTGTGTGTGTGTGTGTGTTTTGGTCTTAATGTGGAGACGCAAGATGGTTGATCATCACAATGATTGGCGAAGACATGATGTAAGATTTGCTAAATGATCAGGCTGAATATGATTCTTAGGGTTGTTGTTATTATAGGATGAGACTGATATATGTCAATGTAAAGCCCCCACAATGCATGTTTGTGTGAGTGTGTGTGTGGTCCATGTCCGATGGTTCCTACCTCTGCCCTGTTTTTGGTGCCTGGTGGTCTCTGTGGTCTTCTTTGCCTCCTGTACTCTCCTCTTCCCAGGTGCTGGAGCTCTATTATACCACAGCACAATCGTGGCACCATGAAAACAAAACGCAACCCTTCTTTACTCTCTCCTCTCCCTCTCGTTCTTCTGTACGTGTGGACTCTCTTGCTCCTGTGCTCACTCGTGTCCCCGCCCTCCTCCTAGCTGGAGCTAAATATAGCCTTACTAGTTCGTTCCCATCCCTGTAGCAGTGGACGATAATTTGCAAAATGGATTCGACTGATGCGAGAAACAGGAGGGTGCCATGTGGGAGGGAGGAAAGAAGGGGAGAGGCAAGGCAGTGGGACGATAAAGAGGGAGTATGAAGCAGTGAAAAGGAGGCTAAAAAAATGTGTTGTTCTGTGGCGACAATTGGCGGCTTTGCAACAAGACCGTTTCCATGCCAGTTTGGATACACTGATGATATCAAATCTTTCAATGCAGGCTGATTCTTCCGGTGCATGATTTGTGTAATTAAACTTTTAGTCTGTATAATACGTCAGCAACGCTTAGCTTAAAAAAAGAAAAACCCGGGACATATCACCAGTCCATCGCAGGTCAAACATCCAGAATGGATAATTCACATACACACAGATGTAAAATGTTATACCAAACCCTGTTCTTCTTTAAGATGCTTTTCATTGTCATATATAGCACTTAAAAAACAGGCCATGTGACCCCAAACATCTGTCTAGAATTTCATGAAAAAACAGGTTTGGATCTACCAGCCTCATAGCCTTTCTGCACCCCTGGATCTGCCCCTCATATCATCCATTATCTTCCGCTTTATCCTGTACTAGGGTCATGGGTGGAGGGGTGTTCCCATGCCCTTCCATGGGAGAACGTTTCGGGCACTGGGCAAATATGTTTTGGGCGCCAATCTATCCCTGGGCACATAGTCACTCACCCAGACACACACTCTATATGGGGCAATTTGGAGAATTCAATTGACTTTGATCCATGTTTTTGTGGGAGGAAACCAGTGAAGCCGGAGGAAACCAATGCAGACACAGGGAGAACATGGAAACTCCATCTAGATTGGGATTTGAATCAGGAATCCATAGCGCTGAGAGGAGAACATGTTAACCACTAAGCCACGCCGCCCTCCTTCGATCTATATTTCCAAAATTTTTCTGTCTGCGATTTCAGGAAGAAAACAGGTTTAAAACATTCTACCAGTCAAATACTCTTTTTGCACCCCTGGATCTGCCCCCTCTTAACTTCGAACTATATTTACAAATATTTCTGTCTGGGATTTCAGGAGCCAATATATCGCTGGGCACTGACTCACTCACTCACTCAGACACACACTTTATGGGTCACGTTTAGAGCATTCAATTTACCCTGAATCCATATATTCGGACTGTGGATGGAAACTGGAGAACCCAGAGGAAACCCACGCGGACATGGGGAGAACATGGAAACTCCACCACCGTCACTGTGCCGCCCTTTCCGCACACCAGTATTACTAAAAGAATTCTTTGAGAACCCAGCTGCTGGTAAAAAGTCAACACGTAGCACATGTTTGTGCTCTCTTTATGGAACAGATTGCATCACAGGCAAGTATTTACTTTCTTATTATATAATATATTTTAGAAATGTAGTTTTATTTTGGGCAGTGCCACATCAATAATGGCCTTATCTCTGCTAGGTTGTAGTTGTAGTGTTGATCCTTGTCACATCATGGCTACATTAATACCTAAATGACCTTTTAGAAAGTTCATGTTGCTCAGGCGTGTTGTGATTGGATAGCAACTTGGGAAGTGTCAACATAACAAACACGACTACAGTGGAAGCTGATTGCTTTCAGTGGTATGTTTAGCCAGAGTAAACAACGTTTTCTTTCGGTCCATGCTTACAGTAAGCTTAAGACTGCTTCTTAAGTGCTTCAAAACTGAATTTACTAAATAGTTAAGTTTTCATTCTCTTTCTGTAAGAGTAACTAAATGCACGTTCCCATAAAATACCCGACCAGACATAATTTAAGCCTGGGACCATGTTTTAGGGATAACATTCAAATTCATTCATTCATTCATTCATTCATTATCTTCAGCTTTATCCTCTATTAGGGTCGCGGTGGGGTTCCCCATGCCCATCCAGGGGAGAACGTTTCGGGCGCTGGGCAGATACACCCAGGACAGGGCGCCAATCTATCGCTGGGCACACTCACTCACACAGACATGCACGCATACACACTCTATATGGGGCAATTTTGGAGAACTCAATTGACTTGATCCATGTTTTTGGACTGTGAGAGGAAACCGGAGAACCCAGAGGAAACCCACGCAGACACGGGGAGAACATGGAAACTCCACCCAGATGGGGATTCGAACCGGGAATCCCTAGTGCTGAGAGGCGAAGGTGCTAACCACTAAGCCACCATGCTGCCAACATTCAAATTATCTTCCAAATACATTTTTCCACAAGGAAATGGTTTGAAAATTAAGTTCATGTTCAAGTTCAAGTAATTTATTTATAGAGCGCTTTTTAAAATAGTACATTGTCATAAAGCAGCTTTACAGAGTTATAAGCCTTTAAACCCCCAAAGAGCAAGCCAAAGACAAAACTCCCTGTTATGTTGATATTTTAAAGAAGAAACCTTGTGAGGACCGAGGCTTGTACGAAGAACAGCCATGTACAGATTGTGTGATGATCATGTGACCCGTATTTAATTGAAAACTATATAAGTCCATTGAGGGCGTCCTGCAGGACTGCCAGTCCAATTAAAATCCAGGTTCCATCCAGTAATCGTCATAGCCGCAGTGCTTGGGCAGAACCATGGAAGAAGAGCTGATGACACAACTCTCACGCTCTACCAAGCCAGGGGACACACAGACTATGGGAACAATTTAGAGCAGCCGATTCACCTTAAATCCATGTTTTTGAAAAACCTGAGAACTCAGAAGTACCCCACATGAACACGTGAGAACAGATAAACTTCAGATAAATTACATAGGTCTGTGTCACGATCGGGTCGCGCTGTCCGGAAGATGGCGACGCAGCGCGGTGTGGTGTAGATATAGCGGGGAGCCAGGCGACCAGGTAAGCAAACCAAAAGAACTTTTATTCGCTTTAGCACAGCGGGAACGCCGCTGAAGGAGCCGAGAGCAAATATACAAAACAAAAACGATGCAGCGGGAACGCCGCTGAGGACACGACGAAGCGTGCCGAGCACCGAAATACACATAAATGAAGCAATCAGCGGAAAAGCCGCTGAATGCAGGGCGAGATGAGCCCAGAGCGAAATATAGAAATAAATAATAATCCACACTACAAACACGAACGTGGCAATTGAGCATAAACACCCCAGCGTGTGTGCTCTGTATACTCCTTATAATGCTGACCTGCTGACTACTGCGCAGGCGTGCTAGAAATGTAGTCAACAGGTCGCACGTGATCAGGTAGGACCCAATCCCAGCTCAAGGGAGTGGGCCCTACTTACGGAACCCCGAACCAGCCAAAACCCGCCACACGGGAGACAGGGGGGAGGGGCCCAACCCTTCCAACCTGACAGTCAGTGTGGGATCCTGTTAAAATAATTGAAAAAAGCAGTGGCATTAGTGGTTAGCCAATAACTACCCAATGAGAATCGCAAAAAATAATCTAGCATAAAGCAAAGCAAAGTTGCTCTAAAGTTACAGACATGCAAAGTATCTCACAGAAATGAGAATACCATTTATATTTTTGTAAAAAAAAAAAGATTTTACACCAACGAAAGTACTTTATTCAGTGACCCAACACAACTTCCGATCACACCACAGCAATCCTGCCACCATTCATTTGATATCTATTAATGACAACACAGAAGACATGACACTTCGATACAAAGTAGAGTTGTCAGTGTATAGCTGGTATGAGTTGCTGTTCCCTCAAAATAGCTCAACATACAGTCATTAATGTCTAAACCAATGGCAACAAAAGTGACCGCTCCCCAGTGTCATGTGACCCATTAGTCACATCACATTACGTCAGGCGTGAACAGCGAGCAGGTGTGTTCAATTTGGTGTTATCGCTTTAATACTCTTTCATACTGGACACTGGAAGGTCAACATGGCACCTTATGGCAAGGAACTCTCTGAGGATCTAAATAATGGAACTGTTGATACATAAAGATGGCCTATGCCAGGGGCGGACAAACTTTTTTACTCACTGGCCACAATGGGGTCTAAAATTTGACAAAGAGGCTGTGCCAGGACCAGATGAATAGCGTGCTAGAGTGGAAACTAGTATAAATGACATAGAAAAGCTAGTACATCAAAGGTTTGGGTATTAATAGTTAGCAAAACATGAATATGCAGGGTGTGATGGTTTACCCCGATCAAGGTACACATCCAAAGAGGTTTACAGAGCGCAAAACCAAAATATCAAGACATACAAATGAAACCAAAGGGACTGGTACTGAAATAAGAGAGCAGAGCCTATGAGAGAGCAGAGCTGGTTTAAAACAAAAACCATGTCATGTGACAAGTCAAAACAAAACGAGTAATCAAGAAGCCGGTGGTAATTACACAAAAAAAAAATAAAGCTAAATAAGTCATAAAAAAACAAAAAAAAGTTTCCTCCCACAGTCCAAAAATAAATTGAATGCTATAAATTGTCCCATATAGTGTGTGTTTGTATGTATGTCTGTGTGAGTGAGTGTGTGTCCAGTGATAGATTGGAGCCCTGTCCTTGGTGTATCTGCCCAGCGCCCGAAACGTTCTCCCCTGGATGGGCATGGGGAACACAAGAGGATTAAGCGGAAAATAATGAATGAATGAATAAATCGTTGTCAATGAAATCCACTTCATGACTCACTATGCTGCCTAATAATGTTTATTCATTCGTTATGTTCCGCTTTATCCTCTAGTGGGGTCCCGACAATTGGGTGGTAGTCACCCTTAAAAGCTGACCATATTGCAATGTTTTCAGTTGAATGAGCACACTGTGCGATTTGTTTTTACGGGTGATGTCATTTACCTCAAGTCCGACTATCATCACAACAATCTTGTACCAGCATGAGGTCATTCTGGCTGTTCTGTGTTCCCGAAACCACCTGTGTTTATTTTGATTGTGCAGAGAACAAAATATGTTGTGAGCACACATACCCTTGTCCTTGCAAACGTCAACATGTTTTGGAGCCTTTTCCGGAACCCCGAATCATTAGCATGACACAGCACTTAAAAGACGAAGTGTTTTCAAATAAGAGATAGAAAACCTGATGTAAAAATAATAGCTAAATAATAATAAAAGCTAAAAGCTACAATAAAAATAATAAAAAAGCTACAATAATAATAATAATAATAATAATACAAACAGTGCAATTTTCATTCACAGCATTTGTATATGATCTAATAAAATGTATTATGCATAGTCTGCTTATAGTCATGACAGAGGACAGATATGAAAGCCTGTGTCCTTGTTTTTTGTCAGGAAATGGCCTTTGTTTATGGAGGTATCTATAAATTCACACTGCCACAGCCTCCCCACACATCACGCAGCTTGGCAAACAAATTTGGCAAACAATATAAAACCAATTATTACTGGAATTTATACCTAATTTCCAGTTATAGCAATGCACTGCTTTTAAGCATTAATAATGCATTAGCGTACCAAATAAGGAATATTTCTATTTGTGCCAAAGTACATTATATTTGGACTGTTTCAAAGCAGTGGTTAAATCATAACATTGTCAGTGTAGTGATTCTGAATATTAAACAATAAAATGTCAATCTTCAAAATTAGATTAAAAACATTTAGTTAATTTTGCATTTAATTAATTCCGTAGATAAAGGTGTAAATTTCAGGCTTGGCAGTGTTGGGTTGCTTATCTGGGATCAGTCTGTGCTGGTGTTTCATTTCTTCACTCAGCTCATCATTAGTAGAGGGTGTGGCACTGAAATGATGCTGTTCCAGGGAGCCCTCTCAACTAAGTACCCTGCAGTATCTGCACCGTTTAGTTCTGCTGCTCTAGTTAGTGATGCCAGAGTCACATGCTGCACTGTGTCAAACAAACTCTGCTTACTTGCTGGGCGTTATTAGCTCTAACTGCTTTTCTTGTTTGTTTATTTTGGGGTTTCGCTAATTTCCTGGAGGTGTCGTCAGCTCTTCATTCATGGTTCTGCTGAAGCATTGGGTCTACGACTATTACAGGATGGAACCTGGATTTTTATTAAACTGGCAGTCCTGCAGGACGCCCTCAATGGACTTATATAGTTTTCAAATGTTATATAGGGGTCACATGATCTCTACACAATCTGTACATGGCTGTTCTACACTGTTGATGCTGCCTGGCCGCTCAGGGAGGATGAGTCCCCCACTGAGTCTCGGTCCTCACAAGGTTTCTACCTTAAGATAACAACATAACAGGGAGTTTTGTCTTGCCACTGTCTCTTCAGCTTGCTCTTTGGGGGTTTAAAGGATTACAACACTGTAAAGCTGCTTTGTGAAAATGAACTAAATTACTTGAACTTGATTTTGCTTGAACTTAAATCTATTAAATCTGAAATAAGTACAGAGTGTATCAAGCCGGTCAGGTTCCATTTGAGACCGAATGGGAAAGGTTACATTTGACCTAGTTAGGTCTTTGTTTACTTCACGGTGACGTTGCTGTGCTGGTGCAGGAAAACAAGATCTATGGCTTGATATGGGTCGATACTGTAAACGGAAACGGAGGCCAGAGCATTGGCAGCTTTAAAGTTTTTTTTTTTTAAAACTCTTCCTGACAGGAACAGTCCGACATTTAACATCTGGGTCAAAAGTAAGTAAAGTCCGCTATGTAAGGCTACTTTGAAAGTAAAAATGAGAATTTATTTAAGAAAAATAAATGATATTAAACTGATAGTCCAGTTTTTAATCTAAACTGCCTCAAGAAAACAAATTACACACGATGCTATTTTGAGGAACCCTCTTGATGAATAATGACTTGGCGCAGATGCTGTATCTCTGGCAGCAGATGCTAGATGGCTACCATTACTCATTGTTTTGATCAGTGTGTCATGTTACTCTGTGCAGTCCTTAATGCTTCATATCACTCTATGACCACACTGGACCACACTGATAATGACAGAGAAAACTGAGAAAGTCGGAAAATCCTAATGGTTACATCCCATCACTATTCCATATCATGTAATGCATTATAAAAGTACCATTTGGTACCATGTCTTTATCAAACTTAAATAAAAATCATTGTGCTGGAACAATAATATGCCTACTCCAAACAACTGCCACAAAGCTGGGACCATATAAAGTAATAGATTTTGCCGACTGCACTTACACACAGAAGGATTGGTCCTCCACATTTGACCCATCCATGCGGTGAAACACACACATACACATACTATCAAGTGGGCAGCCCTGTACGAGGCACCCAGGAAGAAATTGGGGTTAAGTGCCTTGCCCACGACACTTGGTGTGACCAGGAACCATCAGTTTACAAGGCTGAATCCTTAACTACAAGCCTACGACTGCCGCACATGTCTGTGTGATTCCTGCAAATTAAAAGTGAAATACTAAATGTAAGTGTTCATAATTTACCTTCCGCTTAATCCTTTAAAGTCACGTGGGTTCCCCATGCCCATCCAGGGCAGATCTATCAGGCACTGGGCAGATATTCCCAGGACAGGGTGCTAATCTATTGCTTGGGGACACAGACACACTATTAATGGGGCAATTTGGAGCAATTCGTTTACCATGAATCCATCTTCTTGGACTGTGGGATGAAAGCGAGAAACCCTGAGGAAACACACACAGACACAGGGAGAGCATGTAAACACCACCCAGATTGGGATTCAAACCTGGATCCCCAGTGCTGAGAGGCGGACATGCTAACCACTAAGCTACCGTGCTGCCCACTGAATGTTAGTGTACCAGTGAAATATAATTTATAAAGTGTACAGCTGTTACTAAATACACAGTCAGGTTGATGGTAGTATTATGGACAATGGGGTACAGGGTTGATGAAGTATTTGTATGTGGTTTTCGTTATCATGAGACAACAAAATTGATAGCAAAGTTTTTTTGAGTGGCAGGACGGTGCTGTAAATACACCTGACATACTGTATATATTGGGGTCAGCGTCATGACTATTTGGGTTATATTTACTTAAAGTGGATAAAAGGGTGTTTTTGGTACAGATTCTGCCACTGGATCTGTTTTGGATGCTGGAGAAACTACAGAAACTGCGCTCGGCTGACACACCCAGGACAGGTTGCCATTCTATCACTTGACACACACACCCTCACACAGACACACACAAACACACTCTATATGGGGCAATTTGGAGAATTCACTTGACCTTCTCCATGACCTTATCCGTTGTCGCTTTGGATAAAAGCGTATGCTAAATGACTAAATGTAAATGTAAATCTAAATGACCTTTTTGGACTGTGGGAGGAAAACAGAGAACCCGGAAGGTAACCCACATGGACACAGGGAGAACATGGAAACTCCACCCAGATTGGGATTCGAACCTGGAATCAACAGCGCTGAGAGGAGAACATGCTAACCATTAATCCACTGTGCCGACCCATAATCATCCCAATTCATTGAATTCGAAAGCGACCCAGCAGCTACTTGTTCCTTTGTTGTGTACATACTTTATATCTAAACATTTAAATAGACACTATATAAATTAGGGCCCATATAAGAGCATGCAGTGAGGTGCTTGCATCCGAACAGCTGTGTTCTGCTTGTTATTCATGAATTCCCTTGTAAAATATTTACACATTTGGAACACTCAAGAAATGTGCATGAAATGGCTTAGACTGGAATTCTGATGCCTAACCATTAAAATTGCAATACTACTCTCTATTCTCCAAAGAAATGTGACATAAAATATTCATTCAATGGAATATGTTGTTCCTAAGTGCAGTGGAGACATAAAAGTAACATATGACTACGTTCAGAATTTGATTCAGAACATTTTGTACATTTCCACTTATCAAACCAAAAATGTGTGTCCTGGTAACAAAAACGAGAACAGATGAAGGAATTGTCAACTCAGAGATATGGAATATAAAATAATGCGTCCGACTGAATGTTCTGTCTGCAGGTTTTTGAAAAGAGCCAAGAGAAAGAGTGTTAAACAAGTTGGGATACTTGTAAGTCCGTCGACCCATCCATTATCTTCCACTAAATCGTCTACTAGGGTCACAAAGGGGTTCCCCATGCACATCCAAGGGACAATGTTTCGGGCGCTGGGCAAATACACCCAGGACAGGATGCAAATCTATCACTGTACACACTTACTCACACAGACACACTCTGTATGGGGCAAATTGGAAGATTCAGTTGACCTTGATCCATGTTTTTGGACTGTAGAAGGAAACCGAAGAACCCGAAGGAAGCCAACGTGGACACGGGGAGAACATGGAAACTCCACCCAGATTGGGATTCGAACCTGGCATCCCTAGCGCTGAGAGGCAAACGTGCTAACCACTAAGGCACCGTTCCGCCCTACTTGTAAGTCCACCCATCCATCCATTATCTTCCAGTTAATCCTCTACTAGATTCCCATCCAGGGGACAACGTTTCGGGTGCCAATCTATCACTGGGCACACACACTCACTCACACAGACACACTATATATATGGGGCAATGTGGAGAATTCAATTGACCTTGAAACACATGGAGGAAAACCCACGCGGACACGGGGAGAACATGGAAACTCCACCCAGATTGGGATTTCAAACCGGGAATCCCTAGTGCTGAGAGAACATGCCAACCACTAAGCCACCGTGCTGCCCCAACCTCATTTCATTCATTGCAATTACTTACTACACAAGCTACATTCTGCAGGATGGTTGATGCGGCCTTGAAGGTCTCAAAAAAGGCATCGTAAGAGTGCCAGTCTTGACCTTGGGTGTTCCATACTGCCGTGGTCCATTCACATGCTTTGGCGGTGGCCGAGTGATGACAAAGTAGAGCAAGCAATGTAACAGGAACAACGCACACGTTTAATTTTAACAAAAAATTAACAAAGCTTCTAACACTATGTTAAATCTTGATAACTCTTTAATTAGACCCAGATCATCTGTAAATAATCTTGGTGTCATTATTGATTCAGATCTCTCCTTTACAAAGCACATTAGCAATATTACTAGAATTGCATTTTTTCACCTTCGTAACATTTCGAAGCTACGAAAATATCCTCTCCCTCCAAGATGCAGAAAATTTGCAGAAAAAAATTCATGCTTTTATTACCTCAAGGTTAGATAATTGTAATTCACTTCTGACAGGATGTTATAATAAATCATTACATAAATTACAACTAGAATTGCAGCTAGAGTTTTAACTAAAATCAGAAAGTTTGATCATATCAGTCCAGTGTTAGTTTCATATTGAGTACAAAAATTTTGATAACATATAAAATTTGACATAATCAGGCTCCACAGTATACGAGTGAGCTGATTCAATCATACAAGCCAACACGTGAGCTCAGATCTCAAGGTGCTGGTTTACTCTTAGCTCCTAGAATAAATAAAATTACTGCTGGTGGAAGAGCGTTCTCCCACAAGGCTCCGCCAGTTACTGTTCGTGATTCTGAATCACTATTAATCTTTAAAAATAAATTAAAAACACATTTATTTAATCTTGCGTTTAATTAATCCCCTGTAGATAAAGATGTAGGTCTCAGACTTGGCTGTGTTGGGGTGGTAATCTGCGATCAGTGTGTGCTGGCGTTTCACCTCTTCATCCACCTCATCACTAATGGGGGGTGTGGCGCTGAAATGATGCTGTTCCGGGGAGCCATCTCAACTATGTAGAGTCTGCAGTATCTGCCTCTTTTAGTTCTGCTGCTCTAGTCAGTGATGCCGGAGTCACATGCTGCACTGTGTCAATCAATCACTTATTACTTAAATTCTGTGCTTTATTATTAGCTCTAACTGCTTTTCTTGTCTGTTTATTTTGAGGTGTGACCGGTTTCCTGGAGGTGTAGTCAGACCTTCATCCATGGCTCTGCCAAAGCACTACGACGATTACTGGATGGAACTTGGATATTAATTGGACTGGCAAAGTCCAAATGTGTGTGTAACAGTTAGCACTTCCACCATCAGCGCTGGGAATTTATGTTTCTGTCTGGTCCACAGGGGGAGCTGGGGCGCCACCCCCAGCGCCCCCTGTGGATCAGCCGGCACTGGAAACCAGGAACCTTTGTAGGAGAATCAAGCCAGGAAGGAAGCATAAACGAGTCCTTCAACTATGTTCCTGGAAGGCAAAGCAAGGCTGGGGAAGAACACAGGTAAGTAACGTTCATCCAACCAAACAAACAGAAACTGCACACAATCCTGAACAATTTGGAAGCTGAGTTATTATTGGATAAACTATGGGGCGGAGACATCAGCTGAAACTTATACACCAGTGAATCCGATCGCCTCCAGTCTAATAGAGAAGAATGTAATGATTGAGGCTGGGAAGTGTGTGTAACAGTTAGCACTTCCACCATCAGCGCTGGGAATTTATGTTTCTGTGTGTGGGTTCTCTGGTTTCCTCCCTGCTTAAATCAAACAGATTTAAGGTGAATTGGCTACTCTGAATTGTCCCATTCCAAATATACACACTATATAGAGCGTCTGTGTGTGTAAGTGTGTGTCCAGCAGTTGATTGGCACCCCGTGTTAGGTGTATCCGCCTCGCAGCCTGGATTGACATGGGAAATTCCCCATGAACCCTGGTAGAGAATATCCAGCTCTTCATCCATGGCTCTGCCGAAGAACTACAGTTATGGCAATAACTGGATGGAACCTGGAATTCTATTGGACTGGCAGTCCTGCAGGACACCCTCAATGGACTTATATAGTTTTCAATTGTTAAATACGGGTCACATGATCTCTACACAATCTGTACATGGCTGTCCTACACTGTTGATGCTGCCCGGCCGCTCAAGGAGGATGAGTCCCCCACTGATCCTCGGTCCTCACAAGGTTTCTTCCTTAGAATAACAACATAACAACATTGTCGCCTGGTGGTTCCACCTCACCTAAGGAGGAGCTAATTCTCACTCCATGGCGTTCACCACTGCAAAATGGTGGAACGCTCTTTCCAACTCTGTCCAGACGGCAGAGTCACTTGGCATTTTAAACTGCTGAAGACGCATCTTTTTAACAAACACCTGTTGTAGAAAAAAATAATAATAATAAAATGGGGGGGAGGGGCAGGATCAGATAACAATCAGGTTTGACAATTCTACAGTGTAGCAATGACTACTGACTTGTGTTGTTCTCATTTGTAAGTTGTTTTGGATAAAAGCATCTGCTAAATGATTAAATGTGGGCGTGGTAGCTCAGTGGTTAGGGCGTTGGGCTATCAATCTGAAGGTTGGGGGTTCAAATCCCAGGTCCTCTGAAGGTCCACTGAAGACCCTTAACCCTCATTGCTCCAGGAATGTTGTGATTAACCCTGTGCTCACCTCTTAAGTTGCTTTGGATAAAAGCATCTGCTAAATGACCATTCATTCATTCATTATCTTCCACTTTATCCTCTATTAGGGTCGCGGGGGGGTTCCCCATGCCCATCCAGAGGAGAACGTTTTGGGCGCTGGGCATATGGCGCCAATCTATCGCTGGGCACACACTCACACACACAGACACGCACACAAACACAATCTATGGGGCAATTTGGAGAACTGGAGAACTTGATCCATGTTTTTGGACTCTGGGAGGAAACCGGAGAACCCGGAGGAAACCCACGCGGACACGGGGAGAACATGGAAACTCCACCCATATGGGGATTCAAACCGGGAATCCCTAGTGATGATAGGCGAACGTGCTAACCACTAAGCCACCGTGCCGCCATGCTAAATGACCATATGTAAATGTAATGTAAATGTATAACAGGGAGTTTTGTCTTGCCACTGTTGCTCTGGCTTGTTCTTTGGGGGTTTAAAGACTTACAACAATGTAAATCTGCTTTGTGAAAATGTACTATTGTACAAAGTGATCTATAAATAAATTACTTGAACCTGAACTGGCGGCACGGTGTCTAAGTGGTTAGCAGGTTCGCCTCTCAGCGCTAGGGATTCCCGGTATGAATCCCCATCTGGGTGGAGTTTCCATGTTCTCCCCGTGTCTGCGTGGGTTTCCTCCGGGTTCTCCGGTTTCCTCCCACAGTCCAAAAACATGGATCAAGTCAATTGAGTTCTCCAAATTGCCCCATATAGAGTGTGTTTGTGTGAGTGAGAGTGTGCCCAGCGATAGATTAGCGCCCTGTCCTGGGTGTATCTGCCCAGCACCCGAAACGTTCTCCCCTGGATGGGCATGGGGAACCCCACCGCGACCCTAATAGAGGATAAAGCGGAAGATAATGAATGAATGAATGAACCTGAACTTGATCCAATGATATAAGCCCAACATATATTGACGTAGCACCACCACATCACATCTCTTGTTGACAGTACAGAGGATATGAAAGAGGTTCATACAGAGGGGTATAGTAACTCATTCTGTAATTGTACAACAACAAATTCGATTGATTTGCTAAGCTAAAGGTAAAAATGTGGTCAGTAAAGACCTAAAGCAAAGATCTTCTATATATTTAAAATACATAGTGAACCCGTTCTGGGATATTAGAATTTAGAAATATTTGTAGAATATATTCAAATGTCACATTCATAATGCTGAAATTACACAACTTGCTAATTGTTGACCTTTTAGGAAGAATATTTTTTAAATTCCCCCTTCAATGGGAAGCTGCACAGGCACAGTGATCAGACACTGCCGTCTTGTGGTGGATGATGGAACATGCAAATTCCCTCTCTATTAACTTATTATGAATTTAAATGTAAAATACAGTACACTTTTTTTGCATTTTGTATTATCATAATCTTCAGTTGTAATAAAGACCATAAAACATTGGGATGGTTAAAGTAATGGTTTCCAGTGCTGTCATTCTAAAATGTGCAGTTAATGAACCACTTAATCCTCTACTAAATCACAGGGAGGAGGGGGGGTTCCCCATGCCCATCCAGAGGAGAATGTTTCGGGCGCTGGGCAGATATACCCAGTACAGTGTGCCAATCTATCACTGGGAACACACTCACACACACACACACACACACACACACACACACAATATAGGGGTAATTTAGAGCATTTAATTTACCTTAATTTAGAGCAGTTAATTTACCTTTAATCCGTTTTTGAACTGTGGGAGGAAACCGGAGAACCCGGAGTTAACCCACGCAGACACGGGAAGAACATTGAAACTCCCCCGAGATTGGGATGCAAACCTGGATACCCAGTGTTCTCCAGTTTTTCCAAGCCAAAATCATTCCAGGTTGTGTTAGAGGGCAATCGGAGGTTTGTGGTTAAAGAACAATCCTGTCATAAAGCAGCTTTACAGTGTTATAACCCTTTAGACCCCCAAAGAGCAAGCTGAAGAGACAGTGGCAAGAATAAACCTCCCTGTTATGATGATATTTTAAGGAAGAAACCTTGTGAGGACCTCAGGAGCCTCAGTGTGGGACTCCTCCTCCTTGAGCGGCCGGGCAGCATCAACAGTGTAGGACAGCCATGTACAGATTGTGTGGAGATCAGATAAGCCGTATTTAACAATTAAAAACTATAGAAGGCATCCTGCAGGACCAACAGTCCAATAAAAATCCAGGTTCCATCCAGTTATTGCGTGTCCTGCAGGTAAAATATCGGGGTTCCATCCAGTAATCGTTGTAGACACAGTGCTTCAGCAGAACCATGGATGAAGAGCTGACCACACCTCCAGGAAATTATCAACACCTCAAAAGAAACAAACAAGAAAAGCAGTTAGAGTTAATAAAGTCCAGCATTTAAGTATTAACCAGAGTTTGATTAACACAGTGCAGCATGTGATTCCAGCATCACCGACTAGAGCAGCAGAACTAAAGGGGGCAGATACTGCAGGGTACTTAGTTGAGAGGTGTCTTTATGTGTTTCATTGCAAAGATGGGTTAAATGTGTTCCTCTGTGTGTGTGTGTGTGTGTGTGTGTGTGTGTGTGTGTGTGTGTGTGTGTGTGTGTGTGTGTGTGTGTGTGTGTGTGCACAGTAGGCAAAATAGATCACTTTAAATTTAATTTAGTAACAATTAGTTTAGCAATATTAGTTTAACAATTAGTTTAGCAATATATAAAGATCTCTGTTTTTTTTCCCGTAATATTATTATTATTGTTATTATTATTATTATTATTATTATGATTAGAGTCAGAGTGGTAGTGTATTCAGGTGTAATCGTATGGCTTCCACTAGATGGCAACAAGTTCCTTTGAGACTTTGCTAGTACATGACTTCACTTCCAGTTAAAAATTTGGAATAGGTTTTCTATACTAATTAGAGGATAAAAGGATATAAATTTAAATCTGGGTGGCACGGTGGCTTAGTGATTAGCATGTTCTCCTCTCAGTGCTGGGGATTCCAGGTTCGAATCCCAGTCTGGGTGGAGTTTCCATGTTCTCCCCGTGTCCGCGTGGATTTCCTCCAGGTTCTCCGGTTTCCTCCCACAGTCCAAAAACAAGGATCAAGGTCAATTGAATTCTCCAAATTGCCCCCTATAGAGTGTGTGTGAGTGTGCCCAGCGATGGATTGGCGCCCTGTCCTGGGTGTATTTGCCCAGCGTCCGAAACATTCTCCTCCTCTCGCCTAGTTGACCCTAGTTGGATAATGGATGGATGGATGGAAATTTTAATCGGACATCTGCCTCCCTGTGTCCATGTGGGTTTCCTCCCACAGTCCAAGAACATGGATTTAAGGTGAATTAAATGCTCTAAATTGCCCTATATAGAGTGTGTTTGTGTGTGTGTCTGTCTGAGTGTGCCTAGCTATAGATTGGTGTCCTGTCCTGGGTGTATCTGGCCAGTCCCCAAAACGTTCTCCCCTGGATGGACATGGGGAACCCCCCCGCGACCCTAGTAGAGGAAAAGCGGATAATTAATGACATTCCTCAGTGTATAAGCACAGTAGGCAAAATAGATCAAATTATTATTTTAAAATTGATTCAGCTGCACTTTGAGTTTATTTAGTAATAGTCCTAAAGGAAAAAAAAAACATTTTTGGTTTCCTATAAAGTTACATTATAATTAATGTTATTATTATGGGCCAGCACGGTGGCTGAGTGGTTAGCATGTTCTCCTCTCAGCACTAGGGATTCCTGGTTCGAATCCCCATCTGGGTGGAGTTTCCATGTTCTCCCCGTGTCCGCGTGGGTTTCCTCCGGGTTCTCTGGTTTCCTCCCAAAAACATGGGTCAAGGTCAATTGAGTTCTCCAAATTGCCCCATATAAAGTGTGTTTGTGTGGGTGCCTGTGTGAGTGAGTTTGTGCCCAGTGACCTGTCCTGGGTGTATCTGCCCAGCGCCTAAAATGTTCTCCCCTGGATGGGCATGGGGAACCCCCCCTGCGACCCTAATATAGGATAAAGCAGAAGATAATGGATGGATGGATTATTATTATGAATCAGAGTGATTGTGAATAGTGTAGTGAAGTCTAAGACTTCCACTAGATGGCAACAGCTTCATTTGAGACACCACTAGTAAATGACTTCACGTCCAGTTAATATATTGGATTAGGTTATTATTTATAGAAGAAACAGTCTCATCCCATGATGTTCACACCACCGTGCGTTACTAAAGTCAAGGTTCGGTTTTATTTGCAAAGCCATTTCTCTTTCATTAATCTTCAGGCTTCTCCAAAGTTTCATTATCGGCCCAAAACCTTGTAACAGCTATTTTAAAAGCACACTAATATGTTGTGTCTTTACCATTTTTCTACAGTTGCCTAAAAATTAAGCATTCATGGGCTGTTAAAAAACAGCTTCAATGACTTACAATGTCACATTTAATTACATTTGGTCATTTAGCAAACGCTTTTATCCAACGTGACTCACACAGCGAGCACAGGGTTAACAATACAACATCCCCGGAGCAATGAGGGTGAAGGGTTTTGCTTAAGGACCCACATTGGTAACTTTAGTGGACCTGGGATTTGAACCCAGAACCTTCAGATTGATAGCCCTACACCATAACCACTAAGTCACCATGATTTTTGATTGCATAATTTAATAATGGTTCAAATACAAGGTTTTTTGACATCACTTGTACCAATATGAATAATTAGGCATTCAACGGGCATTTAAACAAACAGCTTTAATTACCAATTCATTAGATTGCATTCAAATACAATTAACCTTATGTGTCACATTTAATTACATTTGGTCATTTAGTAAACGCTTTTATCCAATGTGACTCACACAGCGAGCACAGGGTTAACCATACAGCATCCCTGAAGCAATGAGGGTGAAGGGTTTTGCTTAATTAAGGACCCACATTGGTAACTTTAGTGGACCTGGGATTTGAACCCAGAACCTTCAGATTGATAGCCCAACATCATAACCACTAAGTCACCATGATTTTTGATTGCATAATTTAATAATGGTTCAAATACAAGGTTTTTTGACATCACTTGTACTAATACGAATAATTAGGCATTCATGGGGCATTTAAACAAACAGCTTTAATTACCAATTCATTAGATTGCATTCAAATACAATTAACCTCATGTGTCACATTTAATTACATTTAGTAAACGCTTTTATCCAACGTGACTCACACAGCAAGCACAGGGTTAAACATACAACATCCCTGAAGCAATGAGGGTGAAGGGTTTTGCTCAAGGACCCACATTGGTAACTTTAGTGGACCTGGGATTTGAACCCAGAACCTTCAGATTGATAGCCCTACACCATAACCACTAAGTCACCATGATTTTTGATTGCATAATTTAATAATGGTTCAAATAGGGTTTTTTGACATCACTTGAGAAGGAATACAAACAGAACATCAGCTCAAAGTTCAGTAAATATGAATGCGTGGTGACTGGGGGGGATTGAATAGACGAATGATGGTTGAATCAAACATATGCCCCTAAAATGTGCACGTTCAGCATGTCCATTCCAGGAACTGAGACATCAGACCTGGTAAATGAGTCTCATAGACGCCTAATTGTCAACAACCCCCCTATCACCTTTCAGATGCCCTCGACCTAGCTGCTCTAGGAGAAAAGCAGAGATAGGGGTGGGTTTTTAGTAGGGGTGAGCTGCAATATTCGCTGATTCGACGATTCGATTCGGAGAACCGTAGTCGACTATGAACCTCATAGTCGAATGTACCATTTTGACCACATGGGGGTGCGCATGGCTGCTGCTAAGCATTAGTTTTTACATGAAATGTCTTTGTTTTCGTTATATATATAGCCTTTTGTCAAATAAAATCATCCTAAATTTCTAGAAAAAAAAAAGATAAACAAAAAAAAAGGTTTTCTTTTGTTAGAAAAACAAGTAAAATATAAAAAATAGGTGTGTATTCAACAAAGGATTTTCATAGTCGAATCTGATTCGTCAGATTTTTCCTATAATCGACTGATAGTCGAATCAGTTAAAATTTCACCACAAGATGGCGCTATAAGCGTGGTTTTTAAAATTCTTTTTTTTTTTTTATATTTTAATGGTTTTCTAGAGCACCGTAAATGGGATCCCCGTTCTGGACTTTTTTCCACTTCAAAGGAAAAACCTAAAAAAAAACTAAAAACCTAAAAATTAGGATGATTTTATTTGACAAAAGGCTATATATATAACGAAAACAAAGACATTTCATGTAAAAACTAATGCTTAGCAGCAGCCATGGGCACCCCCATGTGGTCAAAATGGTACATTCGACTATGAGGTTCATAGTCGACTATGGTTCTCCGAATCGAATCGTTGAATCAGCGAATATTGCAGCTCACCCCTAATAAAAAACATTTTTATTTCAAAAACCATGCTTATCTTGTGGTGAAATTTTAACTGATTCGACTATCAGTCGACTATAGGGAAAATCTTACGAATCAGATTCGACTATGAAAATCCTTAGTTGAAGACACCCCTAGTTTTTAGGATAAATAGGGGTAGAAACTGGACTTCTGGACTCTGGCTGGGAGAGATTTGCTGTTGTGCAAAAGTCAGAGTGGACCGCGGTCTTGGGCTTGTTTTGGAAGAACACACTTCTTTAGCTTGGTCTGTCTTAAATAAACCGCTTGATTCGAGTATCTATCAAAGTCTGCATCGTGGTTTTTCGACTCCTCCAGAAAAAGGTTCGTCGTGGAAATTGAGATTTCCTAACACTAGTACCAATACGAATAATTAGGCATTCATGGGGCATTTAAATAAACAGCTTTAATTACATTTAATTACATTTAGTCATTTAGCAAACCCTTTAATCCAATGTGACTCACACAACAAGCACAGGGTTAACCACAGCATTCCTTTATGATCTATGAGGGTTAAGGATCTTTGGGGGATTTGAACCCACAACCTTCAGATTGATAGCCATCAACATAACCACTAAGTCGCCACAATTTTTGATTGCGTAATTTAATACTGGTTACAATTAACCTTATCTGTGTCACATTTAATTACATTTGGTCATTTAGCAAACGCTTTTATCCAATGTGACTTACACAGCGAGCACAGGGTTAACCATACAGCCCCCTTGGAGCAATGAGGGTGAAGGGTTTTGCTCAAGAACCTTCACTGGACCTGGGATTTAAACCCACAACCTTTCTAACTACTGAGCCACCATGATTTTAGCTTGCTCAAGGACCCACATAGACAACTCTTGTGGACCTGGGATTTCAACTCACAACCTTCTGATCGACAATTAGCGCCATAAACACTGAGCCACCACAATTTTTGATTACATAATTTAATGACACAGCGAGCACAGGGTTGGCCACAGCATCCCTGTTGCAATGAGGGTTAAGGGTCTTGCTCAAGAACCTACATGGGTAACTTCAGTGGACCTGGGATTTGAACCCACAACCCTCCTAAACACTGAGCCACCATGATTTTAGATTGCATGGTTCAAATACAAGGTTTAATTAGCACAGGGTTGGCCACAGCATTCCTTTATGACCAATGAGGGTTAAGGGTCTTGCTCAAGGACCCACATTGGTAACTTTAGTGGACCTGGGATTTGAACCCAGAACCTTCTGATTGATAGCCCGCACCATAAACACTGAGCTATCATGCCCACAATTCCAGTTCATTTTTCACTTACACAGCGAGCACAGGGTTTACCATAAAGCCCCTCTGGAGCAATGAGGGTTAAGGGTTTTGCTCAAGGACCCACATTGGTAACTTCAGTGGACCTGGGATTTGAACCCACAACCTTCAGATTGATAGCCAGCACCCTAAACACTAAGCCACCATGATTTTTGATTGCATAATTTAATAATGGTTCAAATACAAGGTTTTTCAACATCACTAGTTTATTCAAATAATGAAAGAGGAGATGCATGTGGTCCAACGCTCACAGCATCCTTTCATTTTGTCATTAGGAGTTCGGCTCGAGACATTAGGTTCGACCGTTGTGTTTGCGTTTCAGAAGTGGTTTTGCTGCAAGAAGAACACCATTGCTCATGCACAGACTTGTGCATTAGATCAATGTTCACCCATTAAAAACATTCAAAGGCACTTCAATAAATAGACAAGAAATATTCTTTTCAAATATACAACACAGATGAGCAGGTTCATACTCTACGCAAATGCAATCGGCTGGATTTAAGACGAACGTTACGGCAAATTGTTACAAAGTGCTTTTAACATAGTAGCACGTCAGTTATAATGTGAAAAATGAAAACGCAGGAAAGAATAAGTGGCTTACGTCGAGTCCATCAGTATTAATACTGCATCAATCAGCTGGGATTCAGCCTTACGATATGTACAATTAATAAAAAAACTTTGAAACACATTCCCTTAAACCAAAAAATAGTGCAAGTTTTAAGAAAACTTTTTTCCCCGATTAAACAAAATGTAAATGTTTTTTTACAGGTCAGTTGTAATTGCATGCTACATTAATTATATACCTCAAAAAAACAAAAACAAAATGAAGGTCAAAACTCATTTTCTTTGATTATCCTCACTGCTTTAGAACCATTTTCCATTCATTCATTATCGTCCGCTTTATCCTCTATTAGGGTCGGGTGGGGTTCCCCATGCCCATCCAGGGGAGAACATCTCGAGCGCTGGGCAGGTTGGCGCCCTGTCCTGGAGGTATTTGCCCAGCCCCTGAAACGTTCTCCCCTGAATGGGCATGGGGAACCCCCAGTGACCCTAGTAGAGGATAAAGCTGAAGATAATGAATAGATGGATGGGTCATCTGATCACTACACAATGTGTAAATTGCCCATCCAGGTCAGAACATTTCAAGCGCTGGGCAGATACACCCAGGACACCAATCCATCGCTGGACACACACTCACACAGACACACACACACTCTATATGGGGCAATTATGAGAATTCAATTGACTTGATCCATGTTTTTGGACTGTGGGAGGAAACCGGAGAACCGGAGGAAACCCACGCAGGGGGGTGTTTAAAATGTTTAAAACCGCATTACAATTAACATGGGAGAAAGTTTCGGGTGCTGTGCAGATACACCCAGGACAGGACGCCAATCTATCACTAGGCACACAGTCACTCACACAAACACACTCTATATGGGGCAATTTAGCGAAGTGTCCATCTATCATCTTCCGCTTTATCGTGTTCTAGGGTCACGGGAGATTTCCCTATGCCCATCCAGGGGAGAACGTTTTGGGCGCTGGGCAGATACACCCAGGACTATCACTAGTTACACACTCACTCACAGGTAAAACATGCTTTATTTAACTTAAAATAGTTTTTTACGTCAACTTTCATAACTTAGATGAGCCATCAAATAAATTTCCTACTTATTGAACATTATGCATAAGGAATTACCTAAAAAATGTGTTTTCAGAGTAGCATAAACAATAGTTATAATTGTTTTCATCATCGTTATCATATTAATAAACCCTGATATGGCTTGATTAATTTCATTTAAACCAAAAGCCAGAAACTAGATCTAAAAACTTTGTAATCTTTACACAAATATGTAAAACCCAAGTGGCTTAGTGGTTAGCATGTTCTCCTCTCAGCACTGGGGATTCCATGTTCGAATCCCAATCTGAGTTTCCATGTTCTCCCCGTGTCCACATGGGTTTCCTCCGGGTTCTTCGGTTTCCTCCCACAGTCCAAAAATGGATCAAGGTCAATTGAATTATCCAAATTGCCCTATATAGAGTGTGTTTGTGTGAGTGATTGTGTGTACAGTGATAGATTGGCATTCTGTCCTGGGTGTATCTGCCCAGCACCTGAAACGTTCTCCCCTGGATGGGCATGGGGAACCTACCCCCGCGACCCTAATAGAGGATAAAGCGGAAGATAATGGATGGATGAGCACTGGCAATGGGTGGCACGGTGGTTTAGTGGTTAGCATGTTCTCCTCTCAGCACTAGAGATTCCAGGTTCGAATCCCAATCTGGGTGGAGTTTCCATGTTCTGGTGTCCGTGTGGGTTTCCTTCGGGTTCTCCGTTTTCCTCCCACAGTCCAAAAAAACACCAATATGGTGTGAATAGCACATTGGGATGAAGGGATTCCTGGTAGTTAGGTATTTGTAATAATTATCCAAGTAGCAGGACTTTAATTTCCCCCATTTCCCTGCTCATGAATTATACTTATTTTCGGAAATAAATGAAGTGTGATTATATTTATTTAGGTTTCTAGCATTTTTGGCTTTAATGTGAAAACAAGGGCATGTTAGGTTTTCATTACGTTGACCGCCCTGAAGAAAGCCCCACCGCTTCAGTCCTCTGGCTTTCTTTTGAGTCTTTTGAGAGCTTCTTGCCTTCTCACCTCATCGAGGAGCTGTTGGATTCTTTTGTTCTGAGTTTTCTCTCTGAAGGGCACTTGCTTTTTAGGTGAAAAATTGTTCGCCGACACTTCATTCCCATTTTCCACCCTGTAGAACACGTCGATGGAGTTGTTCTCCTTCCTGGCTTTAGTTCTGTGAAGACCGGCCCTGGCTGTAGGACTTGTAATAGGAAACCAGGCTTGCGTGGATGTCATATCAGTTTCAGCTGCTTCCGGGCTGGTCGATAAACTCTCGTCGAACCCAGAGGTGGACTCCGAGACTTCGGTGATTTCCCCTGTCCAGGATTCAGAGATCTCATCATCAGCATCGAGTTGGGTGCTCGGACCGTCGGGTTCCTCGAAGACGACTCTGGAGGGGTTTGGAGTTTGTCTCTGAGTGAAGGGGATCATTGTGGTGGTGTAACTGTGAGGGGTGGAGGTAACGGAAGGCTGATGGACTTTGCGAGAGGGGTAAGACTGAGGAGACACTGTAGTGTAATTCCATGTCCTCGTCAGGTTGGAGGCGGTGGTGTAGTTACTCTCACTGCAGGATTTGCAGCACATTTGCCAGTAGCTTTGGATGGAGCAGTACTTACTCAGCACTTCCATTCGACAGAATATCGACTTGTCTCCTTTACAGCGCATCACTAGAAAATAAAACGAAGATGGAGACATTAATAACATTAATAATCTAAACATTCTGAAAAAGTAACAGGATTGCCCAAAGAAAGAAGAACAAATGAACCAAATTAAAAAGGAACCAAATATCCATAGATCCATTATCTTCCACTTTATCCTCTACTAGGGTCGGGGGGGGGGGGGGGGGGTTCCCCATGCCCATCCAGGGGAGAAGGTTTCGGGCGCTGGGCAGATACACCCAGGACAGGACGCCAATATATACACACTCACTCACACAGACATAATTCAAGTGACTTTGATCCATGTTTTTGGACTGTGGGAGGAAACCAGAAAACCTGGATGAAACCCATGTGGACACCTAGAACCTAGAACCCCAGCGGTGAGGGGCTAATGTGCTGACCACTAAGCCACTGTGCCGTCCTGTATCATTTAATCATTCATTTATTCAATACCTTCAGCTTAATCCGCTATTAGGGTCACTAAGGGGTTCCCCATGCCCATCCAGGGAGCCTGTTTCGGGTGCTGGGCAGATACACCCAGAACAGGGCGCCAATCTGTTGCTGGGAACACACTTACACACACAAACACACTCTATATGGGGCAATTTAGTGCATTCAATTGACCTTGATCCATGTTTTTGGGGGAGGAAAACGGAGAACCCGGAGGACACCCATATGGACACAGGGAGAACATGGAAACTCCACCCAGATTGGGATTTGAACTGGGAATCCCCGGCCCTGAGAGGAGAACCCAGGAACAAATATCTCAGCAAAGAAAAAAAAAAGAACTGAACAGAACTAAAGCTTCACATTTTCAAATAAACAGTTTAAGATTTTTAAGTAACTGTGACAATATGTGGTAAACGTAAGACACCAATCTTAAATATTAAGATAATATAATTCTCGAACTCGATAAAATGACTAAGTATCTCAAAATAATGACTTAGCATCTATATATATATATTAGCATATATATATATTTTTTAATTTTAAAATAATGACAGTATCTCAACATAACGACTAAGTATCTCAAAAAAATATTCAGAATTATATAGAATCTCAAAATATCGACTAAGTATCTCAAAATAGCGATTTAGTATCTCAAAATAATGACTTAGTGTTTTAAAATAATGACAGTATGTCAAAAAAACAACTTAGTATCTTAAAATAAAGACTTAGTATCTCAAAATAACAATAAAAAAATCGACTTAGGTCATTTTAAATAATGTCAGTATCTTAAAATAATAAAAATCAAGTATCTCAAAATTACGACTTAGAATCTCAAAATAATGCAAGTTATTTTAAAACAAATACAGTATCTAAAAAAATATGAATAATTATCTCAAAATAATGAGATAGTAACTTGCCTAATGATGACAAAAAAAAGAATTCCATTTTTTTGCATGATTTAAAAAAATTTTCAGTCAAGTTTCCGGAAAAGAATTAAAACATATATATATAGTTGCACAAAAGTACAGAAAAAAAAAAAAAAAAAAAAAAAAAAAAAAAAAAAAAAAAAAATATATATATATATATATATATATATATATATATATATATATATATATATATACACACACACACACATATATATATATATATATATATATATATATATATATATATATATATATATATATATATATAAGTAATCTTTTAATTTATTTATTTTTAAAATTATACTTAGGGTCTTTTTTTTTATATTTATATTTGTTTAAATTTTGTGTATATTTCATGTACCTCATGTTATGTAAATGGCAATAAATTCTCGTTGAATCCTTTTTGTATTAAGAACTACAACTCTGTTTATACAGATACACACTGTGTACAATACAAGCCTCTATGTTACAATTTAAATTCTTTATCAACTTTACATCTCATACATTCTGGTAAAACAAATTGTGAAACCATCTGAAATGATCAGATTTTTTTTTAGTAAATAGCCACACGGAAAGTGAAGCAATATTGTAAAATAAGAGATGAAGGGGTAGAAAAGGATGAACAATAAGAAGAGGAGACAGAGGAAAGGAATGCCTGTAAATAGTTGTTGAAATGAAAGGCATCACAAAAAATCTTTAGAATTTCATGTACATAACGTGCTGACCACTAAGCCACTGTGCCGTCCTGTATCATTTAATCCTTCATTTATTCAATACCTTCAGCTTAATCCGCTATTAGGGTCACTAAGGGGTTCCCCATGCCTATCCAGGGGAGCCTGTTTCGGGTGCTGGGCAGATACACCCAGAACAGGGCGCCAATCTGTTGCTGGGCACACACTTACTCACACAAACACACTCCATATGGGGCAATTTAGTGCATTCTATTGACCTTGATCCATGTTTTTGGACTGAGGGAGGAAACCGGAGAACCCGGTGAAAACCCACGTGGACACGGGGAGAACATGGACTCTCCACCCAGATAGGGATTCATACCTGGAGCCCCAGTGCTGAGAGGAGAACATGCTAACCACTAAGCCACTATGCCGCCCAACCATTTAATTATTCATTCATTTATTATCTCCCACCTAAACCTCTACTAGGGTCACGTGGGGGGCATTTCGAGGTGCTGGGCAGATACACCCAGCCAATCTATCACTGGCTATACACACACTAACTATATGGGGCAATTTAGAGCATCCACTTTTTCATTAACCCATGCTTATGGACTGTGGGAGAAAACCCATGCGGACACGGAGAACATGGAACCTCCACCCAGATTGGGATTTCAAACCTGGACCCCCAGCGCTGAGAGGAGAACATGCTAACCACTAAACCATCATGCGCCCCAGACCAGTTCTTGTTATTAGTTACCACAGAAATTTATTTTCTCATTATTACTTGAATGTTATACATTTTCGTTTCGTTTGTCATCATTTCTCAATTTGTGTCAATCATCTGGAAACGGAATGTTTTTTGGAGTGGTTGACTTTGCTGAGCATTCCAACTGAGACATTCATCCATTATCTTCCGCTTTATCCTCTATTAGGCTCGTGGGGGGTTCTCCATGCCCATCCAGGGGAGAACGTTTCGGGCACTGGGCAGATAAACCCAGGACAGGACGCCAATCTATCATTGGGCACACACTCACTCACACATACACACTCTATATGGGGCAATTTGGAGAACTCAATTGACTTGATCCATGTTTTTGGACTGTGGGAGGAAACCGGAGAACCCGGAGGAAACCCACGCGGACACGGGGAGAACATGGAAACTCCACCCAGATGGGGATTCGAACCGGGAATCCCTAGCGCTGAGAGGAGAACATGCTAACCACTAAGCCACCGTGCCACCCCAACTGAGACAGTCCAGGATTTTAAAATGATCCCCTACCCTCAGATCTACCCCAGTGTTATGCCCCGCTGCAACGACCTGAACTTTGATTTATTCAGACTGTGTTATTAGGTTCCTCAAAGTACTGTATGATCTAAATTTAAGTGTTTACAGAGGGCAGAGCATGACAAAACATTTACAGTTCAAACTCCAGTTTTTAAACAGACTGGGTTAGTTCACATGGTGTGTGTATAGAGAACTGCAGGGCATTCTTTTGATATAATTATGCCAGGTTTGGATCAAAAGAAAACACCCAAAAAAACATTACCATCTGGTTTGGGTTGATCAGAAATATTTGGAAGCCTGAGGCAGCAGTCTGAGGGTGTTGCTCTTAAAGGGACCTTCTGCATCCTCATGCTCTGACGTGTTTTTTTTTTTATAAAATAAAAACAGGCGGCACGGTGGCTTAGTGGTTAACACGTTCGCCTCTCAGCGCTAGGGATTCCAGGTTCGAACCCCAATCTGGGTGGAGTTTCCATGTTCTCCCCGTGTCTGCGTGGGTTTCCTCCGGGTTCTCCGGTTTCCTCCCACAGTCCGAAAACATGGATCAAGTCAATTGAATTCTCCAAAAATTGCCCCATATAGAGTGTGTGTGTGTGTGTGTGTGAGTGAGTGTGTACCCAGCGATGGATTGGCGCCCTGTCCTGGGTGTATCTGCCCAGCGCCCGAGACGTTCTCCCCTGGATGGGCATGGGGAACCCCACCGCGACCCTAATAGAGGATAAAGCGGGAGATAATGAATGAATGAATGAAAATAAATAAAAACATTACACGCAAAAAAAATTGCTACCATTTCACCAACTGAAATTTGTCCATTCATTAATTATCTTCCGCTTTATCCTCGATTAGGGTTGTGGGGGGGTTCCCCATGCCCATCCAGGGGAGAACGTCTCGGGCGCTGGGCAGATACACCAAGGACAGGGCGCCAATCCATCGCTGGGCACACACTCACTCACACAGACACACTCTATATGGGGCAATTTGGAGAACTCAATTGACCTGATCCATGTTTTTGGACAGTGGGAGGAAACCGGAGAACCCAGAGGAAACCCACGCAGACACGGGGAGAACATGGAAACTCCACCCAGATGGGGATTCGAACCGGGAATCCCTAGCGCTGAGAGGAGAACATGCTAAGCACTAAGCCACCATGCCGCCCACTGAAATTTGTGATTATGTTAATGTTACGTCTTTATACGGTATAACTAGATGTCTCCAAAACACTGTTGGTAGCAGGTATCTGTGAGACAATTTAACCCGTAGCTGTGCGTGTTAATATCTCATGCTGTTAAACAGGGGTCGCGGGGGGGTTCCCCATGCCCACCAGGGGAGAACGGTTCGGGCGCTGGGCAAATACACCCAGGACAGGACACCAATCTATCGCTGGGCACACTCCCTCACACAGACACTTTCTATATGGGGCAATTTAGAGAATTTAATAGACCTTGATCCATGTTTTTGGACTGTGGGAGGAAACCAAAGAACCCGGAGGAAACCCAGGACAGGACGCCAATTTATTACTAAGCACACTTACTCACACAGACACACTATAAAGAACAATTTGAAGGTATCCAATAGTCCATGAATACACGTTTTTGAACTGTAGGAGGAAACCCATGTGGATGTGGACATGGGGAGAACATGGCAAATCCAACCAGCTTGGAATTCGAACCTGGTGGTTCTCATGCCCATCAAATAGAAAACATGTCAGGGGCTGGGCAGATACACCCAGGGCAGGGCGGCAATCTATCACTGTACACACACTCACACACACAGACACACTCTATATGGGGCAATTTAGAGCATTCATTCATTCTGATCTTCTGCTTAATCCTTTACTAGGATCGCGGGGGGGTCCATCCAGGGGAGAACGTTTTGGGCGCTGGGCAGATACACCCAGAACAGGACGCCAATCTATCACTAGCCACACTTACTCACGCAGACACACACACACCATATGGGGCAATTTAGAGCATTCAATTTACCTTAAATCCATGTTTTTGGACTGTGGGAGGAACCCGGAATAAACCCATGCAGACATGAGGAGAACATGGAAATTTCACCCAGATCGGGATTCGAACCTGGATCCCCAGCACTGAGAGAACATGCTAACCACTAAACCCTCGTGCCGTCTGGTATATGAACGTAATATTCATTCATTGTCTTCTTCTTAATCCTCCATTAGGGTCACCGGGTGCGGGGAGGGATCTCCCACCAGGGGAGAGAACGTTTCGGGCGCTGGGCAGATACACTCAGGACAGGGTGCCAATCTGTTATTGGTCACACTCATTCACACACACAAGCACACTCTATATGGGGCAATTTAGAGCCTTCAATTTGCCTTACATCCATGTTTTTGGACTGTGGGAGGAAACTGGAGAACCGGGAGGAGACCCATGTGGACAGAGGGAGAACATGGCAACTCCACCCAGATTGGGATTCGAACCTGATGGTTCCCCATGCCCATCAAAGAGAAAACATTTCGGACGCTGGGTAGATACACCCAGGACAGGATGCCAATCTATTACTGGGCACTCACTCACACACACACACTCTATATGGGGCAATTTGGAGCACTCAATTTACCTATAATCCATGTTTTTGGACTGTGGGAGGAAACCGGAAAACCTTTAGAAGACCCACGCAGACACGGGGACAACATGGAAACTCCACCCAGATTGGGATTCGAACCTGATGGTTCCCCATGCCCATCAAAGAGAAAACATTTCGGACGCTGGGTAGATACACCCAGGACAGGACACCAATCTATTACTGGGTACTCACACACACACACACACACACACTCTATATGGGGCAATTTGGAGCATTCAATTTACCTATAACCCATGTTTTTGGACTGTGGGAAGAAAACGGAGAATCGGGAGGAGACCCATGTGGACAGAGAGAGAACATGGCAACTCCACCCAGATTGGGATTCGAACCTGATGGTTCCCCATGCCCATCAAAGAGAAAACATTTCGGACGCTGGGCAGATACACCCAGGACAGGATGCCAATCTATTACTGGGCACTCACCCTCACACACACACACTCTATATGGGGCAATTTGGAGCATTCAATTTACCTATAATCCATGTTTTTGGACTGTAGGAGGAAACCGGAGAACCCGGAGGAGACCCAGGTGGACACAGGGCGAACATGGCAACTCCACCCATATTGGGATTCGAACCTGATGGTTCCCCATGCCCATCAAAGAGAAAACATTTTGGGCGCTGGGTAGATACACCCAGGACAGGACACCAATCTATTACTGGGCACTCACTCACTCACACACACACACTCTATATGGGGCAATTTGGAGCACTCAATTGACCTATAATCCATGTTTTTGGACTGTGGGAGGAAACCGGAAAACCTTTAGAAGACCCACGCGGACACGGCGAGAACATCTGAGTCCATCTGTGTTTTAAAAATGCAATTTGCAGTTCCACACCAAAACAAAGAGACACGTAACCAAAAAAGAATCCCATCATTTTGAAATCCCCTTGATTGCGGGATTTGCTACAAAATATATAGCCTTTAAATACAATCGATTTATTTGTATCACCTAGGAGTTAAATAGTAACAGTCATCAATACGTTTTAGCTTATATATCTGATATATATAGAGATATATCCATTTTCACTGTGTAGTTGGCAAAAGATAGACAACAGGACATCGCATGGAATACAGGGCGACGTTCACGACGAGCGACGGAAGGCAAGAACCGACGACATGCAGCGGCTGAGTTCTACATCTGTAAACATCCATTGATTCGAATCTTCGTCCTCTAGCTGCCTCTATTCAAAGCTTTAACGATGATATAATTTTTGAGGAGGAATTACGGCGTCCATGGGGTTAAATAAGAATGAGAGTAAATCAAATAAATCGATGGAACTAAATAAATGTGTAAAACCATGAGGTATTTGATTTTCGTAGACGCACGTTCGTCAGGTTCTAGCTCTGTCGGAAATATCTGATGTCTTTTTTTTTTGACATGGCTTGTAACACTTTCGACTTTTTCCAAAAAGACGTCCGATGTTAAGCAAAAACGTACGAAAAAAATACAAGCTACGATGTAACAGTCCCGACCCATTATTAAATATATAGAGTTTTAAGTCGGTGTATATAGGACAGATAATGACCAAATCTAGAACCCAGACCTCCGAAACCTCATTTTCATCCGGAAATAAACCCTCCCTTTATATGCTTCCTCACTAGTTCTCCTGACCTTAACCAGCTGTGCATCCCAATACAACCATGTCGTTCCTTACTGCTCAATACAGCAGTCCCCATAGGCCTCTAATGCCCTTTTGCCCTGATTCTCAACCCGCATGGGTCATGTGTAGAGAGGCGGTATAAAAACAGCCCCTTAAACTCCCTAAAAGAGGAGCTTTAGGAAAAGGTAGAAGGAGCAGGCTCTGGAGAGAGCAGAAGTGGAAACGTCAAGGCAGAGTGCGACAGAGCCACAGGGCCAGAGATAGAGCCAGATGCCAGGAAGGAATAGGTGTGGGGCAAACACACGTCTGCCCACTGGAGAGGGGTCGTTTACTTGAGGAGATCTTAGGGGCCGGAAACTCTGGATCTGCTCTGGATAACCACTGGATCAGGAAGTTCCCCTTATCACCTACAGAGAAAACAAGGAACAGGGTAATAATGAAAATAATGATTTTTTATTTTTATTTTTCATGCTGCACAAATCCGGATATCCATCCATTCATTATCTTCCGCTTTATCCTCTATTAGGGTCGCGGTGGGGTTCCCCATGCCCATCCAGGGGAGAACGTTTCGGGCGCTGGGCAGATACACCCAGGACAGAACGCCAATCTATCACTGGACACACACTCACTCATTCAGACACACTCTATATGGGGCAATTTGGAGAACTCAATTGACTTGATTCCATGTTTTTGGACTGTGGGAGGAAACCGGAGAACCCGGAGGAAACCCACGCGGACACACAGAGGAGAACATGGAAACTCCACCCAGATTGGGATTCGAACCGGGAATCCCTAGTGCTGAGAGGAGAACATGTTAAACACTAAGCCACCGTGCTGCCCCGCTTTCCTTCCACAATCCATAGCCATGGATTCAAGGTAAATTGAATGCTCTAAATTGCCCCATATAGAATGTGGTTGTGTGAGTGAGTGTGAGAGAGCCCTAATCTGGATATCATTTCATCATTTATATATATCCCATCCATTATCTTACGCTTAATCCTCTACTAGGGTCGTGGAGGGGGGGGGGGTTCCCATGCCTATGATTGACAAACACACTCTATATGGGGCAATTTGAAACATTCAATTTATGTTGATCCATGTTTTGGACTGTGGGAGGAAATATATATATATCCATAAACTTCCGCGTTATCCTCTGCTAGGGTCATGGGGGGGGGGGGTTCCCAATTCAGGGGAAAACGTTTCGGGTGCTGGGCAGATACACCCAGGACAGGACGCCAATCTATCACTGTACACACACTCACTCACACAAACACACTCTATATGGGACAATTTGGAGAATTCAATTGACCTTGAATCCATGTTTTTGGACTGTGGGAGGAAACCCGAGAACCTGGAGGAAACCCACGCGGACACAGGCAGAACATGGAAACTCCACCCAGATTGGGATTGTTGGGAGTGCTGAGAGGAGAACATGCTAACCACTAAGCCCCCTTAAACACACACACGTATATACATACACACTAGGGTCGTGGGGGGTTCCCCTTGCCCATCCAGGGAATATTTCAGACGCTAGGCAGATACACCCAGGACGCCAAGCTATTGCTGGGCACACACTCACTCAACCACACAGACACACTCTATATGGGGCAATTTGGAGAACTCAATTGACTTGATCCTCAAGAATTGCCCCATATACACTCTATATGGGGCAATTCTTGAGGATCAAGAATTGCCCCATATAGAGTGTATATGGGGCAATTCTTGATCCTCAAGAATTTTTCATGCTGCACACTCACTCATACAGACACACTCTATATGGGGCAATTTGGAGAACTCAATTGACTTGATCCATGTTTTTGGACTGTGGGAGGAAACCGGAGAACCCGGAGGAAACCCACGCGGACACACAGAGGAGAACATGGAAACTCCACCCAGATTGGGATTCGAACCGGGTGCTGAGAAGAGAACATGTTAAACACGAAGCCACCGTGCTGCCCCGCTTTCCTTCCACAATCCATAGCCATGGATTCAAGGTAAATTGAATGCTCTAAATTGCCCCATATAGAATGTGGTTGCGTGAGTGAGTGTGAGAGAGCCCTAATCTGGATATCATTTCATCATTTATATATATCAATTTTTGAGGATCAAGTCAATTGAGTCTGTGTGAGTGAGAGTGTGCCCAGCGATGGATTGGCGCCCTGTCTGCCCAGCGCCCGAGATGTTCTCCCCTGTATGGGCATGGGGAACCCCACCGCGACCCTAATAGAGGATAAAGTGGAAGATAATGGATGAATGAATTGACTTGAATCCATGTTTTTGGACTGTGGGAGGAAACCGGAGAACCCGGAGGAAACCCACGGGGACACGGGGAGAACATGGAAACTCCAGCCAGATGGGGATTCGAACCAGGAATCCCTAGCGCTGAGAGGAGAACATGCTAACCACTAAGCCACCGTGCCGCCCACCCATGATTTAAAAAAAAGCTGATTATTTAAAATCTTTCTACATGGTTACTTCTTCGGAAAATGTGAGGAATTGTTGCTTTGATTTTTAGATGAATGATTTTGGAGAGGCTTAGTGATTAGCATGTTCTCCTCTCAGCGCTAGGGATTCCCGGTTCGAATCCCAATCTGGGTGGAGTTTCCATGTTCTCCCAGTGTCCGCGTGGGTTTCCTCCGGGTTCTCCGGTTTCCTCCCACAGTCCAAAAACATGGATCAGGTTAATTGAGTTCTCCAAATTGCCCCATATAGAGTGTGTCTGTGTGAGTGAGAGTGTGTCCAGTGATAGATTGGTGTCCTGTCCTGGGAGTATCTGCCCAGCGCCCAAAACGTTCTCCCCTGGATGGGCATGGGGAACCCCACCGCAACCCTAATAGAGAATAAAAGTGGAGATAATGAATGAATGAATGAATGCTTTTGGAGATTTGGGCTTACTTACTTGTACATGACACCATGTGACATGCTCTGGTGTTCTCTGGCTTGGTCTCCATGCAGATTCCGATTGCGTTATCAGGAGAGCTGCAAATGACCTGGCGTTTTTGGGTTCCATTTCCACAACTGACCGAGCACTAGGATCACACACCAAATGCGTTATGTTAATAATGACGTACAGACGCCAAACTCCACCCCGCTTCGATGTCTGACCTGGGACCAGGGGCCGATTTTCCATTGGGTGGGACACAGCTGGCGATTGCAGGTGCGTCGGTTCTCGGGACGGTCATCGCTACAGTATTTGAAGTTTACGGTTTTGTACGTGCCATCCTCTTGAGGTCGGACGCAGTGCAGAGGCCGGGACTGAGTGCCGGTCTTACCGCATGACTTACTGCACTCCTCCCAGTCACCCGTCACCCACCTGTGTTTAAAATAGAAAGACGGATTACTAGGGGTGTCTTCAACTAAGGATTTTCATAGTCGAATCTGATTCGTCAGATTTTCCCTATAGTCGACTGATTGTCATATCAGTTAAAATTTCACCACAAGATGGCGCTATAAGCGTGGTTTTAAAAAAATATATTTTTTAATATATTACTTGTTTTTCTAGAGCACCGTAAATGGGATCCCCGTTCTGGACTTTTTTCCACTTCAAAGGAAAAACCTAAAACCTAAATTTGGATGATTTTATTTGACAAAAGGCTATATATATATAACGAAAACAAAGACATTTCATGTAAAAACTAATGCTTAGCAGCAGCTATGGGCGCCCCCATGTGGTCAAAATGGTACAGTCGACTATGAGGTTCATAGTCGACTACGGTTCTCCGAATGGAATCGTCGAATCAGCGAATATTGCAGCTCACCCCTACGGATTAAATTACATTACATTTGGTCATTTAGCAGACGCTTTTATCCAAAGCGACTTATAAGGGGGGGCGGCACAGTGGCTTAGTGGTTAGCATGTTCTCCTCTCAGCGCTAGGGGTTCCCGGTTCGTATCCCCATCTGGGTGGAGTTTCCATGTTCTCCCCGTGTCCGCATGGGTTTCCTCTGGGTTCTCCGGTTTCCTCCCACAGTCCAAAAACATGGATCAAGTCAATTGAGTTCTCCAAATTGCCCCATGTAGAGTGTGTGTGTGTGAATGAGTGAGTGCCCAGCGATGGATTGGCGCCCTGTCCTGGGTCTGTCTGCCCAGCGCCCGAAACTTTCTCCCCTGGATGGGCATGGGGAACCCCACCGCGACCCTAATAGAGGATAAAGCGGGAGATAATGGATGGATGGATGGACTTACAAGGTGAACACAGGGTTAATCACAACATCCCTGGAGCAATGAGGGTTAAGGGTCTTGCTCAAGGACCCACATTGGTAACTTCAGTGGACCTGGGATTTGAACCCCAACCTTCAGATTGATAACCCAACGCCCTGACCACTGAACTACCGCGCCCTCATAGATAGATAGATAGATAGATAGATATACAACTCTCAAAATCAGTATTCTGCGGTGCGGGGAAATACTCACATTGGCTCCGAGCACTGCTTTTGGTTGCACGCTCGGCTGATGGCGCGGGGTTTGGGAATAGTGTTACAGAACGTCCGGTGTACCATCTTGGCGTCGGTTTTCCTGCGACAGCCGAAACGTGTATACTGCTTCCCTGAAATTCAATAACACAGCCGGTGTAACGAAATCGATGGCGGCACGGTGGCTTAGTGGTTAGCATGTTCCCCCCTCAGCGCTGGGGATTCCCGGTTCGAATCCCAATCTGGGTGGAGTTTCCATGTTCTCCCCGTGTCCGTGTGGGTTTCCTCCGGGTTCTCCGTTTTCCTCCCACAGTCCAAAAACATGGATCAAGGTCAATTGAATTCTCCAAATTGCCCCATATAGAGTGTGTTTGTGTGAGTGTGAGTGAGTGTGGGTCCAGTGATAGATTGGCATCCTGTCCTGGGTGTATCTGCTATCTGCCCAGTGCCCAAAACGTTCTCCCCTGGATGGGTAAGGGGAACCCCCCCCCCCCCCCCACCATTGGAGGATTAAGTGGAAGATCCATCCATTCATCATCTTCTGCTTTATCCTCTACTAGGGCCACGGGGGGGGGGTTCCCCATGCCCATCCAGGGGAGAACGTTTTGGGCACTGGGCAGATACATCCAGGACAGGACACCAATCCATCACTGGACACACACACTTACACAGATACACACACAAACACACTCTATATGGGGCAATTTGGAGAACTCAATTGACCTTGATCCATGTTTTTGGACTATGGGAGGAAAACGGAGAACCCGGAGGATACCCACACAGACACGGGGAGAGCATGGAAACTCCACCCAGATTGGGATTCGAACCGGGAATCCCTAGCATTGAAAGGAGAACAAGCTAACCACTAAATCACCGTGCCGCCCCCGGTTTCCTCCCACAGTCCATAGCCATGCATTCAAGGTAAATTGAATGCTCTAAATTGCCCCATATAGAATGTGGCTGTGTGAGTGTGTGCCCAGTGATAGATTGGCGCCCTGTCCTGGGTGTATCTGCCCAGCACCTGAAACGTTCTCCCCCGGATGGGCATGGGGAACCCCCCCCCCCAATAGAGGATTAAGCGGAAGATAAAGTCTAGACTAATAACCAAATCATTCTATAATAATCTATGTCGTCTGTATTGCATTATGTGGTACACGTTCCACACGAAGGAACGTCATTTCGTTTCTCAGTACTACTCAACCAACCATAGTACTGAATCAGATAGAATACAACTGCTTAAGCGCCATCTTCTTGTACACTACGGTCATTTAATGATGCCTTAAAAAAAAAGTCAGACTAATAGCAATATTTAATTATAGCATACCTCCTCCACATGGCTTGGAGCAATGCGACCATTTCTTTAAAGCCCACTCAAAATACGCAGCATCATCCAGCGGTAAGTTGTTTTCCATCGACGACGCAGGATCCTCTGGCAGGACGTACTTATAAGACAGCGTGACTTTAGACACCCCATGAGACTGGACCTGCGAAATGACAGATGTTGCCACATCCGTTTATTAACATAATTGCACGCAACAACTTTTTTAGCGGCAAAAAAGATTTAAAATAGAGCCGGTACACAATTTGCCTTCCTTTTTTCTGTGTACTGTTTATGGATTTTCCTTTATAGGACTATAATGTAAAATCCATATACATTATAGAACACATGGTTCAGGTCCGGGTGGCACGGTGGCTTAGTGTTAGTTAGCATGTTCTCCTCTCAGCGCTAGGGATTCCCGGTTTGAATCCCAATCTGGGTGGAGTTTCCATGTTCTCTCCGTGTCCATGTTATACATGGAAAGCATTTCTAATATATTTATATTTTAGAAAATCCATCCATCCATCCATCTAGTATTTTCAGCTTTATCACCTATTAGGGTCGCGGGGAGGTTCCACATGCCCATCCTGAGGAGAATGTTTCGGGAATTTGGAGAACTCAATTGACTTGATCCATGTTTTTGGACTGTGAGAGGAAACCGGAGAACCCGGAGGAACCCTACACGGACACGGGGAGAACATGGAAACTCCACCCAGATGGGGATTCGAACCTGGAATCCCTAGAGCTGAGAGGAGAACATGCTAACCACCAAGCCAATAAAATAATATATTTATAGTATTGTATATAATTATATTTATATATTTAATATACACTGTGGGGCGGCAAGGTGGCTTAATGCCCATCCAGGGGAGAACGTTTCGGATGCTGGGCAGATACACCCAGGACAGGATGCCAATCTATCACTGGGTACACATTTACTTACACAGACACACTCTATATGGGGCAATTTAACTTGAGGGGGGCACGGTGGCTTAGTGGTGAGCATGTTCTCCTCTCAGCACTAGGGAATCCTGGTTCGAATCCCAATCTGGGTGGAATTCCCATGTTCTTCCCGTGTCCGCGTGGGTTTCCTCCGGGTTCTCCGGTTTCCTCCCACAGTCCAAAAACATGGATTAAGGTCAATTGAATTCTTCAATTTGCCCCATATAGTGTGTGTGCGTGTGTGTGTGTGTGTCTGTGTGAGTGATTGTGTACCCAGCGATAGATTGGTGCTCTGTCCTGGGTGTATCTGCCCAGCGCCCATGGTGTTCTCCACTGGATGGGCATGGGGAACCCCCATGTGACCCAAGTAGAGGATAAAGCGGAGGATAATGGATGACTGGGTGGATGGTTCAGATCTTTAAATCTGATTGGCTGAGCCATTTTGATTAATTAATTGATATAACTTTATTAGTGCCCAGCGATGGATTGGCACCCTGTCCTGGGTCTATCTGCCCAGCGCCCGAGATGTTCTCCCCTGGATGGGCATGGGGAACCCCACCGCGACCCTAATAGAGATTAAAGCGGGAGATAATGAATGAATGAATGAATTTTATTAGTCCCACAATGGGGAAATTCAAAACAATGGAAGATAATGGATGGATGGATGATCTCTAACAGTCTCGGTGTCTTAACATTACCTTAAACCTTACTTCTATGCCCCATGCTGACAATGAAAATGCACATAGTGTTCAGACAAAAACAATAACACTTTAAAAATAAGAAAGCATCTTCTTGCTAATTACCATAATGAGAACGCCATATCCCAGTGGGCCTGTGGTCCGGACCGTCTCCATATCATCGTCATTAGAGTATTCCCATAGCACACCTTTTTCGATGACCGATCTGGACTCAGGAAAGTCGCCCTCATCGTTCAGGAACAGCTCATCTGTGGCTTGGTTTTTAACGGCTAATGAGAAAACATTTCGATGTAATGACAAACCTTCAACATAGCAGTATGTATGGTTCGAGGAAATCCAGCACAGAGAGCGAAATCAGAGAGAAGCCATGACTTGGTTATTAGAGTAATGGAGATAGAACATTGAGAAGCATTACTTTTCAGGCAGCCGGATGTTTCACAGGCACTGAGGCGAGATGGAAAGACTAAAGATTTCGATGCCAAGAACCTATCAATAACAAGCAGCGGGAGGCCAAACTCTCAGGGTTTTTGTAATGAATCATATAGGCATTCATTCAGGAGAGGTTCCATACCCAGAATGTGAGGTGTTCCTTTGTACTCTTGGATCAGAATGTGCCTCGCTCCTCTGGGAATTTCCAGGATCTTCAGCAAACCTGTGTTTATTTGAAGAACATCAGGAGAAAGCACCAAAACAGTTAAAGATGCTTTTATCCATCCATCCATTATCTTCTGCTTTATCCTCTACCATGCTCGCGCGGGGGGGGGGGGGGGGTTCCCCATGCCCATCCAGGGGAGAACATTTCGGGCACTGGGCAGATACATCCAGGACAGGGCGCCAATCTATCGCAGGGCACACACACACTCACACAGACACACTCTATATGGGACAATTTGGAGAATTCAATTGACCTTGATCCATGTTTTTGGACTGTGGGAGGAAACCGGAGAACCTGGAGGAAACCCACACGGACACGGGGAGAACATGGAAACTCCACCCTGATTGGGATTCAAAACTAGATCTCTATTTAAATGAATTACTTGAACTTGATCCTGCCCGGGTGGCACGGTGGATTAGTGGTTAGCATGTTCTCCTCTCAGCGCTGGGGATTCCCAGTTCAAATCCCAATCTGGGTGGAGTTTCCATGTTCTCCCCGTGGGATCTCTGGTTTCCTCCCAAAGTCCAAAAACAAACATGGATCAAGGTGAATTGACTCCTCCAGATTGCGCCATATAGAGTGTGTTTGTGTGAATGAGTGTGTGCCCAGCGATAGATGGGTGTCCAGCCCTGGGTGTATCCCTAGCGCTGAGAGGAGAACATGCTAACCACTAAGCCACCGTGCCACCCAAGATGCTTTTATAAAACTAAAAATGCGAAAGCGTTGGGAAGCTGTGAGTGGTTTTCCGGGCACGGGTCCAACGAGGCCTGGAATTACAATGCACCACTAAAAGGTTCTTTTTCGGGTTCGAGGTTTGATTCTGCAGGGCAGCAGTTCTCAAACTACAGCAGTTCTCAAACTACAGCAGTTCTCAAACTTCTCAAACAAAGTTCCCTTTATCAAGGAACGCCATGTGGCAAACATCAATTAGGTGTGTTGCTTCGCTTATTGCTTGTTGAGTGAAAAGTCCTCATGTCCATCCAGGGGACGGTCTGCTTGGGTTTCCTCCGGGTTCTCCGGTTTCCTCCCACAGTCTAAAAACATAGATCAAGGTAAATCAAATGCTCTAAATTGCCCCATATCGAGTGCGTGTATGTGTGAGTGAGTGTGTGCCCAGCGATGGACTGGCGCCCTGTCCTGGGTGTATCTACCCAGCACCCACAACGTTCTCCCCAGGATAGGCATGGGGAACCCGCCCATGTCCCTAATAGAGGATTAAGGGGAAGATAATGGATGAATGAATGAATTTAGTAATCGCTCTGAAATTCACGTATGTATGTGTTGCGAAGGCGGGCGGCACGGTGGCTTAGTGGTTAGCACGTTCGCCTCTCAGCACTAGGGATTCCCGGTTCGAATCCCCATCTGGGTGGAGTTTCCATGTTCTCCCCGTGTCCGCGAGAGTTTCCTCCGGGTTCTCCGGTTTCCTCCCACAGTCCAAAAACATGGATCAAGGTCAATTGAGTTCTCCAAATTGCCCCATATAGAGTGTGTATGTGTGCGCGAGTGTGTGCCCAGTGATGGATTGGCTTTCTGTCTTGGGTCTATCTGCCCAGCGCCCGGAACGTTCTCCCCTGGATGGGCATGGGGGAACCCCCCCCCCCCCAACCCTAATAGAGGATAAAGCAGAAGATAATGGATGGATGGATGTGTTGCGAAGGCTGTTTTTCCTAAATAAATGTTCTATAAAAGTGGGCTGTGACTTAATGCCCATGAGAACATGTGGGTTCCGAGCTGGGACTAGTTGAGAACCCCTGCTGTAAGGTAGGGTAATTAAAGACGTAGTGCTCACCCGAATTCCTGGTGCTGCGAGTGAAATTGCCTTTGACGATCTTGCAGGTGGAGTTTTTCCCTCCACACACACCACACATATCTTCCTCCATCTCAGAGGCAATCACATGATCACAGCCCACCTTCTGCAAAAACAACAATAGGTGACATATTCGTTCATTATCTTCCGCGGGGGGGAGGGGGGGGGGGGAGACACGTTTCAGGCGCTGGGCAGATACACCCAGGACAGGGCGCCAATCTATCGCTGACCACACACTCACTCACAAACACACAGACACACTCTATATGGGGCAATTTGGAGAACTCAGTTGACTTGATCCATGTTTTTGGACTGCGGGAGGAAACCGGAGAACCCGGAGGAAACCCACGTGGACACGGGGAGAACATGGAAACTCCACCCTAGGGGTGAGCTGCAATATTCGCTGATTCGACGATTCGATTCGGAGAACCGTAGTCGACTATGAACCTCATAGTCGAATGTACCATTTTGACCACATGGGGGTGCCCATGGCTGCTGCTAAGCATTAGTTTTTACATGAAATGTCTTTGTTTTCGTTATATATATAGCCTTTTGTCAAATAAAATCGTCCTAATTTCTAGAAAAAAAAGAAAAAACAAAAACAAAAAAAAAAAGGTTTTCTTTTGTTAGAAAAACAAGTAAAATATAAAAAAAAAATCTTTTTTAAAAACCATGCTTATAGCGCCATCTTGTGGTGAAATTTTAACTGATTCGACTATCAGTCGACTATAGGGAAAATCTGACGAATCAGATTCGACTATGAAAATCTTTAGATGAATACAGCCCTACTCCACCCAGATGGGGATTCGAACCGGGAATCCCTAGTGCTGAGAGGCGAATGTGCTAACCGCTAAGCCTAGGTGACACATATTTCTTCTGCTTTATCCTCTAGTAGGGTCGTGGGGGGGGTTCCCATGCCCATCTGGCGAGAAGGTTTCAGGCGCTGGGCAGATACACCCAGGACCGGATGCCAATCTATCACTGGGCACACACTCACTCACACAGACACACTCTATATGGGGCAATTTGGAGAACTCAATCCAATTGATCCATGTTTTTGGACTGTGGGAGGAAACCGGAGAAGCCGGAGGAAACCCACATGGACACGGGGAGAACATGGAAACTCCACCCAGATGGGGATTCGAACCGGGAATCCCTAGCTCTGAGAGGCGAACATGCTAACCACTAAGCCACCATGCTGTCTAATACTCTAAACAGAATACTCTGAATTGCCCCATAGAGTGTGTGTGGGTCCAGTGATAGATTGGTGTCCTGTCCTGGGTGTATCTGCCCAGCGCCCGAGACGTTCTCCCCGGGATGGGCATGGGGAACCCCCCCTCGACCCTAATAGAGGATAAAGCGGAAGATAATGAATGAAGGATGAATGAATATATCGGACATTGTAATAATATGTAAAGTAAATGTTGCTCCACGAGCTCCACTGTGTGGCTCCCCAGCTCTTTAGAAAATGTAAAGAGAACTAATATGATCTTTTGGTATTGTGGCTAGACCTAGTGGGCTTTCAGCTCTAACAAGCTGATGCACTAGACAGGGGAGTGCTATAATATTCCGGCCATTATAGAAGCCATCACCCTGCATTATTAGCTAACCAAATGTTAGACAGGAGGCTGTATCAGCTTAGGATTGGCTTACACTGGGGATAAACAGGAGTTAAATCATCTGAACTGGACAGTAAAAGCCCTGAGTTTGGGTTTTACCAACTACCAATATGTGCATTTGTGTATAACTTATGGCCGTGGCAACCACAGGTGGATCTTGAAGACCGTGAAATGGCTGATGTTTTGGGATCAGGATGATCATCACTAGGGGTGAGCTGCAATATTCGCTGATTCGACGATTCGATTCGGAGAACCGTAGTCGACTAAGAACCTCATAGTCGAATGTACCATTTTGACCACATGGTGGTGTCCATGGCTGCTGCTAAGCATTAGTTTTTACATGAAATGTCTTTGTTTTCGTTATATATATAGCCTTTTGTCAAATAAAATCATCCTAATTTCTAGAAAAAAAAGATAAACGAAAAAAAAAAGGTTTTCTTTTGTAAGAAAAACAAATAAAATATAAATATAAAAAAAATCTTTTTTAAAAACTATGCTGGCGGCATGGTGGCTTAGTGGTTAGCATGTTCGCCTCTCAGCGCTAGGGATTCCCGGTTCGAATCCCCATCTGGGTGGAGTTTCCATGTTCTCCCCGTGTCTGCGTGGGTTTCCTCCGGGTTCTCCGGTTTCCTCCCACAGTCCAAAAACATGGATCAAGTTAATTGAGTTCTCTAAATTGCCCCATATAGAGTGTGTTTGAGTGTGTGAGTGAGTGTGTACCCAGCGATGGACCCAGCGCCCGAGACGTTCTCCCCTGGATGGGCATGGGGAACCCCACCGCGACCCTAACAGAGGATAAAGCGGGAGATAATGAATGAATGAATGAAAAACTATGCTTATAGCGCCATCTTGTGGTGAAATTTTAACTGATTCGACTATCAGTCGACTATAGGGAAAATCTGACGAATCAGATTCGACTACGAAAATTTGTAGTTGAATACACCCCTAATCATCACACAATCTGTACATGGCTGTTCTACACTGTTGTTGCTGCCTGGCCGCTCAAGGAGGATGAGGCCCCCACTGAGCCTCGGTCCTCACAAGGTTTCTTCCTTAAAATAACAACATAACAGGGGGTTTTGTCTTGCCACTGTCTCTTCAGCTTGCTCTTTGGGGGTTTAAAGGCTTATAACTCTGTAAAGCTGCTTTATGACAATGTGCTATTGTAAAAAGCCCTACATGAATAAATTACATGAACGTGAACTTCATTTAAACCTGACAAACGTTCCTTTTTGCAGACATTACCAGCCCTGTTTTCTAAAAAAAGCAGATGTGAAGTCTGGAAAAGACATTTCAAAAGGAATATTAATGCAAAAAGAACCACTGCTACGTAAAAGGAGTTGGTAAAAAAACCCAGAAAAGGGACGTTTGGAGGAGACGGATGCAAAAACCTGCCAAGAATTCCTGCAGCTCGGTTTTTTTTACATGATCTCTGGATCTCCACTGATAGTAAACCATTAAAGAATTGCCAAGGAGTGCATCCAAGGACGTGCTGCATATTTAATATGCAATCAAATCGGTTTTCTGTCCTCTAATCCATCCACATGTTGCACTGGAATTACGAAAAAGTTGAACAAATCAGAAAATTTGTTGATTTCTGTTTGTTTTTCTTCTTTTTTGACAGTTTTTTTTTTGTTGCAGTGTGCATTATTTATTTATTATATCTCTACTAGGGTCGAGGGAAGGAGGTGGGGGTTGTCTATGTCCATCCAGGGGAGAACCTTTCAGGTGCTGGGCAGATACACCCAGGATATGGTGCCAATCCATCACTGGGAACACACACTCACTCACACAGACACAAACTATATGGGGCAATTTAGAATGTCTAATTTACCTTAAAGGCGGCACCAGGAATTAGTGGTTAGCACATCTGCCTCTCGAATTCTGATCTGGTTCTGCCCTGGTTCTCTGTGTCTGTGTGGGGTTCCTTTGGGTTCTCGGGTTTCCTCCCACAGTCCAAAAACGTGTGTTTTACATGAATGCTCTAAATTGCCCCATATAGAGTGTTTGTGTGTGTGAGTGTGTGCCCAGTGATAGATTGGTGTCCTGTCCTGGGTGTATCTACCCAGCGCCCAAAACGTTCTCTCCAGGAAGGACACCCACCGCGACCCTAGTAGAGGATTAAGCGGAAGATAATAGATGAATGAATGAATTTACATGGCACATGGCGTAGTGGTTAGCATGTTCTCCTCTCAGCACTGGGGATTCCTGGTTCAAATCTCAATCTGGGTGGAGGTTCCATGTTCTCCCCGTGTCCGTGTGGGTTTCCTCCAGGTTCTCCGGTTTCCTCCCACAGTCCAAAAACATAGATTTAAGGTAAATTGAATGTTCTAAATTGCCCCATATAGATTGTGTCTGAGTGAGTGAGTGTGTGTCCAGTGATAGATTGGTGTCCTGTCCTGGGTGTATCTGCCCAGCGACTGTAACGTTCTCCCTGGATGGGCATGAGAAACCCCCACAACCCTAAAAGAGGATAAAGCAGAAGATAATGAATGAAGTAACCTTGAATCCATGTTTTTGGACTGTGGGAGGAAACCGGAGAACCCGGAGGAAACCCAAATTGGACACGGGGAGAACATGGAAACTCCACCCAGATTGGGATTCGAACTGTGCTGAGAGGAGAACATGCTAACCACTAAGCCACCGCTTAGTGTAACCCTAAGTGTGCCTTATTAATAATATCAAATCTTTTAAACTCTCCTAATAAGTATTTTCGAGAGCACTTGAAAATAGGACCAGAAGCTATTTTAAAAACAAAATAAAGATAATTGGAATGTACATCCTGTTTTTTAGAAAATCACTCTTCCAAGATGGAATGTTTCTGCCCCTATTACACCCACGCCCTTAAAAAAAAGAAAAAAAAAAGGAACCTGAATGAGAACCAGTGAGCAAAGCCAAGGATAGCCAACTGAGGTTTATTTGATTAAGCCTGACATTATTCATTTGATATTACTAAAGGAGATGCATTCCAGTGATGGCTTAGTGTCTGCGGTCTGTGTGTATGGATTACCTCGCACTCTCCGCGCACACACACACTGTAACCGTCCTTATAGGAGCAGCGTGTGCCATCGTGCACCATCCTCTTCATATGGACCACGTCTCCTGTCTCTTTAGACTGGCAGTGCAGCTGGCATCTCTCATCGGCTGGCAGCACGGAAACACAACATTACAACAACCTTTCAATTATATAAAATATAACATGGGCGGCACGGTGGTTTAGTGGTTAGCACGTTCGCCTCTCAGCGCTAGGGATTCCCGGTTCGAATCCCCATCTGGGTGGAGTTTCCATGTTCTCCCGTGTCTGCGTCGGTTTCCTCCGGGTTCTCCGGTTTCCTCCCACAGTCCAAAAACATGGATCAAGTCAATTGAATTCGCAAAATAGAGTGTGTGTGAGTGAGTGAGTGTGTGCCCAGCGATGGATTGGCGCCCTGTCTTGGGTCTATCTGCCCAGCGCCCGAGATGTTCTCCCCTGGATGGGCATGGGGAACCCCACCGCGACCCTAATAGAGGATAAAGCGGGAGATAATGAAAGAATGAATGAAAAATATAACATACATCTTTTTCTTCAAGGCATCTTTAAGTTAAGACACACACATGGGGCATCCATGCATTTATTATCTTCTGCACGGAGGAGGGAGATTTGGTTCCCCATGCCCATCCAGGGGAGAACGTTTCGGGCGCTGGGCAGATACACCCAGGACAGGATGCCAATCTATTGCTGGACACACACTCACTCACACAGACACACTCTATATGGGGCAATTCGGAGCGGTCAATTTGCTTCTGATCCATGTTTTTGGACTGTGGAAGAAAACCGGAGAACCCAGAGGAAACCCACGCGGACACGGGGAGAACATGGAAACTCCACCCAGATTGGGATTCGAACCTGGAAACCTCAGCGCTGAGAGGAGAACATGCTAACCACTAAGCCACCTTGCCGTCACAAGGCATTGTTCATCCATCCATCCATTATCTTCCGCTTTATCCTCCACTAGGGTCGCGGGGGGTTCCCCATGCCCATCCAGAGGAGAACATTCTGGGCGCTGAGCAGATACACCCAGGACAGGACGCCAATCCATCACTAGGTACACTCTAACTCACACAGACACACTCTATATGGGGCACTTTAGAGCAGTTAATTTCCATGTGAGGGCGGCACGGTGGTTTAGTGGTTAGCACGTTCGCCTCTCAGCGCTAGGGATTCCCGGTTCGAATCCCCATCTGGGTGGAGTTTCCATGTTCTCCCCGTGTCCGCGTGGGTTTCCTCCGGGTTCTCCGGTTTCCTCCCACAGTCCAAAAACATGGATCAAGTTAATTGAGTTCTCTAAATTGCCCCATATAGAGTGTGTTGGAGTGTGTGAGTGTGTACCCAGCGATGGACTGGCGCCCTGTCCTGGGTGTATCTGCCCAGCGCCCGAGACGTTCTCCCCTGGATGGGCATGGGGAACCCCACCGCGACCCTAATAGAGGATAAAGCGGCAGATAATGAATGAATAATTTCCATGTTTTTGGGTATTGGGAGAACCCGGACACAGGGAAACATGGAAACTCCACCCAGATTGAGATTCGAATCTGGAATCCCTAGCGCTGAGAGGAGAACGTGCTAATCACTAAGCCACCCTACATCCTTGAACGTTCCCACGTTCCGGAGAACCCGGAGGAAACTCACGCAGACACGGGGAGAACATGGAAACTCCACCCAGATGGGGATTCGAACCAGGAATCCCTAGCGCTGAGAGGAGAACGTGCTAAACGCCAAGCCACCGTGCCTATCCTTGAAATTAAAACTACAAAAACAGAATAAACATCATTGCTTTACACTGAATTAAAGATTTGGGTGAGGTTACTCACGTTCAGGGTGTTCATAGGGCAGCCACTGATGTTTGGTCCCTTGATGCTCGAAGTGTGGATCCCACATCTTGCATTGCTCCTCTCGAAAGTCCGCTGAGTCCTTGGCACACTCTTCAGCGTTACACAGCTGGAATTCGTAGTTGTTTCCATAGCAAGTTCTCCCTCCATTTGCTGGGCTGCAAAAGACCAAACCCCGGATGAGAATTACAGTCCAAGCACGAGAGTGGAAATCCAGATACAGAACCTAGAACTATCTGCAACAGGAAACGATATATTTGTGATATAATATACACTGCCTCGCCAAAAAAAGTCGCCACTAATATTTCGTTGGACCTTCTCCAATGGCCAATCCATGTATGAACCATCCATCCATCCATTATCTTCTGCTTTATCCTCTATTAGGGGGGCGGGGGTTCCCCATGCCCATCCAGGGGAGAACATTTCAGGCGCTGGGCAGATACACCCAGGACAGGATGCTAATCTATCACTGGACACACACTCACTCACACAAACACACGCTATATGGGGCAATTTAGAGCATTCAATATACAACCCACGCGGACACAGGAGATACGGGAGAACATAGAAACTCAACCAGATTGAGATTCGAAACCTGGATCCTGAGGAGAGGAGAACATGTGACCCACCCTGGTCTCCAACACCTTACTAGAATTTTTTAAGTTTCCATTGGTATTTAATTAAAAATAATCATTTCAAAGCTATGGGTGGCATAGTGGTGGCTTAGTGGTTAGCATGTTCTCCTCTCAGCACTAGGGATTTACGGTTCGAATCCCAATCTGGGTGGAGTTTCCATGTTCTCCCAATGTCCACGTGGGTTTCCTCCTGGTTTTCTGGTTTCCTCCCACAGTCCAAAAACATGGATCAATGTCAATTGAATTCTCCAAATTGGCCCATATAGCGTGTGTCTGTGTGTGTTTGTGTGTGTGCTCAGTAATAGATTGGCGTCCTGTCCTGGGTGTATCTGCCCAGCGCCTGAAACGTTCTCCCCTGAATGGGCATGTGCAAGTAGAGGATAAAGCAGAAGATGATGAGTGATGGATGATGAGAAGATGAAGGATGGAATTTTAAAGCTCCCAATGTAACGTTGAACAGTCAGGACATTCATACTAACATGGGGTTGTCACACTGCCGGGTGCGAAATCGAACACCTCCTCCGCATGTACGTGAGCAGGAGCCGAACTTGGTCCACTGACCCCAGTGGCCGTCCTGTCGCAGGATGTCGGAGGTCAGCTTAATACAGTGACCCTTGAAGCAGTTCTGTAGATGCAACAGAAACCAACACACGCTTCAGATTATTCTTTAAATTTGTTTAATTAGTCTTTCTTAATCCAGAATATACATAAATCAAGCAAACGAAGTAAAGTATGGTGTAAATTCCCAACCTTGCCAGTTGCACACTTGGTTCCATCAATAGGAGGGCCCTTCTTGGTCTTGCAAAAGAAAGGGTTTTCAGGGTGGCTACACCAGAGCTGCTTACACGGGTCGTAGGTGCTGTACTAAAAAAACAGTCATGCTCGTATTCACACATGCACTCCGCAATTTGGAAAATGATCTGTAAATTACATACTCATTTAGATACTATATTCATTTAGTTTTGAACATCAACAGACGCTTTATCCAAAGCCAACTTGGTTTACATTTACATTTAGTCATTTAGGCCGGCATGTTGGCTTAGTGGTTAGCACGTTCTCCTCTCAGCACTAGGGATTCCCGGTTCGAATCCCCATCTGGGTGGAGTTTCCCTGTTCTCCCCGTGTCTGCGTGGGTTTCCTCCGGGTTCTCCGGTTTCCTCCCACAGTCCAAAAACATGGATGAAGTCAATTGAATTCTCAAAAATTGCCCCATATAGAGTGTGTCTGTGTGAGTGAGTGTATGCCCAGCGATGGATTGGCGCCCTGTCCTGGGTCTATCTGCCCAGCGCCCGAGACGTTCTCCCCTGGATGGGCATGGGGAACCCCACCATGACCCTAATAGAGGATAAAGCGGGAGATAATGAATGAATGAATATTTAAAATCATATTTATATTTGATCATATTTCTTTTTAACTACTTGTTTTGCTGCTGGCGGCACGGTGGCTTAGTGGTTAGCACGTTCTCCTCTCAGCGCTATGGATTCCCGGTTCGAATCCTCACCTGGGTGGAGTTTCCGTGTTCTCCCCGTGTCCGCGTGGGTTTCCTCCGGGTTCTCCGGTTTCCTCCCACAGTCCAAAAACATGCATCAAGTCAATTGAGTTCTCCAAATTGCCCCATATAGAGTGTGTCTGTGTGAGTGAGTGCGTGCCCAGCGATAGATTGGCGCCCTGTCCTGGGTGTATCTGCCCAGCGCCTGAAACGTTCTCCCCTGGATGGGCATGGGGAACCTCCCCCGCGACCCCAATATAGGATAAAGAGGAAGATAATGAATGAATGAATGTTTCGCTGCTTCAAATCATTTCTGTCGTACATTACCCCAATTTTGAGGCGGTCGAAATGGGATTTTGCTGAATTGTCTGCTGCTCAGCTTGATTTCAGCAGTGTAAACCAAAGAATAAATACAAATCCAATACAAACTGGTATTCCTGCCAGTTCCAATGCTCTCATGCTAACATGGTTATGATACATCAAAGCAGATTGATTTACAACAGTGATTAAGTTTTTGACCGGAACCTCTTCTCAGGTGTCCCGTTCAATGGGATCAGCGCGTACGTTCAGCCAATCAGCAATGAGTATTTACCACGATGTTGATTTAATCTAGATTAATGACAACTCGGTGCTCAGGGATTGCAACTGTACCCATTTTACGTAGGGGCTACTTTTCAACTCTTCAAAAAGTCTTCAAGGTTTTGAACTCAATTGAATTCAATGCAATTTATTTCTAAAGCACGTTTTAAAATAGCCAACGCTGAAGGTCCAGTGGGAAGTCTCCACGGTCAGTCCTCTACTAGAGTCGCCAATCTATCGCTGGGCACACTTACACACAGAGACACACACAAACACACTCTATATGGGGCAATTTGGATCATTCAATTGACCTTGATCCGTTTTTTTGGACTGTGGGAGGAAACCGGAGAACACAGAGGAAACCCACGCGAACACGGAGAGAACATGGAAACTCCACCCAGATGGGGATTCGAACCAGGAATCCCTAGCGCTGAGAGGAGAACATGCTAACCACTAAGCCAGCGTGCCGCCTTCTCTTTCATCATCCATCCATTATCTTCCACTTTATCCTCTACTAGAGTTGTGGGGGAGGGGGGGTTCCCCATGCCCATCCAGGGGAGAACGTTTCGGGCGCTGGGCAGATACACCCAGGACAGGATACCAATCCATCGCTGGACACACACTCACTCACACAAACACACTCTATATGGGGCAATTTGGAGAACTCAATTGACTTGATCCATGTTTTTGGACTGTGGGAGGAAACCGGAGAACCCGGAGGAAACCCACCCGGACACGGGGAGAACATGGAAACTCCACCCAGATTGAGATTCGAACCATGAATCCCTAGAGCTGAGAGGAGAACATGCTAACCACTAAGCCACCGTGCCACCAGACACACTCTATATGGGGCAATTTGGAGAAATCAATTGACCTTGATCCATGTTTTTGGACTGTGGGAGGAAACCAAAGATCCCGGAGGAAACCCACGCGGACACGGGGAGAACATGGAAACTCCACCCAGATTGGGATTCGAACCGGGAATCTCTAGGGCTGAGAGGAGAACATGCCAACCACTAAGCCAATATGTCGCCCTATAGGATGGTTGTATTTTATAAAATAATAGTGGTAGTTGCAGCACAGTGGCTTAGTGGTTGGCACGTTCGCCTCTCAGCGCTAGGGATTCCCGGTTCGAATCCCCATCTGGGTGGAGTTTCCATGTTCTCCCTGTGTCGGCGTGGGTTTCCTCCAGGTTCTCCAGTTTCCTCCCACAGTCCAAAAACATGGATCAAGTCAATTGAGTTCTCCAAATTGCCCCATATAGAGTGTGTGTGTGAGTGAGTGTGTGCCCAGCGATAGATTGGCGCCCTGTCCTGGGTGTGTCTGCCCAGCGCCTGAAACGTTCTCCCCTGGATGGGCATGGGGAACCCCCCCGCGACCCTAATGACCCTAATAGAGGATAAAGCGGAAGATAATGAATGAATAGTGGTAGTTACAACCTTATTGAATTAATAGGACAGAAATGTATGATGGGCGGCACGGTGACTTAGTGGTTAGCACGTTCGTCTCTCAGCGCTAGGGATTCCCGGTTCGAATCCCCATCTGGGTGGAGTTTCCATGTTCTCCCCGTGTCCGCGTGGGTTTCCTCTGGGTTCTCCGGTTTCCTCCCACAGTCCAAAAACATGGATCAAGTCAATTGAGTTCTCCAAATTGCCCCATATAGAGGGTGTCTGTGTGAGTGAGTGTGTGCCCAGCGATGGATTGGCGTCCTGTCCTGGGTGTATCTGCCCAGCGCCCGAGATGTTCTCCCCTGGATGGGCATGGGGAACCCCACCGCGACCCTAATAGAGGATAAAGCGGGATGTATGATGAAATGTATGATGTGTGTGGCATCCCGCCGTAAATTCTCACCGCTGTGCACATCATGTAGCCCATCCCAAAGTCAAAGCGACACTGCTCATTCATGGAGTAATGAAGTCCCGGAAGCTGCGGTAGGGAAGGCCACTCATGGTCGAACGGGTCATCACGCAGACAGTCATAGGTGCTGCAGGACAGAAAAACAAACATTTTAAATAAAGACATGCATCCAGACACACCTTCTAATCTAGGGGTGAGCTGCAATATTCGCCGATTCGACGATTCGATTCGGAGAACCGTAGTCGACGATGAACCTCATAGTCGAATGTACCATTTTGACCACATGGGGGTGCCCATGGCTGCTGCTAAGCATTAGTTTTTACATGAAATGTCTTTGTTTTCGTTATATATATAGCCTTTTGTCAAATAAAATCATCCTAATTTCTGTTAATATTTTTTTTAAATGATGTGTGTGCTTTAAAAATATAAAATATATTCATTCATTCATTATCTCCCGCTTTATCCTCTATTAGGGTCGCGGTGGGGTTCCCCATGCCCATCCAGGGGAGAACGTCTCGGGCGCTGGGCAGACAGACCCAGGACAGGGCGCCAATCCATCGCTGGGCACACACTCACTCGCACACACACACCCTATATGGGGCAATTTTTGAGAATTCAATTAACTTGATCCATGTTTTTGGACTGGGAGGAAACCGGAGAACCCGGAGGAAACCCACGCGGACACGGGGAGAACATGGAAACTCCACCCAGATGGGGATTCGAACCGGGAATCCCTAGCGCTGAGAAGCGAACGTGCTAACCACTAAGCCACCGTGCCGCCCTATAAAATATATAACAAAATATTTTTTTTTTAAATCTTTTTTTAAAAACCACGCTTATAGCGCCATCTTGTGGTGAAATTTTAACTGATTCGACTATCAGTCGATTATAGGGAAAATCTGACGAATCAGATTCGACTATGAAAATCCTTAGTTGAAGACACCCCTATTCTAATCATAAACATCCGGAGTTTAATTTCAAGTTTAAGTTGAAGTCATTTATTTATAGAGCGCTTTTTACAATAGTACATTGTCATAAAGCAGCTTTACAGAGTTATAAGCCTTTAAACCGGGGCGGCATGGTGGTTTAGTGGTTAGCATGTTCTCCTCTACATTTACATTACATTTGGTCATTCAGCAGACGCTTTTATCCAAAGCGACTTACAAGGTGAACACAGGGTTAATCCCAACATCCCTGGAGCAATGAGGGTTAAGGGTCTTGCTCAAGGACCCACATTGGTAACTTCAGTGGACCTGGGATTTGAACCCCAACCTTCAGATTGATAGCCCAACGCCCTGACCACTGAGCTACCATGCCCACACTAGGGCCCAGCACTAGGGATTCCCAGTTCGAATCCCCATCTGGGTGGAGTTTCCATGTTCTCCCCATGTCCATGTGGGTTTCCTCCGGGTTCTCCGGTTTCCTCCCACAGTCCAAAAACATGGATCAGGTCAATTGAGTTCTCCAAATTGCCCCATATAGAGTGTGTCTGTGTGAGTGTGTGTGTACAGTGATAGATAGATCTGCCCAGCACCTGAAACGTTCTCCCCTGGATGGGCATGGGGAACCCCCCGCGACCCTAATAGAGGATAAAGCGGAAGCGGAATATAGGATAAAGCAGCTTTATAAAGCAGAGTTATAAGCCTTCAAACCCCAAAGAGCAAGCTGAAGAGACAGTGGCAAGACAAAACTCCCTGTTATGTTGATATTTTAAGGAAGAAACCTTGTGAGGACCGAGGCTCAGTGGGGGACTCATCCTCCTTGAGCGGTCGGGCAGCATCAACAGTGTAGGACAGCCATGTACAGATTGTGTGATGATCAGGTGACCCGTATTTAACAATTGAAAACTATAGAAGTCCATTGAGGGCGTCCTGCAGGACCAACAGTCCAATAAAAATCCAGGTTCCATCCAGTAATTGTCGTAGTCACAGTGCTCTGGCAGAACCATGGAAGGACCATGGCCTCTCACCAGTGTGAGAGTGTGAGAGTGGCCCCATGTAAAAAAATGAATTGCCCATCCTTGGTGTAGACGGTTCATTTGGAACAGGTGCTCAGGCTCAACAGCTGTCTTTTGTACTTTTAGAATTAATAGCTGACCTAAAGACAAAACGCCTAGTTATTATCATCAAAGGTGAGAATGCTTAACTAACGGCAGCTTTGGTGAACTAATGGATAGGTTTAAAGAGTTAACACCCATGTTTCCATCCTTAGGGGAAGGGCAGCTAACACATCTTCACTTCCACTGTTATGGGGAAGTGTAGGTGGGTGGGGCCACACCTACTCTAGCACGCCCTTTCAGGCACACCTGGGGTTAATGGGCAATCAGGCTGCACTCTATTTATAGAGCTAGGAAAGTTAGCTTGTTGCCAGTTGGTCTCCTCATTTGAGAACCTGGTAAGGCTGTTGATGTGGCTACTTCCATGGGGTTTTGCTACTGTGTCTTCTGCCCTGTTAAACTGAGTCTGGTGAGGAGGCATAGCCTCTTGCCTGAGTCTCTGCGCCCTGCTGGTCTTGTGCTCTTTTGTTACAGGATTAAAGCAGGCCCTGTCGCATCTGGGTTGGATTTCTACCCTCTACCGTGTGACAGTCGGTAACGGGTCTCTGGACTCCTCCGTATTGGGCTCTAACCCGTTGGACTCTCAGTACCACGGACCCGTATTTATTTTGTTACCTTCTGCGGGTTTTACGTTATTGTCGTGTGATTGTGTGGGAATAAAAGGTGTTTTCCCGATCTGTCTCTTCTGATTTTCCGAGTAGGGTTCCAAACCATTATCGGGATCTTAGTGATCCCTAAAATCCACAGGCATTCCTTAAAATTGAAATGTGAACCTTTGATTGGTGATGTGATTGCCATAAATGTTATCCAATTTTTATTATTCCAATATCTTTGTCTGGCTTTCTTCTCCGGTAATTTTCAAACTATCGACATGGTTTTCGCAGGGAATGTCTGCATAAGGAATCGGGCAAACCATCCATCTTCCACTTAATCCTCTACTAGGGTCGCGGGGGGGGGGGGGTTCACCTTGCCCATCCAGTGGAGAACATACATTTCAGGCTCTGGGCAGATACACCCAGGACAGGGCACCAATCTATCACTGGGCACACACTCACTCACACACACACACACACACACACTATATATGGGGCAATTTGGAGAAATCAATTCACATGATTCATGTTTTTGGACTGTGGGAGGAAACCGGACACGGGGAGAACATGGAAACTCCACCCAGATGGGTATTCGAACCTGGAATCCCTAGTGCGGAGAGGCGAACATGCTAACCACTAAGCCACCATGCCGCCTCAGGCAAACCATTGAGATATTCCCATTTTTTCGAGATGAACTTCCCATTCACTTAACATCACGGCGATATTTGCACTCTCCTATCTAAGCCGATTTTCGAACTACAATAACGAAATTCGCAGAAGCCAGACCGGTCTTCTGAAATCCCATGCCCTCACTCGCCCGGCCATGCCCATTTTTTGTACGTTTTAATAGATTGAAATATCAATGACATTAAGACACAAAATTGTACACAAAATTCATTCATTATCTCCCGCTTTATCCTCTATTATGGTCGCGGGGGGTTCCCCATGTCCATCAAGAGCAGAACGTTTCGGGCGCTGGGCAGATACACCCAGGACAGGGCGCCAATCTATCGTTGGGCACACACTCACTCACACAGACACACTCTATATGGGACAATTTGGAGAACTCAATTGACCATGATCCATGTTTTTGGACTGTGGGAGGAAACCGGAGAATCCGGAGGAAACCTACGCGGACACGGGGAGAACACGCAAACTCCACCCAGATGAGGATTTGAACCGGGAATCCCTAGTGCTGAGAGGAGAACATGCTAACCTCTAAGCCACTGAGCCACCCATACATATATATATATTCATTCATTCATTATCTCCCGCTTTATTCTCTATTAGGGTCGCGGTGGGGTTCTCCATGCCCATCCAGGGGAGAACGTCTCGGGCGCTGGGCAGATAGACCCAGGACAGGACGCCAATTCATCGCTGGGCACACACTCACTTACACAGACACACTCTATATGGGGCAATTTTGAGAATTCAATTGACTTGATCCATGTTTTTGGACTGTGGGAGGAAACCGGAGAACCCAGATGAAACCCACGCAGACACAGGGAGAACATGGAAACTCCACCCTGATGGGGATTCGAACCGGGAATTCCTAGTGCTGAGAGGCGAACGTGCTAACCACTAAGCCACTGTGCCGCTACATATATACATATATATATATATATATCGAAATCGAATCGTCGAATCAGCGAATATTGCAGCTCACCCCTAATATATATATATATATATATATATATATATATATATATATATATATATATATATATATATATATATATATTAGGGGTGAGCTGCAATATTCGCTGATTCGACGATTCGATTCGGAGAACCGTAGTATGTACCATTTTGACCACATGGGGGTGCCCATAGCTGCTGCTAAGCATTAGTTTTTACATGAAATGTCTTTGTTTTCGTTATATATATAGCCTTTTGTCAAATAAAAACATCCTAATTTCTGTTAATTTTTTTTTTTAAATGATGTGTGCGCTTTAACAATATAAAAAATATAGCAAAATATTTTTAAAAATCTTTTTTAAAAACCACACTTATAGCGCCATCTTGTGGTGAAATTTGAACTGATTCGACTATCAGTCGACTATAGGGAAAATCTGACGAATCAGATTCGACTATGAAAATCCTTAGTTGAATACACCCCTAATATAGATAGATATTTGGTGTAAAGTCATAGATACTGCACTTACTTGAGGTATTTGCTGAGCTCCTGCTGGCTGCAGCGTGACCAGTGAAATCGGTGAAACGCTGCCTGCACCAGTGGTGCCATGATGCTCCCCATTGGCACCTCATCTCCGCACTCATTGCCCTGGCCATCATGTTCCATCCCTAACCTGATCAAAAAGACACCATCATTTTGAGCTATTCAAATTCACACTGCGACTCAGTTAACAGGTTATCTCGCACTGCTATCATTTCATCAACCGGTACATCACATAGCATGCAATCCTGCTGTTAGGAAAGGAACGGGCCGACTAATAATTTATGATGTGTGGGCGGGCGGCTTCTCACACGTGTCCTGTCTCATGTGCCACGACGAAGGCCGAGGAGAAACCATCCTCGTGATTCAGGGTGCAGCTTCTTACCGGGTGACACATCCCCGTCACCGGAGCATAGCCTAAACAAACACACACAAGACACATTCACATCAGATTTTGCGCTATAGCAGTGCTTCTCAAATAGTGGGGGGCGCAGTGCGGTGCCTGGGGGGGCGCATAACAAGATATCACAGAGCAAGCGATATTAAGTGTACTGAACAAACCCTCAAGAGACAACATGGAGAAATATTTAACAGGAATGACGGAGAGAAAGGCGGAGAGAGACGAAGATAACGAGAGCAACAAAAGTCAACCGAAAACTAAAACGAGGAAAGTGTATGTAGCGCTTGGTTTCACGGTAACTAAAGGTGGGAGACGAAGAAAGAGCGGCGTGTCTGCTGTGTCTTTAAATGTTGGCAGCGGACAGCGTGAAGCCAAATAAATGAAGGCGTCACTTAAAGACATTACACCCCGATCAATTAAAGACATTAAATTCCAATCACGCTGATAAGCCGCTTGAGTTTTTAATCGTAAACGTGACGCGTATAGTCAGCAATCAGAACGCTTTATGAAAGCTACTTCAGAAAAGCTGTGCGCTGCAAAACGGACGCGTTGTAGACATTAGTTCTGACTTCCTCATTTTGATAATTTTTTAAAAAACAGCACAAATTGTTGTATTCATTTTTGTTTTGTAGGTTAAAGTGTTAATAAATTGTGCTCCTGAATTAATGATGCTGGTGAATTTGAATTTATTATTATTTATTGATTTTATTTCATTTCATTTTTCAGTATCAAATGCCAGTCAGTTCAAAAATGTTTATAGTTTAAATAAGGATTTCATTCGTTTCTGTTACAAACTAAAAAACAAAGTTAATAAAATTATTCTGTTCTAAGTTGATCTATATTTCTTTCTTTATTGTTTTCTTTATTGTTAATAAGGAGACATTGTTATAAAAGAGGTGCACTTAGAACAAATTTATATACAAATCATACTACAGTGGGCGTGTAAAAATAATTTTTCATCCCCTTTTGTCATGTACGGGGGGGGGGGGGGGAGTGTGGTGAGTGTGCGTGCGTGTGTGTGTGTGTGTGGGGGGGGGGGGGGGCAAAAAATTCTCTTCTTCCTAGGGGGGGCTTAATAATAATAATAATAATAATACATTTTATTTCATAGGCGCCTTTCTGACACTCAAGGACACCTTACAGTTTACAATTGGATATAGAAAAAAAAAAAAAAAAAAAAATAAAAAATTAATGATGATATAATAATAATAAATAAAATAATAAATAATAAATTAACAGAAAATAATTGAGAAGCACTGCGCTATAGGCATCCAGGAACTGACGTAAAGCTACTTAACATGCAGCTTCTGTTCCATATAGAACCTGAAATGACCAAAACAATTTCACTGGCATCCTGAATCAGTACTATGCCGCTGATGTGGGAGTTAGTTGATAGGGATGTCAGCCACAACAAATGAAAAAGCTAAGATCAATTATTAAAATATTATTTATTATGATGGGTGGCACGGTGGCTTAGTGTTTAGCATGTTCTCCTCTCAGCGTTAGGGATTCCCGGTTCGAATCCCCATCTGGGTGGAGTTTCCATGTTCTCCCTGTGTCCGCGTGGGTTTCCTCCCACAGTCCAAAACCATGGATCAAGTCAATTGAGTTCTCCAAATTGCCCCATATAGAGTGTGTGTGTGTGTGAGTGAGTGTGTGCCCAGCGATAGTTTGGCACCCTGTCCTGGGTGTATCTGCCCAGCGCCCAAAACGTCCTCCCCTGGATGGGCATGGAGAACTCCCCCGCGACCCTAATATAGGATAAAGCGGAAGATAATGAATGAATGAATGAATGAATATTTATTATGATGAAGCGGGTAGTTCCGGTCCTTGAATCTGATTGGCTGAGCCGTTTGAACAGCCATGACATACCCAACAATAACAAACACCTCTGAGCGCTTCACATTTGTATGAATGGGTGATATACAATACATACTTTTTCTGATGTATTTTGAATTTGTGTGTTGTGCAATGATGCCACTAGATGGCAGTATTTGATAGTTAGAGAAACCAGAAACCTATTACTCAGCTTAAGTCAGATGAACTAGATTATGTTGCAGAAGACCGCTTTATTAAAGCAATAAAGTATGAGAGGGCGTGGCATTATTGGGGCAATGTAGAGCATTCAATTTACCTTTAATACATGTTTTTGGACTGTGGGAGGAAACCGGAGAACCCGGAGGAAACCCACACGGACACGGGGAGAACATGGAAACTCCACTCAGATTGGGATTTAAACCTGGATCCCCAGCACTGAGAGAAGAACATGCTAACCACTAAGCCACAGCGCCGCCCTGTGTTCATGAACGTGTCGATGGATTTTTTTAAAAGAATTCGAGAAGTAGAACATCTTCTTAGTGGTTAGCATGTTCTCCTCTCAGTGCTGGGGATTCCCGGTTCCAATCCCAACCTGGGTGGAGTTTCCATGTTCTCCCCGTGTCCGCGTGGGTTTCCTCCGGGTTCTCCGGTTTCCTCCCACAGTCCAAAAACATGGATCAAGTCAATTGAGTTCTCCAAATTGCCCCATATAGAGTGTGTTTGTGTGAGTGAGTGTGTGTCCAGTGATAGATTGGTGGCCTATCCTGGGTGTATCTGCCCAGCACCCGAGAAGTTCTCCCCTGGATGGGCATGGGGAACCACCTCCCACCCCCCGCGACCCCAATAGAGGATAAAGCGGAAGATGATGGATGGATGGATGTCATTGTCATGTGGATAGACAGAAGAACCGAGGGAAGGATGAGGGTGAGACTGCAGTACTGTAGTAGGGTTCTGTTTGTGTTCTATTGGTCGTACCCTGCATGCCTGTCGGTCCAAACTCTTGTCTGGTGAGGAAAATGGCATGATCGTGGTATTCGGCATCGTTCTCGTCCTCCTTCTGCTGCAGGAAGGCCCATCGACAGACGTTCTCCAGACTCTGGGAAGGGTTCCCCAGTTCAATCAATCCCATGGACTAAAAATAACATGAGAACAGAACCACAGAAGAAGGATTATCCCAATGGTGTCATTTTCATGATAGCTTTTAATAGCTTTAAATAGTATCTGTAATGTGACACACACACACACACACACACACACACACACACACACACACACAAACAATCACACACGCCCAACAGAAAAGCTACATTAGAGAGAATTATGTTTATACTAGTTTTTCATTCAATATGTTACACTTAATCCTCTACTGTGTTCGGGGGGAAAGGTGGGGAAAGGGGGGGGGGGTTCCCCATGCCCATCCAGGGGAGAACGTTTCGGGCGCTGGGCATATACGCCCAGGACAGGATGCCAATCTATCACTGGACACACACTTATACACAGAGACACACACAGACACACTCTATATGGGGCAATTTGGAGAATTCAATTGACTTTGATCCATGTTTTTGGATTGTGGGAGGAAACTGGAGAACCCGGAGGTAACCCACGCTGACACAGGGAGAACATGGAAACTCCACCCAGATTGGCATTTAAACCTGGATCCCCAGTGCTGAGAGGAGAACATGCTAACCACTAAGCCACTGTGCCACCTTTTAGGTAAATTTATTAATTCATCCATTATCTTCCGCTTTATCCTCTACTAGGGTTGCGGGGCGGGGGGTTCCCCATGCCCATCCAGGGGAGAACGTTTCGGGCGCTGGGCAGATACACCCAGGACAGGACACCAATCTATCACTGGACACACACTCAATCACACACACACATTCTATATGGGGCAATTTAGCAGCCAATTCTGCTTGACTCCATGTTTTTGGACTGTGGGAGGAAACCGGAGAACCCGACGGAAACCCACACGGACACGGGGAAACATGGAAACTCCACCCAGATTGGGATTCGAATCCTGAATCCCAGTGCTGAGAGGAGAACATGCTAATCACTAAACCACCGCCTTTAAGGTAAATTTATTAATTCATCCATTATCTTCCGCTTTATCCTCTACTAGGTTCGATGGTGGGGGGGGTTCCCCATGCCCATCCAGGGGAGAACGTTTCGGCGCACACATTCACTCACACAGACACACTCTATATGGGGCAATTTAGAGCATTCAATTGACCTTAATCCATGTTTTGGATAGAGGGAGGAAACCGGAGAACCGGAGGAAACCCACACAGACACGGGGAGGACAGATTGGAATTCAACCTGAGAGGCGAACATGCAAACCACTAAGCCACCATGCCGCCCTCAAGGTAAATCGAATGCTCCAAATTGCCCCATATAGAGTGTTTGTGTGCATGTCTGAGAGAAGTCCTGGAGGTAATGATCTTTGTGAAAGGTTCTCTTACCTTGGATGAGCACAACATCACAATTCTCACCAGCACCACGTTGATATGAGCCCCCAGAGAGGCGTCCTGGTAGATCTCGTTGACCTGAGGGGAGAACACAACAATCATTGCTTAAATCCAGTTAGAACTGACCGTGGAACTTTGGGAACATGCTCCAGCGCGGTAAACCCCATTCCTGTGGTGGAATCATCTGTAGAACCTCATCAGTAGGTTCTAAGACATTCTAAACATTCTGCCCTTAAAATCTGTGCCCATCATCTTTATAACGAACACAATTAAAAACACTGAGGTTCGATTAGAATGAGATTCATTCATTATCGTCAGACTAGAGTCGCGGGGGGGGGGGGCAATTAAGGGGAGAACATTTCAGGGCGCTGGGCAGATACACCCAGGACCGGACACCAATCTTTCACTGAGCACACACTCACTCACACAGACACACTCTATATGGGGCAATTTGGAGAATTCAATTGACTTGATCCATGTTTTTGGACTGTGGGAGGAAACCGGAGAACCCGGAGGAGACCCACGCAGACACGGGGAGAACATGCTAACCACCAAGCCACCGTGCCGCCTTTCAGGTACTTCATCCATGATCTTCATCTTAATCCTCTCTTAATTCCAGTTAATCCAAACTAGAGTCGGGGGGGGGGGGGTTTCCCATGCCCATCCAGGGGAGAACATTTCAGGCGCTGGGCAAATACACCCAGGACCGGACACCAATCTTTCACTGAGCACACACTCACTCACACAGACACACTCTATATGGGGCATTTTGGAGAACTCAATTGACTTGATCCATGTTTTTGAACTGTGGGAGGAAAGCGGAGAACCCGGAGGAAACCCACACAGACACGGGGAGAACATGCTAACCACCAAGCCACCGTGCCGCCTTTCAGGTACTTCATCCATGATCTTCATCTTAATCCTTTCTTAATTCCACTTAATCCAAACTAGAGTCTGAAATGACCTTAATCCAAAACATGGATTAAGGTCAATTGAATGCTCTAAATTGCCCCATGGGGGGGGGGGGTTCCCCATGCCCATCCAGGGGAGAACATTTCAGGCGCTGGGCAGATACACCCAGGACAGGACACCAATCTTTCACTGAGCACACACTCACTCACACAGAAACACTCTATATGGGGCATTTTGGAGAACTCAATTGACTTGATCCATGTTTCTGGACTGTGGGAGGAAACTCACATGGACACTTCACCCAGATGGGGATTCGAACTGGGAATCCCTAGTGCTGAGAGGAGAACATGCTAACCACTAAGCCACAGTGCCACCTATTAGATGATAAAGCAGAAGATAACGTTAGTTGTTAATGTGAGAGGTCAGGAGGTTCTGTGATTACAAGATGGAACGTTACCTGTGGCTTCACATTTCCACCTCACTACCAAAGTACCAAAGAAACTGTAATTAGCGTATAAGACATGAGGACATCCGTCTCTGTATCAACCCCAATCACCGGCACGACGGCCTAATACCGTTCTATAAGAGCTAATGAGGGCTGACACTAATTAGTGCACTTAGCTGCCTCGTTTAATTCAGCAGGCATCCTTCATAGACATGGACTGATTACTTTAACAGGGTTGAATGGAACACAGCCCAAAGCACACTTTGAGCTCTTAAGGATACAGGCTCTGGGTGGCTGGGCTCTTCTGTTTGTGTGTGTGTGTGTGTGTGTGTGTGTGTGTGTGTGTGTGTGTGTGTGCGCATGTTCCATACTTCCCACACCTACACACTCCCTCTACCTTTCTACCCATGACGAACACTGAAAATAAGACAAGGTCAGGTGTGGGACGGTACCTGACATGGCACCATCTGCACACACACACACACACACACACGCACACGCACACACACGCACACACACACACGCACACACACGCACACACACACACACACACACACACCACTGTGCACAGATGGCCGGCTTTAGACCCCAGACGACATTTTGTCAGCTCGCTCACAGGGGAATTGTAATGCTGTATATTTGTTGGGTTATAGAAATCATATCTCCATGTTTTAGACTATAAAGTTTGTTTGTTTTTCTCCCTTAATGACATCCACCTCTCAGCGCTGGGGATTTAGGGTCGAATCCCAGTCTGGGTGGAGTTTCCATGTTCTCCCCGTGTCCACGTGGGTTTCCTCCGGGTTGATCAGGAAAAAATTCCATCCATCCATTATCTTATGCTTTATCCTCTAGTATCCTCTAGTAGGGCCATACACTCACACAAACACACTCTATATGGGGCAATTTGGAGAATTCAATTGACCTTGATCCAGGTTTTTGGACTGTGGGAGGAAACCGGAGAACCCGGAGGAAACCCAGGCAGACACGGGGAGAACATGGAAACTCCACCCAGATTGGGATTCGAACCGGGAATCCCCAGCGCTGAGAGGAGAACGTGCTAACCACTAACTGGCACCGTGCTGTCCAGTATTATTTATTCATTCATCCGTTATCTTACGCTTTATCCTCTACTAGAGCCGTGTGTGTGGGGGGGGGGGGCAGATACACCCAGGACAGGGCGCCAATCTATCACTGGACACACTCACTCACACAGACACACACATGCATACATACAAACAGACACACTCTATATGGGGCAATTTGGAGAATTCAATTTACCTTGAATCCATGTTTTTGGACTGTGGGAGGAAACCGGAGAACACGGAGGAAACGAAGTTGGAATGCCAGTCTGGGTGGAGTCAGGGTTTCCTCCCACAGGGTTCCTTCTCTGGTTTTCTCCCACAGTCCAAAAACATGGATACAAGGTAAATTGCTCTAAATTGCCCCATATATTGTGTGTCTGTGAGAGTGCCCACTGATAGATTAGCACCCTGTCCTAGGTGTATCTGTAAACGTTCTCCCATGGATGGGCATGGAGGACGTCCCTTCCCATCAGTGTCAATTAAATGCTCTAAATTGCCCCATAGAGAGTGTGTGCCTGTGTGAGTTGTCTGTGTGAGTGAGCGTGTGCCCAGTGATAGATTGGTGTCCTGTCCCGGGTGTATCTTCCCAGCGCCTGAAACGTTCTCCCCTGGATGGGCATAGAGAACCCCCCGGGATCTAGAAATCTGTAAATGCATCCAATTGAATGTTTTTTGTTTACAGAACCAGAACAAAAGGTTCTCGTTTGTACAAAAGTATAGTCATTATGGTAAAAACTCACGTCAGCTCAACTCATACTTTTCCCTAATTACGTAAAGACAAGTACCGTATTCTCCGGAACATGAGGTGCACCGTATTATAAGGCGCAGTCTGAATTACGGACTCTATTTCTGTATTTGCCCCACGTATAAGGCACACCGTACTATAAGGCGCAGTCTCAATTACGGGTTCTATTTCTGTACAGTACTTATTCTGTACGGCAGCGTATTATAAGGCACTCGCTAAAACATACGATCTACAAGAAAAGTAAAGGATGCAAAACGCTGATTTATAATTGAAGTTTATTCTAGGGGTGAGCTGCAATATTCGCTGATTCGACGATTCGATTCGGAGAACCGTAGTCGACTATGAACCTCATAGTCGAATGTACCATTTTGACCACATGGGGGTGCCCATAGCTGCTGCTAAGCATTAGTTTTTACATGAAATGTCTTTGTTTTCGTTATATATATAGCCTTTTGTCAAATAAAATCATCCTAATTTCTATAAAAAAAAAAGGTTTTCTTTTGTTAGAAAAACAAGTAAAATATTGAAAAAAAATCTTTTTTAAAAACCATGCTTATAGCGCCATTTTGTGGTGAAATTTTAACTGATCCGACTATCAGTCGACTATAGGGAAAATCTGACGAATCAGATTCGACTATGAAAATCCTTAGTTGAAGACACCCCTAGTTTATTCTACTACTTGACAAAACACACATTATTTTAATCACTCTTCTCCCACAAATCCATCAAAGTCCTCGTCTTCTGTGTCTGAATTAAAAAGCTGGTTCACTATCGAGCACTCCGGGTTCTCCCTCATCGATGTCTGAGTCCGTCTCGTCACCAGGCAGCCGTTCAGCGACGATGCCGGCTTTCGTGAAAGCTCGGACGACGGTCACAGCAGAAACCTCAGCCCAGGCTCCACAATCCATTCACAGACGGTGGCGTAACTCGCCCCGCCGCCGCCTCCCGAGTTTTAGTAAACGTGTGTTCACCGTCTATCATCCATCGCTCCCACGCCGCCCGCAACTTTACTTTAAACGCCCCGTTTACACCAATGTCCAGCGGTCGGAGTTCTTTATTTAATCCTCCCGGAATGACGGCGAGCTCCGAATTAATTTTCTTCACTCGGTTTTTTCAGCAGGGACGGTGATGTGTGGAAAAAAAGCACCTGGTCGCACAACAATACGTTTATAGATTTTGGAACTCAGTACACGTATAAGGCGCACCGGATTATAAGGCGCACGTCCGATTTCTGGGAACATTTTAGGCTTTTAGGTGCGCCTTATAGTCCGGAAAATACGGTAGTAACGAAGGAGCTTTAGAGAGCAAAGCCATCTGAAGCACTCCATGTTCCAGTGGTTTAAAAAACTGTTATTGAAGTAACCATGGTGTTCCGCTGTGCTTTCTGTTGAGTGGAAATAGTTTGTAGATGATCGGGTTCTAACATGACGATGACCTCATGACACTCGAATGGCTCTCACAAAGCTCTCTTCACTTTTATTAATGCTAATCAATCAATTAATGATCTATTATTTATTACAGCAATAAGAAAACATCTGTCGGTTGTAATAACTATAGTGCAGGGCAGCACGGTGGCTTAGTGGTTGGCATGTTCTCCTCTCAGAGCTAGGGATTCCCGGTTCGAATACCAATCTGGGTGGATGTTCTCCCCGTGTCTGCATGGGTTTCCTCCGGGTTCTCCGATTTCTTCCCACAGTTAAAAACCAATAGACATTTGGATTCAAGCTGAAGCGGTTGCTCGAAATTTGCCCCTATACAGTGGGTGTGTGGGCGGCACGGTGGCTTAGTGGTTAGCATGTTCTCCTCTCAGCGCTGAGGATCCAGGTTCGAATCCCAATCTGGTTGGAGTTTCCATGTTCTCCCCGTGTTCGTGTGGGTTTCCTCCGGGTTCTCCGGTTTCCTCCCACAGTCCAAAAACATGGATCAAGGTCAAGTGAATTCTCCAAATTGCCCCCTATAGAGTGTGTCTGTGTATTTGTGTGAGTGAGTGTGTCCAGTGATAGATTGGTGCCCTGTCCTGGTTGTAGCTGCCCAGCGCCCGAAACGTTCTCCCTAGGGGTGAGCTGCAATATTCGCTGATTCGACGATTCGATTCGGAGAACCGTAGTCGAATATGAACCTCATAGTCGAATGTACCATTTTGACCACATGGGGGTGCCCATGGCTGCTGCTAAGCATTAGTTTTTACATGAAATGTCTTTGTTTTTGTTATATATATAGCCTTTTGTCAAATAAAATCATCCTAATTTCTAGAAAAAAAGAAAAAAGAAAAACAAAAAAAAAGGTTTTCTTTTGTTAGAAAAACAAGTAAAATATAAAAAAAAAATCTTTTTTAAAAACTACGCTTATAGCGCCATCTTGTGGTGAAATTTTAACTGATTCGACTATCAGTCGACTATAGGGAAAATCTGACGAATCAGATTCGACTATGAAAATCTTTAGTTGAATACACCCCTAGTTCTCCCCTGAATGGACATGGAACCCCCCACCCCCCCCACCCCCCACCCCCACCCAAGTAGAGGATAATGTGGAAGATAATGGATGGATGAATGGACAGTGGGTGTGTGTGTGTGTCCCTGTGTGAGTGATAGATTGGTGCAGTGTATCTGCCCAGCGCTTAAAACGTTCTACCCTGGATGAGCATGTAGAACAGCCATCCCCCCTCCCCCACAAACATAGTAGAGGATAAAGCGGAAGATGAATGAATGAATGAAAACAGGATAGGATTTCCTCCCTCTGATGGACGAGCGACATAAACACCCCATTCCAAAAGCTGAATCACTCGCAGGTGGTTCTCTCATGCACGTTCCAAAAGCCCAGACATGTCCTGCTATGTTAAACTGTATGCTTTGACTGGAGACCAGTAATATCCTGCATATAGGGTTACTCAGGTAGCACAGTTCCCAAAACTAAATGAATACACTTATTCACACAAGAGGCGGCACGGTGGCTTAGTGGTCAGCACGTTCGCCTTTCAGCACTGGGGATGCAGGTTCGAATCCCAATCTGGGTGGAGTTTCCATGTTCACCTTGTTGATTTTCCTCCCATAGTCCAAAAACAGAGATTCAGGGTAAATTGGCTGCTCTTAATTGCCCCTATATAGTGTGTCTCTGTGTGAGTGACGGTGCCCAGCGGTATATTGTGCCCTGTCCTGAAAATGATACATGGAAATGACGCATACTGCTTCATTAAACTCAACCGTGTGGTCGGAGTTTGGATTCCATGTGATTTACAGCAGCACTGGAGCAGCGGGGTGGGGGTGTGGGGTGGGTTTGGGGGGTAAATTGAACACAGAAGTTTTTTCGGCGCTCGTATGTTTGTGGAAACATTTAGAATGTGCTAACGACTTTATTCATCAGAATCATTCACCTCGATATCCATCCCATTATCTTCTGCTTTATCCTTTAGTGGGGTGATCATTCAGGGGAGAACGTTTCGGGTGCTGGGCAGATACACCCAGGACAGGATACCAATCTATCGCTGGACACACACTCACTCACACAAACACTCTATATGGGGCAATTTGGAGAATTCAGATGACCTTGATCCATGTTTTTGGACTGTGGGAGGAACCAAACCGGGAATCCCTAGCACTGAGAGGAGAACATGTTAACCACTAAGCCACTGTGGTCTTCCACTGGTCTTCCATGACATAATCTAGTCCGGGGCTAGGATTCTGGTTTTAGTGCCATCTAGTGGCCAGATTACAGAACGCAGCAAGAAAGACGGCTGCAACAGGTTTAATGCTCATCGGGAATCGGCTCACTATTTATATTCCATCTATCCATCCATTATCTTCTGCTTTATCCTATTAGGGTCATGGGGGGGGTTCCACATGCCCATCCAGGGGAGAACGTTTCGGGAGCTGGTGGATACACCCAGGACAGGACGCCAATCTATCACTGTATACACTCACTCACACACACACACACTCTATATGGGGCAATTTGGAAAATTCACTTGACTTTGATCCATGTTTTTGGACTGTGGGAGGAAACCGGAGAACCCGGAGGAAACCCACACGGACACGGAGAGAACATGGAAACTCCACCCAGATTGGGATTCAAACCGGGAATCCCTAGCGCTGAGAGGAGAACATGCTAACCACTAAGCCATCGTGCCGCCCATAATTTGCTAATAAACTGGTCTTCCATGACATAATCTAGTCTGGGGCTAGGATTCTGGTTTTAGTGCCATCTAGTGGCCAGATTACAGAACGCAGCAAGACAGACGGCTGCAACAGGTTTAATGCTCATCGGGAATCGGCTCACTGTTTATAATCCATCTATCCATCCATTATCTTCCACTTTATCCTCTATTAGGGTCATGGGGGGGTTCCCCATGCCCATCCAGGGGAGAACGTTTCGGGCGCTGGGCGGATACACCCAGGACAGGATGCCAATCTATCACTGTATACACTCACTCACACACACACTCTATATGGGGCAATTTGGAAAATTCATTTGACTTTGATCCATGTTTTTGGACTGTGGGAGGAAACCGGAGAACCCGGAGGAAACCCACGCGGACACGGGGAAGACATGGAAACTCCACCCAGATTGGGATTCGAACAGGGAATCCCTAGCGCTGAGAGGAGAACATGCTAACCACTAAGCCATCGTGCCGCCCATAATTTGCTAATAAACTGGTCTTCCATGACATAATCTAGTCCGGGACTAGGATTCTGGTTTTAGTGCCATCTAGTGGCCAGATTACAGAACGCAGCAAGAAAGACGGCTGCAACAGGTAATCGGGAATCGGCTCACTGTTTATATTCCATCTATCCATCCATTATCTTCCACTTTATCCTCTATTAGGGTCATGGGGGGGTTCCCCATGCCCATCCAGGGGAGAACGTTTCGAGCGCTGGGCAGATACACTCAGGACAGGACGCCAATCTATCACTGTACCCACTCACTCACACAGACACTCTATATGGGGCAATTTGGAGAACTCAATTGACTTGATCCATGTTTTTGGACTGTGGGAGGAAATTGGAGAACCACAGGAGGAAACACGGGGAGAACATGGAAACTCCACCCAGATTGTGATTCGAATCGGGAATCCCACTGCTGAGAGGAGAACATGCTAACCACTACGCCACCGTGCCGTCTATATTGCATATTGAACTTCTTAATTTTGATCCAGGCAAAGACTTTTCCAATGAGACCCGCAGTGGCTTGCACCAATCATAGAGTGGCAGCGTTCCAAAGACACGGGTGTGTTTCAGAAACGTTGTGGTAGTGTTAGAGATGCAATGATATGACATTTCTTGGGGAAGAAAAAGGCAGGACCTACGATGTTCATCAGCGTGAGGAGGTATTTCTGGATGTGCTCTCGGCCGTGAAACTGCACCACCGAGCAGTCCACCCCCAGGAGAACCTCGATGTTGAAGATCTCGTCTTGGTACAGCTGTCGACGGGCACGCCGGCTGCTGTTGCTTCCCGGCTTGATCCCTCTCGATAGAGTCTCCGCTCCGGCCAGACCGCCCAGCGCGGAACCTGGAACACACGGACACGGCCGGTTACTTTCGGGTTTCTCAGCTTGAAGGAACGCCACCTTTGAGAAATGAAAATAAGGGACCGTTATCTTCCGCTTCATCCCGTGCTAGGCTCGCGGGGGGTTCCCCATTTGGGCACTGGACAGATGCACCCAGGACAGGACGCCAATCTATCGCCATCACACACACACACACACACACACACACACACACTCACACTCTATATGGGGCAATTTGGAGAATTCAATTCGTCCTTCATCCATTATCTTCCGCTTTATCCTCTATTAGGGTCGTGGGGGGTTCCCCATGCCCATCCAGGGGAGAACGTTCTGGGCGCTGGGCAGATATACCCAGGACAGGACGCCAATCTATCGCTATCACACATACACACTCTATATGGGGCAATTTGGAGAATTCAATTGACCTTGATCCATCCATCCATTATCTTCCGCTTTATCCTCTATTAGGGTCGTGGGGGGTTCCCCATGCCCATCCAGGGGAGAACGTTCCGGGCGCTGGGCAGATACACCCAGGACAAGATGCCAATCTATCACTGGGCACACATTCACACACACACACACACACACACACACACACACACACATACTCTATATGGGGCAATTTGTAGAATTCAATTGACCTTGATCCATGTTTTTGGACTGTGGGAGGAAACCGGAGAACCCGGAGGATACCCACATGGACACGGAGAGAACATGGAAACTCCACCCAGATTGGGATTCAAACGGTGAATCCCTAGAATCCTTCAGGTCTATTGGCTTTTATTTCGGTTGAGTCTTGTCCTTCAGACTTAAAGAATGGCGACCATGCTCATACGTCCATTTCATTTTCTACACGGATCATTCAAATATTTAATACCGAACGATAGCACACATTTGAATGCTTTTTAAGCTTGCTTGGCACTACATTTGAACTGTTTTGGATTCTTTTTTTTTTTACTCCAAACCGAGAAAATGTTTCTTACATAACAACGCGGAGGCGATGCCCTTTCAATGACTCCCATTTTCCAGATTATTTTTTTATAGGTCTGGGAAATTTGTTTAGAACAGCCCAGTGCTGGGTTACTACTCTTCAGCCTGCCTCCTTGTGATGCCTTATTACTTGGGAACCCACCTCACACGTCATCCTGGTGGATTTATGCACTCTGCAGATTAAATTCATCAAACACTGCTTGATTTGGAAACTTGTTTTTGTAGACAATTTTTTTTTCTAGTGACAGAGGTTCTTTTTTTACTTCAATTTGGCCACTAGATGGCTGTTCATGATCGTTAAGAAAAACCTGTTACTCAGCGATCAGTGTTCACGAGACTAGATTACATCGCGGAAGACCAGTTTATTAGCGATTTTGTCATAAAATCACTAATAAATCGTTTACTCCAGCTTCTCTGGTTTCCAAAAACATGGATCAAGGTCAAATGAATTCTCCAAATTGCCCCATATATAGTGTGTTTGTGTGTATGTCTGTGTGAGTGAGTGTGTGCCCTGTGATAGATTGGCATCCTGTCCTGGGTGTATCTGCCCAGCACCCGAAACTTTCTCCACTGGATGGGCAAGGGGAACCCCCCCTGCAACCCTAGTAGAGGATAAAGCGTAAGACAATGGATGGATGGTTTTCAGTAGGGGTGAGCTGCAATATTCGCTGATTCGACGATTCGATTCGGAGAACCGTAGTCGACTATGAACCTCATAGTCGAATGTACCATTTTGACCACATGGGGGTGCCCATGGCTGCTGCTAAGCATTAGTTTTTACATGAAATGTCTTTGTTTTCGTTATATATATAGCCTTTTGTCAAATAAAATCATCCTAATTTTTAGTTTTTTGTTAGGTTTTTAGAAAAACAAGTAAAATATAAAAAAAAAAATCTTTTGTAACAACCACGCTTATAGCGCCATCTTGTGGTGAAATTTTAACTGATTCGACTATCAGTCGACTATAGGGAAAATCTGACGAATCAGATTCGACTATGAAAATCCTTTGTTGAATACACCACTAGTTTTCAGAATTGTTTGTTCATCCATACTCATAGGCTTTATCATTGACCTACCACTAGGGGGGGTACCGGGACGTTGGATTCGTCAAGAACAGTTAGGTGTAGGTCACACAATTCGGTACGCGATTTTGCACGCAGAATACAACGGTACAGAACGCACGAAGACCAAAAAACGGAACCAAAAGTCGCACCTCAAAGCGTTTTACATTCGTCTCAATATGTGATATGCAATAAATTATTTCCCCTATGTTTTGAGCCTTAGAGAAACCGCAATCCTGTTACTCAGTTATCAGTGTTCACAGGACTAGTTTACATCGCGGAAGACCAGGTTATTACCGATTTTGGTAATAAACTGATTGAATAATATTAATATTAATATTACCGATTGAAATCAGTCAAAATCTTTATTGGTTTCCAATAGTTCTTGGTCATACACAGCCATAGGCTTTAGCATTGACCTACCACTAGGAGGGTACCGGGACATTGGATTCCTCAAGAACAGTTAGGTGTAGGTTACACAGTTCGGTACGCGATTTTGCACGCAGAATACAATGCTACAGAACTTGCAAAGACCAAAAAACACAAGGCGGAACTAAAAGTCACACCTCTGAACGCTTTACATTCGTATCAATTCGTGATAAACAATATATTATTTCCCTGATGTTTTGTTCCTTAGAGAAACCGCAATCCTGTTACTCAGCAATCAGTGTTCACAGGACTAGATTACATCACGGATGACCAGTTTATTATTCCATGTTTTTGGACTGTGGGAGGAAACCAGAGAACCCGGAGGAAACCCACGTGGACACGGGCAGAACATGGAAACTCCACCCAGATTGGGATTCAAACCGGGAATCCCCAGCTCTGAGAGGAGAACATGCCAACCACTAAACCACCATGCTGCCCTCTAATCTAATCTAAATCTAAATATATACTCCATCCATCCATTATCTTCCGCTTTATCCTCTATTAGGGTCGCGGGGGGGTTCCCCATGCCCATCCAGGGGAGAACGTTTCGGGCGCTGGGCAGATACACCCAGGACAGGACACCAATCTATCACTGGGCACACACTCACACACACACACTCTATATGGGTCAATTTGGGGAATTAAATTGGCTTGATCCATGTTTTTGGACTGTGGGAGGAAACCGGAGAACCCGGAGGAAACGCACGCTGACACGGGGAGAACATGGAAACTCCACCCAGATCGGGATTCGAACCGGGAATCCCTAGTGCTGAAAGGAGAACGTGCCCACTAATCCACCGTGCCGCCCCTAAATCTATATACTGTATATTGTTAGTAAGTCCTCAGTTTCGGTCACCAGAGCTTGCTCTTACTGTAAGACTAACATGACTAACATGAACTCTCTGATCATGTTATCAAAACCGCCCGTTCTTGTCGATTCCTTCTTTATAACATAAGGAAGATCAGACCCTTTTTGACTGAACATGCTACCCAACTGCTTGCTCAAGCCCTAGTCCTATCCCGGCTTGATTATTGTAATGCGCTACTTGCCGGTCTCCCAGCTTCCACAATCAGACCTCTTCAACTAATTCAAAACTCTGCAGCCCGACTCGTGTTTAACCAGCCCAAGAGCTCAACCAGCCCAAGAGCTCAACCAGCCCAAGAGCTCAACCAGCCCAAGAACTCATGTCACTCCATTACTCACTTCCCTCCATTGGCTTCCTGTAGCTGCTGCATTCAGTACAAGTCACTGACTCTGGCCTACAGAACCATTTCTGGATCTTCCTCCTCCTACCTTCACTCTATCTTTTCAAAATACACTCCGACTCGTTCACTTCGCTCCAGTGACGATCGCCGCCTGGCGATTCCACCTCACCGAGGAGCTAATTCTCACTCCGTGGCGTTCATCACTGCAAAATGGTGGAACGATCTTCCCAACTCTGTCCGTAAGGCAGAATTACTAAACCGGTTTAAGAAACTACTGAAGACGCATCTCTTTAACAAATACCTGTTATAAAAAAAAAAAAAAAAAATTAAAAGGGGGGGGGGGTCGCAGCATCGAATACCAATCAGGTTTGATGAACTTACAGTATAGTTGGTTTTCTCCATGGCTTCTGACTTGTGGTGTTCTCATTTGTAAGTCGCTTTGGATAAAAGCGTCTGCTAAATGACTAAATGTAAATGTAATGTCGAAATGTAAGACGACTTTTGGACCTCAGTAAACAATATGATAATATGGCTTTAAGCTCATGACCGAACAACATAATGAAATTCCGTCTTCCCCGAATCAGCACTTCTACTTTCACAATCAATTCTCAAACTATTGTAATTTCGCTGGTTTAGTAGCCGTGTGGCGCTCTCGGTCCGGCACCTAATTAAGATCCATTGGTTTCAATTTAAAAGGTACCACGAATAACAAATTGGAACCACCACCCAAGATGAGAAGCCTGGGAATCGTTTATGTAAATACAAGCAATGAACCCTAATGAGGCCTGAGGTCCTTTTGAATTCCTTTCTGACCTCGGGAGCGGACTTTAATGAATGGATGGATGAAATCTGGACTTTGTGGAAAACGTAGAACAGGGTGCTGCAGAGCGTTGCCAGTTAATTTACTCCAATTTGGGGAAGATGGATTTCTTTAACGTGAAGTTAAAAATAGCCCAGTCGTTACTCAGGCGGCACACTGGAGTTCCGGGGTATTTAATTAGAATTCATTAGAGTTCTGTAGAGGAAATTTTCCTCCTCAGGTCAAGGTCCAGACGGTAATCATTTATATTCATTCATTCATTATCGCTCACTTTATCCTCTATTAGGGTCGCGGTGGGGTTCCCCATGCCCATCCAGGGGAGAACATCTCGGGCGCTGGGCAGATAGACCCAGGACAGGGCGCCAATCCATCGCTGGGCACACTCTCACTCACACAAAAACACTCTATATGGGGCAATTTTGAGAATTCAATTGACTTGATCCATGTTTTCAGACTGTGGGAGGAAACCGGAGAACCCGGAGGAAACCCACGCAGACACGGGGAGAACATGGAAACTCCACCCAGATGGGGATTCAAACCGGGAATCCCTAGTGCTGAGAGGAGAACATGCTAACCACTAAGCCACCGTGTCGCCCTAATCATTTATATATATATATATATAGTGGTTAGCACGTTCGCCTCTCAGTGCTAGGGATTCCCATTTGGATTCCCATTCCCAGTTTCCATGTTCTCCCCGTGTCCGCGTGGGTTTCCTCCGGGTTCTCCGGTTTCCTCCCACAGTCCAAAAACATGGATCAAGTCAACTGAGTTCTCCAAATTGCCCCATATAGAGTGTATTTGTGTGCGTGAGTGTGTGCCCAGCGATAGATTGGCGCCCTGTCCTGGGTGTATCTGCCCAGCGCCTGAAACATTTTCCCCTAGATGGGGATGGGGAACCCCACCGCGACCCTAATAGAGGATAAAACAGAAGATAATGAATAAATGAATTAATATATATATATATTCTGTAACTTTGCATTTAAAGGGCGGCACAGTGGCTTAGTGGTTAGCATGTTCTCCTCTTAGCGCTAGGGATTCCCGGGTCGAATCCAAATTCTCCGGGTTCTCCGGTTTCCTCCCACAGTCCAAAAACATGGATCAAGTCAATTGAATTCTCCAAATTGCCCCATATAGAGTGTGTCTGTGTGAGTGAGTGTGTGCCCAGCGATAGATTGGTGTCCTGTCCTGGGTGTATCTGCCCAGTGCTCGAGACGTTCTCCCCTGGATGGGCATGGGGAACCCCCCGCGACCCTAATATAGGATAAAGCGGAAGATAATGGATGGATGGAGTATATATATATTTAGATTTAGATTAGATTAGAGGGCAGCATGGTGGTTTAGTGGTTGGCATGTTCTCCTCTCAGAGCTGGGGATTCCCGGTTTGAATCCCAATCTGGGTGGAGTTTCCATGTTCTGCCCGTGTCCACGTGGGTTTCCTCCGGGTTCTCTGGTTTCCTCCCACAGTCCAAAAACATGGAATAATAAACTGGTCGTCCGTGATGTAATCTAGTCTTGTGAACACTGATTGCTGAGTAACAGGATTGCGGTTTCTCTAAGGAACAAAACATCGGGGAAATAATGTATTGTTTATCACGAATTGATACGAATGTAAAGCGCTCAGAGGTGTGACTTTTAGTTCCGCCTTGTGTTTTTTGGTCTTTGCTGGAACCCCCCGCGACCCTAATAGAGGATAAAAGTGGACGATAATGAATGTGATGTAGATTATTAATTTGTTTTAATAAATTAAAATATTTATCATTTAAAGCATTTATTATAAGGTACTATGAGTTTAATAAGAACAATAACCATGAATGAACACATGTTCTGCATTACAGTTCCTTTCTTAATGTGGAACTGTTAATTAGAGTGTGTGAAAACTCCCTCCATTAACAAATCTTTACAAATCACACTCCACGCGAGCTGTCCAGCCAACAGACTCCCCCGTCTTCTTGGTTACCCCCAGCCAAAACCCAGCCATATGTCTAATCACTGTCATCTTTAGAACGCCGACGGATCCCAGTTATTATGGTACTGCGGCCCTGAGCTGTGAGTATCAGCTGAAAATCAGCCCAACAGAAATGAAAACAGCCCTGCGGAGATGCCCACAACGGGGGCAGAGGCCATAGGACCATCTGTCTGAGCCGCTGTGTGGGTGAAGTTGTTAGAACCGGTGCTGTATGGAAGGTAAGGACGGGAAGAGGCAGCGGCGGTGACACACAGAACACAGAAATGCCGTAAATAAACCCGGGTCTGGATTTTAATAATAAATCATCCTCTCAGTTACGGGCGAGATGGGGTGAGGTTCAAATCCCGAGCCGAACAAACTGTTGCAAATTGTTGGGTTCTAAATCCAAACCTGAGTGCCGGAGTGCAAACGCCCTCAATGTGACTTAAATACTTTTTAATTGTTAAATATGGGTCACGCGGCACAGTGGCTTAGTGGTTAGCATGTTCTCCTCTCAGTGCTAGGGATTCCCGGTTCGAATCCCCATCTGGGTGGAGTTTCCATGTTCTCCCCGTGTCTGTGTGGGTTTCCTCTAAGTTCTCCGGTTTCCTCCCACAGTCCAAAAACATGGATCAAGTCAATTGAATTCTCAAAATTGCCCCATATAGAGTGTGTCTGTGTGAGTGAGTGTGTGCCCAGCGATGGATTGGCGCCCTGTCCTGGGTGTATCTGCCCAGCGCCCGAGACGTTCTCCCCTGGATGGGCATGGGGACCCCACCGCGACCCTAATAGAGGATAAAGCGGGAGATAATAAATGAATGAAATATGGGTCACATGATCTTGGCTTAGTGGTTAGCATGTTCTCCTCTAAGCACTGGGGATTTCCAGGTTCAAATCCCAATCTGGGTGGAGTTTCCATGTTCTCCCCGTGTCGGCGTGGGTTTTATCCGGGTTCTCCGGTTTCCTCCCACAGTCCAAAAACATGGATCAAGTCAATTGAATTCTCAAAATTGCCCCATATAGAGTGTGTCTGTGTGAGTCAGTGTGTGCCCAGCGATGGATTGGCGCCCTGTCCTGGGTCTATCTGCCCAGCGCCCGAGACGTTCTCCCCTGGATGGGTATGGAGAACCCCACCGCGACCCTAATAGAGGATAAAGCGGAATATGAATGAATGGAATATGGGTCACCTGATCTTTGGCTTAGTGGTTAGCATGTTCTCCTCTAAGCGCTGGGGATTTCCAGGTTCAGATCCCAATCTGGGTGGAGTTTCCAAGTTCTCCCCGTGTCCACGTGGGTTTCCTCCAGGTTCTCTGGTTTCCTCCCACAGTCCAAAATATATGGGCAATTGGCTTGAGAGTGTGTCTGTGTGTGTGAGTGTGTGCCCAGTGATAGATTGGCGCCCTGGCCTAGAGGTATTTGCCCAGCCCCTGAAAGGTTCTCCCCTGGATGGGCATGGGGAACCCCCAGTGACCCTAGTAGAGGATAAAGCTGAAGATAATGAATGGATGGATGGGTCATCTGATCACTACACAATGTGTAAATTGCCCATGCCTATCCAGGTCAGAACATTTCAAGCGCTGGGCAGATAAACCCAGGACAGGACACCAATCTATCGCTGGACACACACTCACTCACTCAAACACACTCTATATGGGGCAATTTGGAGAATTCAATTGACCTTGATCCATGTTTTTGGACTGTGGAAGGAAACCGGAGAACCCGGAGGAAACCCACACAGGCATGGGGAGAACATGGAAACTCCACCCAGATGGGGATTCAAACCGGGAATCCCCAGCGCTGAGAGGAGAACATGCTAACCACTAAGCCACCACAGTCTCGCCCGACTAGCCGTAATATATCAAGCACGCAAATATTCATATGCATTCTAATCTTACAATTGTTATGTTCTATTCTGCGGGAACGGGGCGGTACGGACCTCGCGGTTCGTACACAAGTGCGTGGTATACATTATTTTTATGAATTGCAGTCTGTAATTTGGCCACTAGACAGCAGGCTTTGATCGTTGGAGAAACCGGAAACCTGTTACTCAGCGATCAGCGTTCACTTTCAAAAACAGACTAGATTATGACGCGGAAAATCGGTTTTTATCGATATTCTCATGGACGTATCGATGTAGACAATCACCAGCATCAAGTCAATTAATATTCACACCGCTAATTAAGCATAATCATTCCTGATTGCTCACTCAATTAGTTGAAGACTAATAACACCTCCTTCTGAGACAGGATACCGACAGGGAGACCCATGACGATCCGGATCTGTAACAAATCCTCCGGCATGACTATGCTGACTGCAGGCGCCCTGCAGGGCTGTGTGCTCAGTCCGCTGCTGTTCACACTGCTGACTCATGACTGCACAGCAATGCACAGCTAAAATCCCATCATCCTATTCGCTGATGCCCCAATCGCCTCATCGGCACAAACGACGAGCAAGTTTCAAACTAAAAAGATGGAAGTGCTGAATATTAACTAGGGGCGGCACGGTGACGTAGTGGTTAGCATGTTCTCCTCTCAGCGCTGGAGCTCCAGGTTCGAATCCCAATCTGTTTCCATGTGAGTGGAGTTTCCATGTTCTCCCCATGTCTATGTGGGTTTCCTTCCACAGTCCAAAAAACATGGATTCAAGGTAAATTGAATGCTCTAAATTGCCCCATATAGTGTGTGCCCAGTGATAGATTGGCACCCTGTCCTGGGTGTATCTGGCCAGCACCCAAAACGTTCTCGCATGGATGGGCACAAACAACCCCCCCAACTAGGAGTTGTCTGGTGTCTCAGCGCTGGGGATTCCATGTTCCAATCCCAATCTGGGTGGAGTTTCCATGTGCTCCCCGTGTCGGCGTGGGTTTCCTCCGGGTTCTCCGGTTTCCTCCCAAAGTCCAAAAACATGGATCAAATTGATTTCTTGAAATTGCCCCATATAGTGTGTGTGTGTGTGAGTGAGTGTGTGTCCAGCGATAGATCAGCGTCCTGTCCTGGGTGTATCTGTCCAGCGCCCGAACCGTCCCCCCACCCACTCAGCGACCCTAGTAGAGGACAGGAAATGTAGCGTGAATCGTTGTTTTTGGACTGTGGGAGGAAACCGGAGAACATGGAGGACACGGGGAGAATATGGAAACTCCACCCTGAACCGTTTCGAACCTGGGTCCCCAGTACTGAGAGGAGAACATGCCAACCACTAAGCCACCGTGCCGCCAGATGCATTCTGAAACTGCGAAACTGAAATAATGAGAACCATGTTGCGATGTTGACGGAGAGGTACGACAACGACGGCGTATTTAAAGAACGACGCGTCCCTGTTCTCCGCCTCGTTTTTGTTTTGCCTCGGCTTCGCCGTCCTCGTGTCTGCCAAGTGCAGCTTCGAATCTCATCAGATCTGCCACGTGGAAGCTGGCGGCCTGCGTTCAGGCTTGGCTGCGACATGTCTCGGCTGGATTTCGGGCTCGGCGTCTTTCGCACTCACACATATACACATGCTCCAGTTGCCACAGAACGACTCATCCAAGTCTCGCCTCGTTTTTAGAGCCTTTCCACATAAAGTGCTTTATTACTGTTACTCACGGTGAGGATACTGTATGGCGGGGATGCAGATGCGTCCGGAGGCGCGGAGGTATCAGTTCTCCATGATGGCACTCTTTAACTGGGATCTAGTCGAAGCTACGGTATGCACTGTCTTCAAGAATTCATTCATTCATTCATTATCTCCCGCTTTATCCTCTATTAGGGTCGCGGTGGGGTTCCCCATGCCCATCCAGGGGAGAACATCTCGGGCGCTGGGCAGATAGACCCAGGACAGGGGGCGCCAATCCCATCGCTGGGCACACACTCACTCCACACACACCACTCTATATGGGGCATTTTGAGAATTCATTGACTTGATCCATGTTTTTCGACTGTGGGAGGAAACCGGAGAACCCTGAGGAAACCCCGCGGACACGGGGAAAACAAGGAAACTCCACCGAGATGGGGATTCGAACCGGGAATCCCTAGCGCTGAGAGGCAAACGTGCTAACCACTAAGCCACCGTGCCACCTGTCTTCAAGAATGTTCGAGAAATTTATTTATAGAGCGCTTTTTATAATAGTACATTGTCATAAAGTAGGCGGCATGGTGGCTTAGTGGTTAGCACCTTCTCCTCTCAGCGCTAGGGATTCCCGGTTCGAATCCCCATCTGGATGGAGTTTCCATGTTCTCCCCGTGTCTGCGTGGGTTTCCTCCGGGTTCTCCGGTTTCCTCCCACAGTCCAAAAACATGGATCAAGTCAATCGAATTCTCAAAATTGCCCCATATAGAGTTTGTTTGAGTGAGTGAGTGTGTGCCTAGCGATGGATTGGCACCCTGTCCTGGGTGTATCTGCCCAGCGCCTGAGATGTTCTCCCCTGGATGGGCATGGGGAACCCCCCCGCGACCCTAATAGAGGATAAAAGCGGAAGATAATGAATAATGAATGAATGTCATAAAGTAACTTTACAGAGTTATAAGCCTTTAAACCCCCAAAGAGCAAGCTGAAGAGACAGTGGCAAGAAAAAACTCCCTGTTTTGTTGATATTTTAAGGAAGAAACCTTGTGAGGACCGAGGCTCAGTGGGGGACTCCTCCTCCTTGAGCGGCCGGGCAGCATCAACAGTGTAGGACAGCCATGTACAGATTGTGTAGAGATCATGTGACCCGTATTTAACAATTGAAAACTATAGAAGTCCATTGAGGGCGTCCTGCAGGAACAACAGTCCAATAATATCGCCAAAAGTATTGGCTCGCCAAATGTACCTGTCTTGACTCACATATGAGCTTAAGTGACGTCCCATTCCTAGTCCATTCATTCATTCATTCATTATCTTCCGCTTTATCCTCTACTAGGGTCGGGGGGGGGTTCCCCATGCCCATCCAGGGGAGAACGTTTCAGGCGCTGGGCAGATAGACCCAGGACAGGGCGCCAATCTATCACTGGACCCACTCACTCACACAAACACACTCTATATGGGGCAATTTAGAGCATCCAATTGACCTTGATCCATGTTTTTGAGAAAGGCAGAACATGGAAACTAATGATTGGGATTCGAACCGATATACACACACATATATATCCATCCATTATCTTCCGCTTTATCCTCTACTAGGGTCGCGAGGGGGGTTCCCCATGCCCATCCAGGGGAGAACATTTCAGGCGCTGGGCAGATACACCCAGGACAGGGCGCCAATCTATCACTAGGTACACACTCACATACACAAACACACAAAACACTCTATATGGGGCAATTTAGAGCATCTTTGAGGGCCAGAATTTTTGCTGATTGACAGGTGATCAAATATTTATTTGCAGTAATAAGACGCAAATAAATTATTAAAAAATCATAAATTGTGATTTCCAGATATTTTTTTTTAGATTATGTCTCACAGAGTGGACATGTACCTAAGATGGATATTTCAGACCCCTCAATGATTTGTAAGTGGGAGCAGGGTGTTCAAATACTTATTTTCCTCACTGTATGTGTATATATATATAAATAAATAAATAAATAAATAAATAATATATATAATATATAATATATATATATATATATATATATATATATATATGCACTGGGCAGATACACCCAGGACGCCAATCTATCGCTGGGCACACACTCACACAAACACACTCTATATGGGGCAATTTGGAGTATACAATTTATTTTGATCCATGCTTTTGGACTGTGGGAGGAAACCCACACGGACATGGGGAGAACATGGAAATTCCACCCAGATTGGGATTCAAACCTATCCAATCGTAGGTGAGAGGGGGGGGTCCCCATGCCCATCCAGGGGAGAATGTTTCGGGCGCTGGGCAGATACACCCAGGACAGGGGGGCAATCTATCACTGGACACACACTCACTCACACAAACACACTCTATATGGGGCAATTTGGAGAATTCAATTGATCTTGATCCATGTTTTGGACTGTGGGAGGAAACCAGAAAACCCGGAGGAAACCCATGCGGACACGGGGATAACATGGAAACTCCACCCAGATGGGGATTCAAACAGATATCTATATATATATCTATATATATAAGTATAATTATATTATTATATATACATGCGGATGTGCATACTGTTTTTTCACCGATGCGCATACTGACCGGTGTGCCCATTACAAATACCAAATAGATGTATCGTTACATCCCTATATTACAGCCATGGAATATTTTCTGCTCCATTCCTTCCACATCCTCAGTCACACCTTCTGGCTCACGTCGGAATTTAAACAGGCCATCAAATTAATATTCATGAAAACAGTCCAATGAATATTAATGACCAGTGGGTGGTCTCAGCAAAAATGTCCCAGACGATGGGAAGACAGAGGACGGCACTCTGGAACAATCGATTAAATATACAAGAACGTAGCAATTCATTTATTGTGCCATTAATGAACTTCGAAATCTATACCTGCCCCCATGTACTGCTTTATTTGGCTATTAAAGGTATATGACATAAAATATTCTTTAATTAAAAGGAATCAAAAAAATGACACTTTAAACAGTAATGGTCGCAAGTTTGAAATCCATTCATTCATTCATTCATTCACTCATTATCTTCACGGACGGGTTCCTCTACTAGGGTCGTGGGGAGAACGTTTTGGTCACTGGGTAGACACACCAAGAACAGGTGAATTCTATTGCTGGGCACAATTACTCACACACACACACACTTTATGGGGCAATTTAGAGCAGCCAATTCCCTTTCAATCCATATTTTCGGACTAAGGAAGTAAACCGGCGAACCCAGAGGAAACCCACGGGGACACGTGAGAACATAGAACATAGGTGCGAGCTCAGATCTCAAAGTGCTGGTTTGCTTTTAGCTCCTTGAATAAATAAAATGAGTGCTGGTGGAAGGGCATTCTCGCACAAGGCTCCTCAACTTTGGAACAGCCGTCCAGTTACTGTTCACAACTCAATCACTATCAATCTTCATTCATTCATTCATTATCTTCCGCTTTATCCTCTATTGGGGTCGGGGGGGGGGTTCCCCATGCCCATCCAGGGGAGAACGTTTCGGGCGCTGGGCAGATACACCCAAGGACAGGGCACCAATCTATCGCTGAGCACAAACTCACGCACACACAGACACACTCTATATGGGGCAATTTGGAGAACTCAAGTGACTTGATCCATGTCTTTTGGACTGTGGGAGGAAACCAGGAGAACCCGGAGGAAACCCACGCAGACACGGGGAAACATGGAAACTCCACCTGTTCGAAACCGGGGAACCCCTAGCGTGAGAGGCGAACATGCTAACCACATAAGACCACGTGCCGCCTCGATCAATCTTTAAAAGCTGGATTTGCACCATTTATTTAGCTCACGTTTAATTCCCATTCTGTAGATAAAGCTGTAAAATGAGTGCTGGTGAGAAAAGGTGCGTGAGTGTCTGCCCAAGGCTAGATTGGCCCCCTGTCCTTTGGTGTAACTGCCCAGCGTCCCGAAATGTTCTTCCCTGGATGGGCATGGGAATCCCCCCGCGACCCCAATATAGGATAAAGCGGAATAATCAATGAATAATTCCGATTGATAGTGATATTGGGGTGAACGCAGGGGCTGTTCCAAAGGGGGAGGGGTTGTGCGAGAATGCCCTTCCAAGCACTTTTGGAGATATGTTTCAAGGCGCTAAAAGGCAAACCACACCTTGAGATCCACTCGCATCTATGTTCTATGTTCACACGTTCCCCCTCTGGTGTCCTCCGGGTTCTCCGGTTTCCTCCCACAGTCAAAACTCAAGGATGAAGTCAATTGAGTTCTCCAAATTGCCCCCTATAGAGTGTGTCTGTGTGACTGAGTGTGGCCCAGCGAAACCCCCTGTCCTGAGTTGTATCTGCCCAGCGCCCAAAATGTTCCCCCCTTGGATGGGCATGGGGGACTCGGAGCTAAAAGGGAGCATTCAAAGCTAAACAAACCAGCACCTTGGGATCCGAACTCGGGAATGTTCCTATGTTCGCACGTGCTGAGAGGAGAACATGCTAACCACTAAGCCACCGTGCCGACTTCTATCAATCTTTAAAAGCAGATTAAAAACACATTATTTAATTTCACGTTTAATTATTTCTGTAGATAAAGCTGTAGATCTCAGGGTTGGTGGTGAAAAGGTGCGTGATCAATCTGTGTGGTGTTTCATTTCTTCAGCGATAGAGTAAGAGGGCGTGGCCCCCTGTTCCTGGGAGTATCTAAGTGCCCAGCGCCCGTTTTCGTTCGTTCTCCCGGTGATGGGCATGGGGAACCCATGCCCCCCCCCCGCGACCCCAATATAGATTAAATACTGGGAAGATTAATGAACTGAAGAGATGATAGTGATTCTGAGTTGTCAGATCTTCATTCATGGTTCTGCCGGAACACTGGGGCTACGACGATTACTGGATGGAACCTGATTTTTATTGAACTGGGAGTCCTGTAGGACGCCCTCAGTGGACTTATAGTCCATATAGTTTTTCATTTGTTAAATACAGGTAACCTGATTGGGCGGCACGGTGGCTTAGTGGTTAGCATGTTCTCCTCTTAGTGCTAGGGATTCCCGGTTCAAATCCCAATCTACATGGAGTTTCCATGTTCTCCCCATGTCCGCGTGGGTTTCCTCCGGGTTCTCCGGTTTCCTCCCACAGTCCAAAAACATGGATCAAGTCAATTGAGTTCTCCAAATTGCCCCATATAGAGTGTGTTTGTGTGTGAGGGTACCCTGCAATAGATTGGGATAGTAGAGGATAAAGCAGAACATGATGGATGGATGGATGGATGTACACAATCTGTACATGGTTGTCCTACACGGTTGATGCTGTCCAGCTGCTCAAGGAGGATGAGTCCCCCACTGAGCCTCGGTCCTCACAAGGTTTCTTCCTTAAAATATCAACATAACAAGGAGTTTTGTCTTGCCACTGTATCTTCAGCTTGCGCTTTGGGGGTTTAAAGGCTTATAACTCTGTAAAGCTGCTTTATGACAATGTACTATTGTAAAAAGCGCTCTATAAATAAACAACCTGAACTTGATCTAGATGCTCCATCCAGATCGGGATCCCCAGCGCTGAGAGGTGAACGGGCTAACCACTAAGCCACCGTAATTAAAACTCACATATTAAAACATCTTAAGAGGTTTACAAGAACGTAAGCAGTGAGTGGGGGTTCTCTCGGGAGTGCATGCAGAGTAACGGATCCCTGACCTCCGGGGTGGACACGGTCCGCGGGAGCGCCGGCCGGCTTCTTGACGGCGGACGAGCGATACAGGACGTGATGTCGCCCCGATCCCTCCTCCTCCTCTCCCGTCACGTCGTTTCCTCGCTCCAACGGCTCGATGAAGAACTCCTCCTGCCCCGCACGGATCATTCCCGCCTGAGACAGAAGGGGAGAGAGGGGAGGGAAGGGAAAATCGGAGATGTGAGAAGAAGAAACCAGGTGGCTACAGAGGAAAGCCTAAACATTTCATTTCAGACAGCCGTCACGTAACGTCCATTAAGTAAAGCATCTACGGGGGCTATTTCTGTCCCATTTACCTCAATAGCTTTCAAAGAAACCCTCGGGGCAACCCGATCTCCCTATCGATCTGTTCTCTATGTTCATCGAAATCATCAGCGAGGGTGGCAGGCGTCATTAAAACTCGACGACGCAACTCCTCTTTCGCTTTGCCTTTCCACATCTGTCATTAAGTTTGGTGACGACGACGTCAACAACGACGACGAAAGGGCTTATCTGGGATGCCTGGAGACCTGGTGTGGGAATAATAACCTCCTAGTCGACACCAGCAAGACTAAGGAGCTGCTAGTAGACTACTGAAACAGATGAGGAGCTACCACCCCATGAGGTTGCTTTCCATGGTGAAGGAGTAGAAGTTCCGCAGGACGTTGGAGGGCAGTCTGAAGGTCCTTAGTGGTAGAGTGAGAGGTGGTAGAGCCTCTGCCGAGCCTTCTTTGCCAGGTTGTTGGCAATGTGGTGATGTCAACTCCATGGTGCTTGAAGCTGTCCACTCTTTCTACTCGATGGTCAATGCTCAAAGTCTTGCTGATGTCGAGAAAGAGATTATAATCCCGGCACCAGGTCTCCAGGCATGTAATCTTCCCCAGGTAGGCCCTCTCGTCGTTGATACAACGGTGAAAAATATACAGATCGTTTGAGGGAAAGGGGAGTTGCATCGTTGTAGTAGGCCTGATCCCCACATCCGTCATTAAGTTTGGTGACGACAACGTCAACGACGACGACGAAAGGGCCTATCTGGGATGCCTGGAGATGCCTGGAGACCTGGTGTGGGAATAATAACCTCCTAGTCGACACCAGCAAGACTAAGGAGCTGCTAGTAGACTACTGAAACAGATGAGGAGCTACCACCCCATGAGGTTGCTTTCCATGGTGAAGGAGTAGAAGTTCCGCAGGACCTTGGAGGGGAGTCTGAAGGTCCTTAGTGGTAGAGTGGGAGGTGGTAGAGCCTCCTCTGAACCTTCTTTGCCAGGTTGTTGGCAATGTGGTGATGTCAACTCCAAGGTGCTTGAAGCTGTCCACTCTTTCTACTCGATGGTCAATGCTCAAAGTCTTGCTGATGTCGAGTAAGCGATTATAATCCCCTCCAGGCATGTAATCTTCCCCAGGTAGGCCCTCTCGTCGTTGAAACATCAAACTTAATGATGGAAACAGAAAATATACGGATCGTTTGAGGAAAGGGGAGTTGCATCGTTGTAGTAGGCCTGATCCCCACATCCGTCATTAAGTTTGGTGACGACACCAGCAAGACTAAGGAGCTGCTAGACCTAGACTAACAGAAACAGTCAGCAAGACTGAGGAGCTACCACCCCCCATGAGGTTGCTTTCCATGGTGAAGGAGTAGAAGTTCCGCAGGACGTTGGAGGGCAGTCTGAAGGTCCTTAGTGGTAGAGTGAGAGGTGGTAGAGCCTCTGCCGAGCCTTCTTTGCCAGGTTGTTGGCAATGTGGTGATGTCAACTCCAAGGTGCTTGAAGCTGTCCACTCTTTCTACTCGATGGTCAATGCTCAAAGTCTTGCTGATGTCGAGTAAGCGATTATAATCCCGGCACTAGGTCTCCAGGCATGTAATCTTCCCCAGGTAGGCCCTCTCGTCGTTGATACAACGGTGAAAAATATACAGATCGTTTGAGGGAAAGGGGAGTTGCATCGTTGTAGTAGGCCTGATCCCCACATCCGTCATTAAGTTTGGTGACGACAACGTCAACGACCACGACGAAAGGGCCTATCTGGGATGCCTGGAGATGCCTGGAGACCTGGTGTGGGAATAATAACCTCCTAGTCGACACCAGCAAGACTAAGGAGCTGCTAGTAGACTACTGAAACAGATGAGGAGCTACCACCCCATGAGGTTGCTTTCCATGGTGAAGGAGTAGAAGTTCCGCAGGACCTTGGAGGGGAGTCTGAAGGTCCTTAGTGGTAGAGTGGGAGGTGGTAGAGCCTCCTCTGAACCTTCTTTGCCAGGTTATTGGCAATGTGGTGATGTCAACTCCAAGGTGCTTGAAGCTGTCCACTCTTTCTACTCGATGGTCAATGCTCAAAGTCTTGCTGATGTCGAGTAAGCGATTATAATCCCGGCACCAGGTCTCCAGGCATGTAATCTTCCCCAGGTAGGCCCTCTCGTCGTTGAAACATCAAACTTAATGATGGAAACAGAAAATATACGGATCGTTTGAGGGAAAGGGGAGTTGCATCGTTGTAGTAGGCCTGATCCCCACATCCGTCATTAAGTTTGGTGACGACAACGTCAACAACGACGACGAAAGGGCCTATCTGGGATGCCTGGAGATGCCTGGAGACCTGGTGTGGGAATAATAATCTCCAACAGAACGTCAGCAAGACTAAGGAGCTGCTAGTAGACTACTGAAACAGATGAGGAGCTACCACCCCATGAGGTTGCTTTCCATGGTGAAGGAGTAGAAGTTCCGCAGGACCTTGGAGGGCAGTCTGAAGGTCCTTAGTGGTAGAGTGGGAGGTGGTAGAACCTCCACCAAGCCTTCTTTGCCAGGTTGTTGGCAATGTGGTGATGTCAACTCCAAGATGCTTGAAGCTGTCCACTCTTTCTACTCGATCCTCTCAAGGTGGTAGCTCCACTATGACCTTCTTAGTCTTGCTGATGTCGAGTAAGCGATTATAATCCCGGCACCAGGTCTCCAGGCATGTAATCTTCCCCAGGTAGACCCTCTCGTCGTTGATACAACGGTGCCATCAGCAAACTTAATGATGGAAACAAAAAAAAAAAAGTGGATCGTTTAAGGGAAAGGGGATTTGCATCGTTGTAGTAGGCCTGATCTCCAATACCGACCAGAGGGCCTATCTGGGGGAGATTACATGACTGGAGACCTGGTGCCGGGATAATAATCGCCTACTTGATGTCAGCAAGACTAAGGAGCTGCTGGAAGGCTGAAACAGATGAGGAGCTACCACCCCGTGAGGATCGAGAAGAAAGAGTGGACAGCTTCAAGTACCTTGGAGTTGACGGCGCCACATTAAGGGGACTTCAGACTGCCCTCCAAAGTCCTGCGGAACATCTACTCCTGCACTATGGAAAGCAAACTTACTTGGGTGGTAGCTCCTCATTTCTTTCTTGTTGTGGTCCTCTAGCAACTGATCTCGAGTAGGCGACCTTGGAGGGCAGACTGAAGTTCCTAAGTGGTAGAGTGGGAGGTAAGGGGTAAGAGCCTCCTAAGGGGTAGAGCCTCCGCCAAGCCTTCTTTGCCAGGTTGTTGGTGTCAACTCCAAGGTGCTTGAAGCTGTCCACTTATTCTTCTCGATCCTCACAAGGTGGTAGCTTCACTATGAGCTTCTTAGTCTTGCTGATGTCGAGTAAGCGTTTATTATCCCGGGTGTAATCTTCCCCTGTCCTGTCCTGGGTGTATCTGCCCAGCGGCTGAAACGTTCTCCCCTGGATGGGCATGGGGAACCTGCGACCCTAATAGAGGATAATGGATAGATGACTTGAAGGTGTTATGTGGACTTTATTATAACTCAGTCATTTGTGTTATAGGTGACGTTCTCGGACCCCGTTACCAAAATGTACCGGCGGAGGGGGTGGGGGGGGGGTTATAAATCACAGCGTCTATTATTTCCGATGTCGTGGCGCCCGTATGTACAGCGTCCTGTACTAAAATCCTGACAGACTGACATGCTTGCCCAGTCCTGTTCGGTTCTGGCAGCGTCAAGTCGGCTATTTAACTGACAGCGAGCACCCCACTGCCTCGGGCACGGCGGGCGTAGCGAGCGCAGAAAATGAGAGAAGCGCACGAGTGAGGAAGTCTGAGACGAGCACGGAGACGCAGAGCTGAGCCTGCAGGGCTGATCGATTGAATCTCAATGGGATGGGATAGGGTTCCTGCTTTCCAAGTAGCACCGGTTCATACAGCGCTGAAGTAACGTTACCCGATGACTAAGGACTGTTTAGGAGATTGAAACGGGGTTCTTTCCTCAATATGGGCACTGTAACGGGGGGGGGGGGGGGGGCCAATTTCCCAGAGGTGTTGTCAGCTCATCATCCATGGTTCTGCTGAAGAACTATGATGATTACAGGATGGAACTGGCAGTGGAAAACGGAATGAATGAATGAATCTCTCATCTCATTATCCATCCATTATCTTCCCCTTTATCCTCTATTAGGGTCGCGGGGGGTTCCCCATGCCCATCCAGGGGAGAACGTTTCAGGCGTTGGGCAGATACACCCAGAACAGGATGCCATTATATCACTGTACACACACTCCCTCACACAGACACACTCTATATGGGGCAATTTAGAAAATTCAATTGACCTTGATCCATGTTTTTGGACTGTGGGAGGAAACCCGGAGGAAACCCACGCGGACACGGGGAGAACATGGAAACTCCACCCAGATGGGGATTCGAACTGGGAATCCGGTTCATTCATTATCTTCCGCTTTATCCTCTATTAGGGTCACGGGGGGGGTTCCCCATGCCCATCCAGGGGAGAACATTTCGGCCGCTGAGCAGATACACCCAGGACAGGATGCCATTATATCACTGGACACACACTCACTCACACACACTCTATATGGGGCAATTTAGAGAACTCAATTGACCTTGATCCATGTTTTTGGACTATGGGAGGAAACCGGAGAACCCGGATGAAAACCCACGTGGACACGGGGAGAGCATGGAAACTCCACCCAGATGGGGATTCGAACCGGGAATCCCTAGTGCTGAGAGGAGAACATGCTAAACACACAATTTTTTTACACATTATTTTGTATTTTTACCATCAGTGTAATGTCTTGCATGTTCTCCCGTTTTCTACCACAGTCCAAAAACAAAGATTCAAGGTAAATACTGTGCTCTCAATTGCCCCATATAGTGTGTTTGTGTCAGAGTTTGCACAGCGATACATTGGCGCCCTGTCCTGGGTGTAACTGCCCAGTGCCTTAGATGTTCTCCAGGATGAACAGGGGGACCCCAGCACGACCCTAGTAAAGGATTAAATGAAAGATAATGAATGAATGAATTAATTAATCTATTTTAAAGAGTAATTAGTGCTAAAGACGGATGGGGGTTCTTTTGCATGTTCTCCCCTCACCCGCATAAGTTTCCTCCCAGTGTCCGCATGGATTTTTTCCGGGTTCTCCGGTTTCCTCCCACAGTCCAAAAACATGGATTCAAGGTAAATACAATGCTCTCAATTGCCCCATATAAAGTATGTCTGTGTGTCCAGTGATAGGTTGGCGCCCTGTCCTGGGTGTATCTGCCCAGCACCTTAGACGTTCTCTCCAAATGGGCATGGGGAATCCACCGCGACCCTAGTAGAGGATTAAGTGGAAGATAATGGATGGCTAGATGGACTTGTGAAGGGTCTTGCATGTTCTCCCCGTGTCCGCATGGGTTTCCTCCGGGTTTTCCGGTTTCCTTCCAAAACCATGCATCAAGGTCAATTGAATTCTCCAAATTGCCCCATATAGAGTGTTTTTGTGTGAGCGATAGATTGGCGCCCTGTCCTGGGTGTATCTGCCCAGCGCCCGAAACGTTCTCCTCTGGATGGGCATGGGGAACCCCACCGCGACCCTAATAGAGGATAAAGCAGTGGATAATGGATGGAATATGTCACTCTGTATCAAAAATGACGACTGTGCAAGCTATTTAAAAAAAAAAAACTTCAAAGGGTCACACTTTGGAAAATCCTTTCGATGCCAGATACGTACGTTGTCTGAGTGTTTGGAAGCCGACGTAGCCGTGCTGGAATCCAGATACAGACATTCTTTCTGGTTTCTTGCCACGACTGGAATTTAGGCTGCGTCTGGAGCTGAATCGCAATGTCAAAACAGACTGTTTAAAGGTCTCGGGATTTCAACTGATACTGCTAACGTCGCCTGGGATTCTCATTTTAAACTCATTTATTAATTAGTTTTATAGTGGGGCGGCACGGTGGCTTAGTGGTTAGCATGTTCTCCTCTCAGCACTAGGGATTCCAGGTTCGAATCCCCATCTGGGTGGAGTTTCCATGTTCTCCCCGTGTCCGCGTGGGTTTCCTCCGGGTTCTCCGGTTTCCTCCCACAGCCCAAAAACATGGATCAAGTTAATTGAGTTCTCTAAATTGCCCCATATAGAGTGTGTTTGAGTGTGTGAGTGTGTGCCCAGCGATGGATTGGCGCCCTGTCCTGGGTGTGTCTGCCCGGTGCCCGGGACGTTCTCCCCTGGATGGGCATGGGGAACCCCCCCGCAACCCTAATAGAGGATAAAGCGGGAGATAATGAATGAATGTTTTATAGTGAAGTATTTAATCATTCATTCATTATCTTCTGCTTTATCCTCTATTAGGGTTGGGGGGGGGTTCCCCATGCCCATCCAGGGAAGAACGTTTCAAGCGCTGGGCAGATACACCCAGGACAGGACGCCAATCTATCACTGGACATACACTCACTCACACACACACACAAAAACACACTCAATATGGGGCAATGTAGAGTATCTTGAAATCCATGTTGTTGGACTGTGGGATGGAAACCGGAGAACCCAGAGGAAACCCACGCGGACACGGGGAGAACATGGAAACTCTAACTCCCTAGTGCTGAGAGCGAACGTGCTAACCACTAAGCCAGGTTCTAGTTAGAAAGCAAATGTGTAAAAGCCATTTCTTTGGCACTGTTAATCATAATGCGGTACATCTCTAAACAGTCTCTATACTCTTAGTATAAATTCAGGTGATCTGTTGTTGACTTGGCAGCACGGTGGCTTAGTGGTTAGCATGTTCTCCTCTCAGAGCTGGGGATCTAGTTTCGAATACCAATCTTGGTGGAGTATCAAGGTTCTCCCTGTGCCCGCATGAGCTTCTTCCGCGTTCTCCGGTTTCCTCCCACAGTCCAAAAACATGGATTCAAGGTAAATTGAATGCATCAAATTGCCCCATATAGAGTGTGTTTGTGTGAGTGAGTGTGTCCAGTGATAGATTGGAGCCCTGTCCTGGGTGTATCTGCCCAGCGCCTGAAACGTTCTCCCCTGAATGGGCATGGGGAACCCCCCCGCGACCCTAGCAGAGGATAACTCACGCACTCACTCACACAAATACACTCTATATGGGGCAATTTGGAGAATTCAATTGACCTTGATCCATGTTTTTGGACTGTGGGAGGAAACCGGAGAACCCGGAGGAAACCCACGCAGACACGGGGAGAACATTGAAACTCCACCAAGAATGGGATTCGAACCGGGAATCCCTAGTGCTGAGAGGAGAACATGCTAACCACTAAGCCACCGTGCCGCCCTCCAGAATTGTATTTATTATAATCATGTTCTTTGGGTTTCTTTTGGCTGATGCAGCAGAGCGATGCTATTGGTTGGTTGAGCACTGATGTGCAGACAGACGGAGCAGCAGTGACCTTCCCTCAAAGAACTGAACTGGTGACAACGCTTCATCACAT